>ML661896.1:6244175-6617624 GCA_007570785.1 Antilocapra americana | reverse complement strand
TGGCTCTTTCAATTCTGGTTTCCTCGGTGTATATGCCCAGCAGTGGGATTGCTGGGTCATATGGCAGGTCTATTTGCAGCTTTTTAAGGAACCTCCACACTGTTTTCCATAGTGGTTGTACTAGTTTGCATCATGCAGGGTGTTTCTTGAGCAGCCTCATACAGGGAAGCTTGGGGGGTAGGATGCTCCATGTTATCCCCCACACCACCTTCTTCTGCCTCCCTCATCCCTCAGGTCCCCTCAACTCCTTATGTCATCAGGGAACAGAACCTGAGAGGGATTCCTTATGAATCCAAGCCTCTTTGGCTGGGATCCCATGATTTGTGTTGAATGGAGGGCCTCCAGCTAGGCCTTCCCATCCTCTCACATGGGGCCCCCTCAGGAACTGTGTGAGCCCCATTTAACATATAATCATCAATCTGTGCATTCATCTATGAAAAGAATGGAACATCCCCAACAAGCAAAGGATGGAAAGACAAATCACATCTCCCCACTCAGAAGGACACCCAGGATAGCAGGATATGTACGCTAACTTTTGAGAGTCCCTTGAACAGCCAGAAGATCAAATCAGTCAATCCTAAAGGAAATCAATCCTGAATACTAATTGGAAGGACTGATGCTGAAGTTCCAATGCTTTGGCTACCTGATGTGAAGAACTGACTCACTGGAAAAGACCCTGATGTTGGGAACAACTGAAGGCAGGAAGAGAATGATGAGATGCTTTGATGGCATCACTGATTCAATGGACATGAATCTGAGCAAACTCTGGGTGATAGTGAAGGGCAGAGAAGCCTAGAGCGCTGCAGTCCACGGGCTTGCAAAGAGTCAGACACGACTTAGCGACTGAACAACAACAGCAACACGCCAGCTAACAAGAAGTTAGAACCAAGGGAGGACACTGCTCTTGCTAGAAGCTCTGATGGTAGCTTGGGACTTATGCAGGAAATCCCCTGGGCCCTGTAGGTTTATCTCAGTTCAAGGGTGAAGCTAGAAATATGTGATGATGAGCTCCTAGACAAGCCATCTTTTCCAGCTCATTGCACTCCCCTCCCAGCTTCCTGGGGTGGTGATGGAGGAGGTCCCCTCAAGGCCATCCCTGGGTGGCGGTGGTGAAATCTAGAAAGAAAACATGGCATGGTGGCTAAGAGTTTGGGTTTTCAGTGCTGACAAGGCCCTACTTGGAGGATGTGTCTCTTTACCTCTTGAATGTCTCTTACTTTCTGTGTTCTGCTCCAGCAGTCCCGGCCCCCTTTTGATCCCCAAACGTTCCAGGAGAGCGCTCACATCAGGGTCTGTACACCAGCTATTCCTTCTGCTTATTCTCTTTCCCTGGATATTCAAATACTTTGCTCTCTAACCTCCCAGCCTCCTCCAGGCCTTTGCTCAAAACTCCCTTCTCATGTTAGATTCTGTAACTTCTTTCCCTAACTTCTTCTTCTCCATGGCATGTGTCATCACCTAAGACACCTTATCTCTTGCTTACTGTCCCCCTTACAAAACTGTATGCACCATGAGGGCATGAATCCTGTCTGTCTGTGCATTGCTGTATTCTCAGTGCCCAGAGAAGACGTGACTCATAAGAAGTGAATGTTTTCTGAATGAGTGGAAGGAAGAGTTCAAGCAGCAGAGCAATGTGGCCAGAGTTACCTCTTGGAGGAGTCACTTTTAAAGCCATGTGGGAGATGGGTTTGAAGAAGTATTGGACCAGGAGCCAGCCCAGGGGGCCTGGGAAGAGTCAGAAGGGCTGGGGCTGGCAGGACCAGGAGGATTGATGACAGCACTGTGGGAGGACTGTAGTAAGACAAGGCCTCGAAAGCACTACCTGGCCTTGGAATTTACAAGGGCAGAGTGATCTTGGTGGGGACAGGAGCTAGGTGCAGACCCTGGTGGGCAGAGTGTTGGGGGAGCTGGGGAAGTGGAGACAGCTAGCGGGCAAGGTTTTGGGTGATTGGGAGAGAGGGAAACGGAGAGGAGAAATGGTACCTGAGGAATGCCGAGATAAAGCCGGCTCTGCTTGGCTTCAGCATGAGAATGTGTGAGCCTGTCAGTAGACGCAGAGGAGGAGTGGCTGGAATAAGGAGCGGGTGCTGGGAAAGAACAGGGAACACTGTAGGGACCTCAGAGACTGCGACTTGTTTCCATAAGTGGAATCAATGCAGTGCGAGACTTTCTCAGCTCAATAAGTTATTAGCAATTTTTAATTACTGGAATGTAATTAATTCATCCAAAGTGTGGCAGTTCTGTGAAGCACACCACAAATGCTGAACTGATAAGTAGCCTTGCACACTTGCAGGGTGCTCACACTAGGACATTTTCTTGCATAAAATCTAGAGTAAATATCCAGAGAAGATCCATGTTTAAGTTATGTTTCTTGACCCTGGAAGCAGATACTATAAATGGGATGACTGGGACCCAAGGGCCATTGTGCTGGGAGGCTATTGGTGATGCTTTGATGCTGGCAGAACCTATGGGGGAGGCTGCAAGAAGGAGACAGTCCATGAAGATTCTCATGGGTCCTTGAGGTCTTGGGGATGTCTCTGGCTACAGCAAGGCCAAACAATGGTCCAGAGAGTATGGGTGCTGCAGACTCGACTCCGACCTTTCTTTTGGCTGTTAGTTCTGTGAAGTCAGGCCTCCAGTCCTGATCATGCTGGTACTCTCAGGTCCTGCACAGCCTGGCCACCCAGTGGACATTCAACAATGTCTCTATCTCTTCAATAAGCAGTGCTGGCAAAGTTGGAGGGCTGCATGTAAATCAATGAAGCTAGAACACACCCTCACACCATACATACAAATAAACTCAAAATGGCTTAAAGACTTAAAAATAAGACATGACACCATAAAACTTCTAGAAGAGAACACAGGCAAAATGTTCTCTACCATAAATTGTATCAGTGTTTTTTTAGGTCAGTCTCCCAAGGCAATACAAATAAAAGCAAAAATAAACAGATGGGGCCTAGTCAAACGTATAAGCTTTTACACAGCAAAGGAAACCCTAATCAAAGTGAAAAGACAACCTGTGAAATGGGAGAAAATATTTGCAAATAATGCAACTAACAAGGGCTTAAGTTCCAAAGTATACACACAGCTCCTACAATTCAAAAACAAAAAAAACCAAACAATCCAATTGAAAGATGGGCAGAAGACTTAAACATTTCTCCAAAGAAGACCTACAGATGGACAATAGGCACATGAAAAGATGCTCATCATTGCTAATTAGTAGAGAAAGGCAAATCAAAACTACAATGAGGTAGCACCCCATACCAGTCAGAATGGCCATTACTAAAAGTAAATTCTAGAGAGTGTGTAGAGAAAAGGGAACCCTTTTATACTATTGGTGGGAAGGTAAATTCGTTCAGTCGCTACAGAAAACAGTATGGAGGTTCCTCAAAAAAGTAAAAATTGAGCTACCATATGGAGAAGACAATGGCACCCCACTCCAGTACTCTTGCCTGGAAAATCCCATGGATGGAGGAGCCTGGTAGGCTGCAGCCCATGGGGTCGCTGAGTCGGACACGACCGAGCGACTTCACTTTCACTTTTCATTTTCATGCATTGGAGAGGGAAATGGCAACCCACTCCAGTGTTCTTGCTTGGAGAATCCCAGAGACGGGGAGCCTGGTGGGCTGCTCTCTATGGGCTCACACAGAGTCAGACACGACTGAAGCGACTTAGCAGCAGCAGCAGCAGCATAATCTAGTAATCCCACTCCTTGGTGTATACTCAGACTAAACTAAATTTAAAAAGGATAAATCCATCCTTATGTTCATAGCAGCACTATTTACAATAGCCAAGACATGGAAACATCCTAAATGTCCATCAAGAGACAAACGGATAAAGAAGATGTGCTATGTACATACATAGATACACACAATGGAATATTACTCAGTCATCAAAATAATGAAATAATGCCATTTGCAGGAGCATGGATGGACCTAGAGATTATCGTACTAAGTGAAGTAAATCAGAAACAAAAAGACAAATACTGTATGATACCACTTACAAGCAGAATCTAAAATACTACACAAATGAGTATCTATGGAGCAAAAACAGATCCACAAATATAGAGGGAAGATTTGTGATTGCCAAAGGGGTGAGTGGGCTTCCCTGGTGGCTCAGTTGGCAAAGAATCCACTTGCAATGTGGGAGACCTGGGTTCACTCCTTGGGTTGGGAAGATCCCACTCCAGTATTCTGGTATGGAGAATTCCATGGACAGTATAATCCATGGGGTTGCAAAGAGTCGGACACTACTGAGAAACTTTCACTTCACTTCAAAGAGGCGAGGGGTCGGGGAGGGAAGGATTGGGAGTCTGGGATTAGCAGATGCAAACTATTATATATAGGATGGATAAACAACAGGGTCTTACTGTATAGCACAGGCAACTGTATTCACTATCCTATGATAAACCATAATGGAAAGGAATATGAAAAAAGAATATACGTGTATAACTGAGTCATTTTGCTGTACACACAGCATTGTAAATCAACTATACTTCAATAAAATTAAAACAAGTCAACATCTTTGAGTGAGACAGCTTGGTGGAAACTGGCCACATTCCGCTGTGTGGCGCTCACAGTGAGGGCCAGGAAGGGTACAGAGAGATTCCTTGGCCAGGCCTGGGGAAGCAGCAGTGGTCTTTGACAGAATGCAGTCGGGGCTGGGAGCGGAAGGACAATTGGAGGAAACTGGAAACAGGAAGGGGGTGGGGAGAGAATGGAGGCCAGTGCCAAGAGGCCAGAGCGTGCTATAGAGGCTCTGCGTTTTTGTCTCTGGGCCCCTCCGGCAGCTGCTGAGTTCCCCATTCCTTCCTTAGGGGAGAGGAAGTGGCTGGTGCTCTGGTGTGGGGAGGGGCTGTGAGCTCAGGATGACTCAGCCAGCTTTCCTGGAGAAGCTCCCAGCTGGGCCTCTTACTGACCCGCACAGCCAGGAGGCCCAACCCAGCAGCAGAGGCCTCGCCCACTGACCATGGCTCCTGAGTCCTCCCTCCACAAAGTCTCCTGGGGGAAAAGGAAAAGGCAGTCTCGTCTACTGTGAACATGACTTGCTGGGACTGAATTAAAAAGAGCCCCAAAGTTGGGGGTGATGATGAAGGGTGGGCTGCAGCAGCAGAGCCTGAGGACTAGGGGCCTCTCTGGGGCTCTGGGTCCCCATGTGGGGAAATGGGAAGGTTGAACTCTCTTATCTGACAGTCCACTTGAATCCAAACTGCCTAGGTTGGTACACAGGCCTACCTTTTACCCCCTGTCTCCCTCATCAACCCCAGCTCCCTGGCAGGACCTGCATGTTAATCGCCTGCTCTGTCCTGAGAGTCTGCAGGCATTACTGCTTCATGTCTGCACCCTGTGAACCCTTGTTCACTCTTCAAGATTCACCTCAATTGTCTTTTCTCCAGCTCCCTCCCTAGACATTTCCCTTTTCACCCTCAGGTGGACCATGTCCCTCCCTCGGCTCAACTGGCAGTACTTGAAAGCCTTTCGTGAATTCCAGAACCTTCCTCTAGATCTGGAATCAGGAGTTCTTGGTTCTTCTCTTCCACCTCTATAAGCTTACCAGGTGAACTTGGATGACTCACTACATTTCTTTTCAAAAAGTAAGGCAGTTGGAAAAGGTTTTAGAATTGTGATCATTTGGAGATCAAATTCCAGTCATTCATTAAATAAACATGGAGGACAAATGTTCTTCTCTCCCCTTGTTCACAGGACATTCACATCCTTGACTTCTAAGTCCATATCGAGTGTAATCACACTTGAGCAGGGCTCTTAGACCCTCCAGCATCGGACCCTTGACTGTGCTCCGATGTTTGCCATGACATCACCATTATCCTGAGTGATGCTGATACTGCTTAGAGAAGAGCACTCACGACGATGTGCCTGGCACTGATCATTTTATGTTCACGACATTCTATGAGGTAGGCATTATCCTCATCCCATCTTACGGGCATAGTAAGTGAGACAGAGAGAGCTTATGTGTCTTCTCCAAGGCAGTGTGGAACAGTCCCATGGCTGGCCTCAGGCTGATGCCTCCGGTCCTGTGCCACCTGCTCCCTCAGTGCGGGCCTCCTCATGATGCTTCCTCAGGCCCCAGCATTTCCCTGTTGTAGGGACCACTCCAGCAGAGTGAAACCAAATGCCTAGGATGTCTGCCCCCACCATAGCCCTGTGCCCGCTGCCCCATCACCTGTGGGAGCTAAGAGTCTGCCTGAAGCTGGGCCAACACAGCTGGGAATGAGAGTATCTCTCCCTGGAAGGGCAGAAGAGACTTGCAAGTGCAGAAATGCCCCGGAGGTGTGGGACTCAATTTATATTCCTAAAGCTAGAAGATGCTGAAGTAACAACAACATCTAAATACCCCAAACAAGAAAAGTCTTCTGCAAGTTGTATCTGCTCTGCTAACTTGCAACAGAAGGTTGAGTTTTTATTCCTGTGTTCAGTAACACTTTAGAGAAAAAAAAAAAAGGTTTGCTAGTGGGCCTATAGTATGTTTAACTTTCAAAATAAAAAACTGGCAATTATTTCCTCTGATTTCATAAATCTGGGAATTCCCCTCTGAAGCACCAAAGTGCACTTACAAATGCCATGCGGGATGAGGAAGCTTAAGGGTCTGTTTAGAACCGAACCTCTAACAGGCTCCTTTCTTCCATAATTTCATGATTTGTTTGGAAAACTGCCTAACTATGACATTGTATCAGCTGGAATAATACAAGCCTGGTGTGCTGAGTGATGGCTGAGAGGCAAGCTCCTCTTCTCCAACAGCACAGGAAATAAAGTGTGAACTCAGAGCTGAGTCAGAAAAATCATTTTAAAAGTGCCAACTAGTACACAAATAGGAATGTCATGTCACAAGATAACTTCAGACACAAACTCTAGAAGAAGTTAAAGGTACAGAGGAATCTACCTACTATCTTGGTGTTCACGGAGGTATTTGGTGCTGAGAACAAATGTGACTAATTCTGCCCCAAGGAGAAAGAGAGACAGTATCCCACCCTCCTTCATCCCCCTGACTTTTCGGATGTCAAGAGAGTTGGTATGGAAGCTGCCAATGAGACAAGGCTGCAGAGTTCAATTTTGATTTTCTCACCAGTGAATGATCCCTAAATGATGTCGTATTTCATTCTGTAGTCATACAGTATTCCATTGCCATAGCAACTAGAATGTGTTACCACAAGTTTTCTTGTACTCAGTCTTTGAATGCTGCCTCTCCTTCCTTGCCCAGCAGTAAGCACCATGTGACCCCAAGTGCTACCCCCAAGAAGACACCCCCCCAACAAGGGTGCAGGGAGGGGCTCTGGTGGCAGAGTGACTGCTCTGAACTGCGGTGGCCCGGCCTGGAAGCCCACATCCCCCTTGCTCCACACACTCCAACCCCATGAGGACCATCCTAATACAGTGACTTCTGGGGGTAGAGAAAGCCCCAGAGAATGAAGTTGTAACCTCTCTTTGTAAAGTCTGGTGGGCAAAGAGAATGAAACATGAAGGATTTTAGAATTTTTGTTTGGACAGGTAGAAAGTTATTTTCAAGTTTCCTGGATCAATAACTCCCTGGACATTTGGGACAGAGACAAACTGTCACCCTTGGAGCTCAAGACAGCATTAAACACTCTGCTGCCATCTTGGGGTGAGGACTGTAGGAAGCTGTCCTTTATACCCACCTTCCTTTTCCCCAAGAATCCCATCCTGCCTCCCTCTAGCACTCTGTCCATCCATTACCTCCTGCTCCCTGTGAAAGCCATGGTTCTGGTGAAGATGGAGGTTCTCCCCCAAAGCACCCTCCTAGGGCTCACCTGCCTCCATGGCCATCAGGACTCTGGGGGTCAGTGAACTGCTTGCTGGGCATTCCCTATGGAAACACTAGGGGAGGAGAAGCCGGCTGGCCCTCCTGCCTCCAGGGACTGGACTGGAGGCAGTAAAAGCTTCTCTGTGGGATTCAGAGCCAGGGGATGAGGTCTGCAGAAAGGGGAACCCTAGCTGCAGGTGGACATCTCCAGGATAGCTTGACTTTCAGCACCTCCCACCTCCACTCTCTATCTACCAGCCGTCCAAGCCCACACTCTCTATCTACCAGCCGTCCAAGCCCAAGACCTGCTGGGCAGGGTCCTTGTTCCTGCTCTGCATCCCCCTCACAGCTCATGCATCTCCCTGCTCCAGGCCTGAGGCCATCATGAATTAGATAAACGATGACAACAGGTGTCATTAATACCCGACATGTGTAATGTACCTGGCCCATGCTAAGTGGTTTCTGTACTGCATCTTATTTACTTTTCTCCACAGAGCAGGTGGAAGCTGCCAGCAGCC
This sequence comes from Antilocapra americana, assembly GCA_007570785.1. Taxonomy (NCBI): domain Eukaryota; kingdom Metazoa; phylum Chordata; class Mammalia; order Artiodactyla; family Antilocapridae; genus Antilocapra; species Antilocapra americana. The sequence goes on along the minus strand of ML661896.1, from coordinate 6,609,330 downwards.
CCTTTTTGCAGCTGAGCAAAAGGCCCAGAGAGGTGGAGTCATGCACTCAAGGTCGCACAGCTGACCTGCAAACCCAGGTCCCTCTGGGACCTTGCAGGCATCTCTCCCCACTGAAAAAGGATCGTTTGGGGAACGGTGCTGCCACAGTGAGTGGGTGGGATTTCACAACATCAGTGGAAACCCCATTGAATCAGAAGGATTCAGTGAAAAAATTCAATCAGCATGAAGCAGAACCGAGACCTAACCTGCTCGCCCCTTCCCAACTCTCCCGTCACCCCTCATCACAGCAGGTTCTGTAGTGGTTGACTTTCCCTCGCGCGAAATGAGAAATGCTATTTGAGTAACAAATGGTGAGGGAGGCCGTGCACACTCTGATGTAGAAATAAAAACCTTTAGAAAGATGCAGTCTGGGGGAACACTGGAAACTGGAGAATGGAACGTCAGTCTATAAAATGCAACATGACCGATCAAGCTGGAGCAAGTGGCCAAGTGTTTTAGTGCTCACGGCTGCTGAGGCATGGGCAGGCCTGGACTGGGCAGGGCTTCCAGGCCTTGGACACTTTTCCTAGGCTCGTTTTGGTTGGTTTCCATATTGGGCCATTGGGATTTCTGAAGCACCTCAGTATTCATGTCACAAGCACGCCCATGAAAGGGTCTAAGACTCTTCCCATTACAGGATAAACTCAACAGTCCAGAGACCCACCTGCTCCAGGCACCCCTGCCAGGGCCCATGGGTGAGGGGGGAAAGCTACCCTCTCTAGGGTTATAGGAGGCCCATAGACTTGGGCTCCTGCATCGTGAATCCTCCTGCCACATGGACCTGGTGCCTGGGAGAGTGAGGCCTGAGCTTGGCCCTTTCCTCCTGGAGCCCAGGCCCCCAGCTGTGGCCACATGGAAGTCCCTTTCTGTCAGTGTCACAGACACTCAGCAGCAGCGGGGCTCCATGCCAGCTTTCTCCTCCCCTCCCGGCCTTGCCCCACAGCAGGTCTGGGACCTCACGCAGGCCCCCACACACAAGCTGCCTCTGCTGTCTCACATCACAGATTATTCACATGTGGCCACTTGGGCTCAGCATCACAAACACTTCTACAGCCTCTGACATGCACCGTTCATCACAGCCACATAGACACAGAAATCTGTGGCCTAACTCTCACTTCCTGGAGCATCTGTGAGCTGTTGACGCCTCCTTGGTGTCAACAAGGCCTTGAGCCACATGTTAGTAAGATGATATTCAAGCACGAAGAGCCACAGGCCTTACCCCTGAGGCTCTTACCCTCTACCAGGAGCTGGCACGGCTCTTCTCTCTCAAGGACCGGGCATGAACACTTTGGCCCCTCCTCCATGGAGATGGTCTGACGTCCATGCAGTCCCTTCCTTATCTGGCTCTGAGGTGCTCTGGACAGGCCAGGCAGCCACTCTAGGCCAGAGGCGGAGTGCCTGCCATGCGGGGAACCTCTGTCCTGGGGTGGGGCAGGGCCCATCTGACTTTTTTCTATGCACAAAGTGACCTTCTGATTCATGAGACATAGTCCAGACACATCAGTGTGCTCCCTGCCACCACCTGGCAGGACCCACCCTGCGAGAGAGACTCGAGCAGTGCCTTTCAGCCTGGACCCTATGGGCACAGGCTCTGCCCCAGCCCAGACTTCCTGGGCCCCCCAGTTCTGCTCTCCAGGCCCTTCCTCAAGGGCAGGGGCCTCTGGAGGTGGACGCAAATGCACACGCAGCACTGAAACACTGCTATTGATTGCTTTTAAGGCTCCAACCTTCCTGTTTCTATAGCTTTTGAAAACACATTTAACCTGTAGACTCAGAACCCAGGTCATTTGTCAGAAAGGCATCAGAGGATCCGTGACAAAACCCACAAGCACAGAGGCACGGAGCTACCTTCCTACCTTTAAGGAAGCAGTCCTTGCTGCGGACCATGACGATCTTCTTCCCCAGCAGGCAGGCGGCGCGGTGGAGTTCACAGTGGTTTTCATAAACCCTCCCATCTGAGCCGCATACGGGCACGTAGCTGGGCCGGCAGGCCTCCAGGCATCGGCACTCGGGCTCCCCCGTCTCCCTGCTGAGCATACACCTGCTCCCACGGCCGCACAACTTCTTCCCGCAGGAGGCCAGCAGCTCGTCATAGCTGGAAAGTCCTGCAAGGCACACACAGGGGGTCAGCCGCCAGCACTCGGGGGCACGGGCCACCTGCGTGGCTCTTTCAGAGTGTGTTGGCCAGAGTCTGTGAAGCCAAGGCACCGGGGCTCAGGAGCCCCATGGAGCCCCTCGGAGCCCCTGCCCCTCCAATGGGTGGTGGACAGGAGGGCTACAAGCAATGCCCTGCCATGTAGAGGCCAGGTGTTACGGCTGGCTCCCACCAAACATCTCAGACACAACCCCTCCATCCTGGGAGGGAGGAGTTAACAGAGGGCCACGTGGAGGTGGTAAGGTACCAACGGAGCCCGCTCACTGAGAGGTGGAGGGCTTGCCAAGGGACGGGCGCTTGCGCCAAGGCTCCTAGAAGCACCATGCAGTGAGCATTTGCCTGCCTTAGGAGGAGACCTGGCATGAGGAGGGGTTTTGTGCAGGAGTGGGGGTGGGAAGTAAGTGGTAGCAAGGTGTGGGTCTGTCTTGCTAGATTCAGAGAGCCAAGTGGAATTTTAGTCTGATATGTCAGGCACTGGGGAGCCATGGTGGAGACTAGTAACAGCGGAGCAGAGAGTGGTTCTCTAAGTGTTTAGGAACGGGGGCAGCCAAGGCAGGGAGGTCAGAGGTTGACCATTTCCTCTGGGAAGAGTACCGTTCTCCAGCGGTAGCGCTGGCAGTCCACCGCTCAGCCCTTCCCCGGTGGCTCAGACAGTAAAGAATCCGCCTGCAATGTGGGAGACCTGGGTTCAATCCCTGGGTTGGGAAGAGCCCCTGGAGAAGGGAACAGCTACCCACTCCAGTATTCCTGCCTGGAGAATTCCATGGACAGAAGAGCCTGGCGGGCTACAGTCCATGGGGTAGCAAAGAGTCGGACACACCTGAATGACTAACACTAACAACAGCCTTTCTGGCAATAATCAACCTGTGTCCATGGCAGGAGGGCTGAGATCATGGACATCAAATAGATCATAGATCATCAAATAGCAGCTGCCGAGGTGCTGTGTGTCTCCTGTACCCAGCACACACCCATGATGACCTCAGGCAGTGGTGTCCCGAGCTCACACACCAGAGCACCAGGGCAGAGTGGTTTCTTGCTGAAAAGGCCCACTTACATGGACGCTTAAATAAGCATCCATCACCTACGGGACATTCCTCAGGAGCCAGAAAGCTGGATGACGGCCACTTGGCATTAATGGCAACAGATAGGAAATTGAGAATTATAAAGGGATATCAAAACACAAATAATTGAAACATGTATACAGATTTTACGGCCACAGAAGTCTTTGCTTTTAAGTTTTAATTAAATTTTCTTCAAAATATTGGCAAGACAGAATGGCCCTGGCAGTCATGACTGAACTTTCAGCCTCAACTCCTACTCTATGGGATTAAAATGCCTAAGTTAAAAAAAAGCAAAACTTGTTTTTGGTTAAGTCTGCTTTTCATCATTATAGATTTGAAAGGAAAAAAAAAATCAGTTATCAGTAGATTAACTACTTGATTCAATAACTCATTTAAATTCTTCCAGCCTTGGCAAGCTAAGAAATATTGACTTTTTCTTGAATCATAATAAACTAGAAGGTCAAAATATCTCTTAGCAGTATGAAAGTGCATATCCTAAGTGGGAGTGTGAATCTCCTTTATCCACTTTGCTAATTGTTGGCGTGTCACTGCAAAGACTCAATGGCATTCATGGGCCCCCGCGTGCCCTGCTGGCAAGGCTGATGGGCAGAGAAAGCCGGGGTGCTGGCTCGACAGTAGGAGGCTCTGGGCTGGAGGCCCCCACCCACAGTGTTTATGGCTGCTTTGCCGTGGAGCCTGTTTGATTAGCAAAATTCTCCTGGGTTACCTGGGAAAGTGCTGGCGGCTACTAGAAGAAACTAACAGGCTCTAAAAATATCAGCCTTTGTTTCTTTCCAAGACAAGGCCAGGACCGAAAGTGCTGCCTTTGTATCACTATTTTCATCAACTTTCCCCTGTGATATGAAGGACACCCACTAGTGGCTCCATTTAAGAAACTGAGCCCAGCTTTCTGAGCCTCTGGCCTCACAGTGCCTGCTTTGGGGGCTTTGCCTTGGCTGGGCTGCCCATCCAGACAGGCTATGCCCTCTCTCTGGGTACCTCAGCCTCAGTGCACCCATGCGGCCCATTTCTGCTGGCCCTGCCAGTCGGAGTGCCCCTCTCTGAATCCCCTGAGCCCAGGAGGGCCTGCCCAACTCTCCGGCCTCAGGAGACCCCCAGGGTACAGAGTCTTTGTCTTCTTGCCCCTATCCCCATCATTGACTCAGGATTTATGAAATACAATAGTTTTCAAAGCTGTCCTCCCTAACTCTGTTTAACCCTCAGGCTAGAAGCTGGGATGGGAGGGTAGAGGGGGCCCGTATGCAGTGATCTGCTCAGGGGTGTATCTCTCTTGCTTTCTCCAAATGGGGAGCTGGAGGGATGCCAATACGAAGGGGAAGCAACTGTCTGTAGAGATGGGCCTTCACTAGGGTACAGGGGGCTGGAACCAGGAGGGGCAGAAGAGGAAGGCCCTTCGGAGACCACCTAGTCCAGTGCAAACATCCAAAGAAGGGCCAGTTCTCATGGGCAGGCCTTTGCCCTCTGAGACGCCCACAGCCCAGGCTGCAGTCAGCACCTCTGAGGACCAGCACTGCACTGTCCAGGTTTGATCACCCTGCCAGTGTGGCTCTGGGGGCTTCTTCCAAGCTGTGCTCTGAGGGGTCAGTATTAAGAAAACACTTGTGCCGACCTGTGCTCATCCAAGTTGCCAAGAACACTCAGGTTCTCTCCAACATGGAAATGGGCTGTTGGCACATATATGATTCCTAATGATTTGCAATGAGGAGAAAAGTCTCTTGAAAGCCCTGCACCGCCCTTCCCAGTCTGTGGCTGGCAGGCCCACAAAGAGCTGAGATCGCTGTGCATGTGGGTGGCCTGGGGCCCCGGCCCTGCCACCTAGACACCCGCCAAGTGTGGTTTCATAAACGAGTCCCTTGTCGCCACTTCCTCCTTGTTATTAAAACAAAATGAATTTCCCACTCCTACCAGGATGATGATAAACCAGTAATGGGAAAGGTAACCAAGTGAGACTGCCAGCAACGGCCTACAGTATTTATGGGGACAACCATGATGCCTGGAAAAGATATAATGTGCTTAATTTATAGTCATAAAGAAAGTCATTTACCCAGGTTAGAAACCGATCATCTCACCAAATAAGTGCTTTTCAACACTAATTAAATTTACTGAACACAGTCAGACTTGGGAATTGTTACATGAAAGTTATGGTGGCAGAAGAAACAAGTCCATCTGTACCAGTCAGTGCTAAAGCCTCCCTCTGTGATTCAAATGAGGATTCTCCACGTGACTGCCCCAGACCTGGAACTGCTACCTCAGGGCATGGATGGAGGTCAGCAGTGGTCAGGCAAGCCACCCAACCCGAGGGGAGGGATCAGAGGAAGCAAGCCTTCCCCATTCACCCAAAGCAGGAAGCCTTCCTTGTTTTGTCACCATTGACCGCAGCACAGAGCACAGACAATCTGGCCCTTTTGCTTCCAAACTCTGGCTCAGTCTCTAACTGGTTCCTTGTACAAGATACATCAATGAGCAGGCATCCTCTTGGAGAAGGATATGGCCTGAATGGCACAGGAGGGGAAATCCCTTAGTGTTCCACGCTGGGATGCTCATTGCCTTCAGGTACGTTTGCCCAGTGCAGTGTTCCGTCTAAGAACTCAGCCTCGGCACATCGACTGAGGAAGCCCCTCCCCCACACGGCCTGTGGAGGTCATTCTAGGTCTCTCCATAAGCAGTACTATCTCAGTCCTCCAGGGAAGGGCTGCAGCTGAAATCCCCACTACCTGGCTCCACCCAGCCACAAAGCCCTAGCGAGGTGATGGCGTGGTTCTATGGTGGCAGCAGAACCACAAGTCATGTACAGATGTGAGAGCTCGAGAGACTGAAGAATTGATGCCTTCGAACTGCAATGCTGGAGAAGACTCTTGAGAGTCCCCTGCACTGCAAGGAGATCAAACTAGTCAATCCAAAAGAAAATCAACCCTGAACATTCTTTAGAAGGACTGACGCTGAAACTGAAGTTCCAATACTTTGGCCACCTGATGTGAAGAGCTGACTCATTGCAAAAGACCCTGAGGCTGGGAAAGATTCAGGGCAAGAGGAGAAGGGGGATGACAGAGGGTGAGAGGGTTGGATGGCATCACCGACTCAATAGACATGAGTATGAGCAAACTCCGGGAGATAGTACAGGACAGGGAAGCCTGGCATGCTGCAGTCCATGGGGTCACAAAGAGTTGGACACGACTGAGTGAACAACAACAACAATGGTGGCCACACTCTGCAGGGCCCAAGACAGGCCAAGGAGAGTGGGACATGGACACTGAAGACAAGAGGAAGCAAGTGAAGTCCCAAGAACTGGCCACCCTGCCCGCTGATGGCCTCCCTGCTGCCTGCCGTGAACTCCTGCATGTCACTACAGTGGCCTCTGGTTTCTGCAGACAGAATGTATTTGTACAGGGATGAAGGGCCCATCTGTCAGCAGATATAGACCCTTATACACAGGTTATATGCGTTACTTTCTGTGCATCAGTAGGGATCCAGCAGGGAGCTGAAGCCTCTATCTTGTGCTGTGGGCAGGTTTTTTAAAGACCTAGAGTGAGGGCTTGCATTTGGAAGAGTGTGTGTAGAGGAGCAGTGATGTGGGCTGTATCAGCTGGTGCTGGGTAATGGTCACAGTACTTGCCCACATCTTCCCTGACAACTCAACCTTAGGCATGCCCAAGATGGTCTGGAGACAGGGTGTCTGGTCAACTTTGAATCCATCATTACAGAAGACACCCAAGTGCTTTGGAAGTGGCTGCAGAATTCAGGTTTGTATGAGAGCCAGGCAGAGACCCAGGCCTACAGCCACTGCAGTTTCTTAACAACCGGGCATTTCAGGAATACTTGCCAGCCAGCTCTCCTCCACCCATTCATCCAATAAATATTTATGGAGCACCTGCCATGTGCCACAGACCCTGTTCTAGGTGCCGTGGACACAAGGCAGACTGGAATCCTGTCTTCAGTTCACTGATATCACAGAGAGACACACAAGAATGTGAACAAGTGAGCATACCCAAGGCAAATGTGGGCTGGAGAAAAGGCCAGGAAGGAGTTAAACAGGGAGTTTCAGTGGGCCGGCTTCCATCTGGAGGTCAGGAAGAGAGGAGGTGAGAGTTGACCTGAGATCTCAAAGTCAGGGGGCAGAGTGCCAGAGCCCGCGGTACAGAGCAAGGAGGGAGCAGCACCAGGGCCAAGCCTAGATTGCTTCTGGGCAGACCTCACAGGGCAGAACCAGTCTGTAGAGTCAAATTTGCTGTTGGCCCATCTGTACCCCCAGGGAGGTGGGGTGACTCTGGCTCCCTGAAAGCTTCAGTCAGCTTGTGGGAACTCAGTCTTGGAGGGGAGTCCCCTCTCTTGGTTCAGCACCCCTTGCTCCACACCTGGTCGAAAGGCCTGTCCTCCAACAGCCCCCCACCCACCCCAGGCCAAGGGCCAGGCACCATTCCTAACGTTTACATGAGCTTATCTAACCCTCACTTAACCTTCGTAACAGCCCTGTGAGGTAGATGCACTGACCTCACTCTGAATGTATCTGTGGCATGTGCATGTGCCCACTTTACAGACTGGGGAATATGAGTCCTACAGTGACATGCCGATGGTCAGACCGCAAGTAGATTGTAGGTGGTAAAGCCTAGATTTGAATGAGTCTCACCCCAAATCTCTCAGACTTGGAATAATAAGCTCAGCCAGGAATATGAGTTCCCTCAAGGAACCCAGGCCAGAAGGGTTCAGATGCCTAGTCTGGGCTTCTCCAACATCAGGACACACACAGATGTCAGCACTCCTGGCCAGTAGGATCTCTGCTGCTCACACACCCCAAGAATATGCAGCCTGGAGGCCAACTTAGCAACTTTTCTGAGGGCTATAGGCTTACGGCATCACAGGAGGAAGTCCTGCTTGGATCTTAGAACGTGGAATTCCAAACCCACACAATGTCACGCATGGACACCTGGCCCACAGCCCCCTCCTTCCATTATAATGTCTCTCAGCCTCAGTGGCCCCCTGCCCCCTCCTCTGGCCTTTTCTCCTGAAATTGTTCAGGTGACTGCTGGGCAGACGTGATATCCTCTCAGTGACCACACAGCGCGTCCTAAGCCGAGACCACTGTGTGCTTCATGAAAGCAGAAGTTTGACCAGCTCAGAAACACTTGACCAATGTTCCAGCTCCCAAAACTTAATAGCAACATATGGTTACCCATCGCTGGAAGGTAATGCTACTTGTTCTGTGTGTGGCTCACAGATACTAAATTAAGGTCTGAAAAACTGGCTTCAAAACAAACCAATCAGTCAAAGCCAGAAATGCCTGGCACACAGAGAGGGAAGAAGGACTTTTAACCTTCAGTGGGCTCTCAATTCTGCCTGAGGAGTTTGATTCTAACCAGTTCTACAGCAGACCAAAGCCCAGCCTAGGATGTTACACATTGTCCTGCCTCCCTGGGCAGGGTTTCTGGAGGTAACTATTTCCAGTCAGGGATGAAGAATGTAAGTGCCAAAGGACACTTCTCGAAAACCTGAAAACAGAACTCTTATGAGAATACAAAATGAGCAAGTGTTAAAGATTTATTCAACTCAGTTATGAGGGGCCCTAAGGAAGGTGAAGCTGGTTCAAAGGAGAGTTGGTGGAGGTATGGGCACTGGAGACATTAGGTGGGATAAGATTGCCAGGAAAGACACACAACTGGGGAATGACCTGCAGGGCAAGAACATCATACCCTTTGGGGGTTATTTTTTCCACCAGAAAGAAACAGTTTTCATTTTTACTGGAAACAAATCTGCAAGTTAAAGTGTAGCTGCATAGTGTGGGCCTTTGATGAACACTAACTAATGAGGTGAACAGAGATACAACTCCCTAGTACAGAATGGTGCAGCATTTTGGGGTGAGTCTGTTAAAAGATGCTCCTGCATGACACAAGAGGACTTGCCACCCTCCCTTGGCCTTATTCCTAAATTCTGGGTAATTTTCCCAATATCAACAACAGTGGCAGATGTCATCTGAGTCAGCTGCCAGGAATTTCATCCTTGCCTCCTTCCTGTGGAGCCCCCAGCCTCACAAAAGACCCCAGAAGGAGGAAATGAGACCGCAAGCCACCGAGCTCAGTTCTGCTGGACTCTCACTTGAGAACGACAAGTGAGGTGTGTGGGAGCGTGAGGGCAAGCTGGAGCTGGCCATGTCTGAATGGACTCATCCTAGTACTTACGTGATTCCCAAACCCCATCTGGGTTTCAAGTAACTCAAGGTTAAAGCTCACACTGACCCAGCCCCAGGCTCCCGGCCTTGTTAGCTGTGTGAGCCCAGTCAAGTTTCCCACTCTCTTTTCCCTCTAATTTAAATACGAGGATAACGATGCTTTGCCCCTTTACAGGATTTTTTTTTTTTTTTTTTTTTTTTAGGATTAAATGAGCTGATTCATGTGAAGGGCTGGGCGCACAGTAGGTGTTCAATTCAGACATTTGGAATCACTGACAGATTGAATAAACGGACTGAAAAATAAGAAGCCATTTGGTTTTACTGATATAAGTGTACATAAGTGTGGGCTAGTTATAGTCTTCCGGAGGTCTGCCTTAATGAAAAGGGGAACAAATTTATATTGCAAGTATTGCCTGGTTTTAAAAGGCAGACTCACAATAGCACAATTCATAATATCTTGAGGAAATGCTTCCCTTGAAGTTTCCCCTACACTGGAAACTTGTTTGACCCAAGTTAAGTCTGCCCAGCTTTCGGGGGCATCTGAAATCACACATTCTCAGGGCACTGTGAGCAGCACTGGCCTGCAGCCCAAACTCTGCAGCCTCCACTCTGCACCTCAGGGCCTCTGACCTGAACGCAGTTTTGAAAGCAGCCTGGACATGGGCCCCAGTCCTGTGGCTGTAGCAGGCTGCTCTCCTCAGTCAGTCCTGGTGTTTCTCTCCCCTCTGGGAACTTTTGCACTGTTATGCCATCTCTCCCCCTACAGTGTATTGATGACAATAAAGCTACCTGACTCATGATTTCTAGAACTTTGTCCCTGAGGCCTCCCACAGGCATACTCCACTTCAAAGGGGCTCCCAGACTGCTGGCCTGGATCTTTATCTGGCTGTTTGCTGGCGCTCAGCACTTCTCACTGTGAAAGTGGGAACCCCCACTCATGTGGCTCCCCAGACAGAAGAGCAGGCCCTGGAGCAGGGCCTCTGTAGCCAATATCCACCATCACTCAGAGCTCCAGGGTGGGCATGCAGTGGTCTGTCTGGTTTCGGACCAAAGACCAGATTCTACTTCTGCTGCTGAGAGCTTGGCACAGAGAGGACTGAGGAAAACATCAGGAGAAAGACCAAATCTGATTAACATACTTCAGAGACCTAAGACAGCTGGCTGGAGGTCCGAATAACCAGAAATCAATGGTTCTAAAGAAACAGACACAGCAACATTAAGTAGTAGAGTAGAAACTGTGGACAGCATTTGGTGGGAGACTAGAGACCTCGGTTCTGTCTGGATTCCACCAAAGCAAGCCTCTTTCACACGTGAGCCAGTTTCCATATCGGTAACATGAGGGGGTATCTAGATATTCCTTGAGACTGGACTTAGGATGTCTATAAGAGCTTGCGCTCTAACGTGCACATCTTTGGGTTGCAGTAAAGCTATGATAATCCCTCCTTTTTTCGTTTTGCCTCTATTTGCCCTAAGAGGGTTATCTCAACTGGCCTTTGAAGGGTTATTTTGAAGACATTCTTGGGAAGAAAAGCTGCATAAAAATGTGGAGCACAATTGGATTTTTGCCCTTGGGAGAGTTTCTTTAACAAAATGGTTTTGTTATAGAGCGCTTCCTCCAAACACATTCCTACCCCCAGGTTTCCGTTCCTTGCCTACAGCCTCTCCAGCTCACATCTGTCTTACTCTCTGTCACCAGGGCCCTCATTTTTCCTCCTGGTACTCAGCTCCCCTGTCACTTTCTCTGGGTCCTTGGGGCTCCCCGCGTCTTCCAGCTGAGGGGGGCAAATGTTGCTGCTCTCGGTGGGTCCCCTCTCTCGCTGATACCTCATTATGTGGATTTGTTCCTGCTTCTCCACCAGCTAATGATTCAAGGCCGTGACACCTTGGGCTGCCTCCAATTATTTCGAGGATTATTGTGGAGACACTCAGCATGAGCCACCGAGATGCTCCCTAACACTTTAGACCTATGAGCACAGAGGGGATGCTAAATCCTTCCAGGGCCATTTACCTGCTATACAAATGCTGCCCCAGGTCGACACATTATCTTGATAGATCACCTGTCACTGGCATATCTTACAAAACTGAATAATATGTACTTCTTGATTATTCCTTTAAAGCAAGAAATGGAGTGCAGCGAAAATATCTGATATTAGCACAGAAACATTTAGTACTTTCTAGTCAGAAGGGCAGGCTTCCCAGGTGGTACAGTGGTAAAGAATCTGCCTGCCAATGCAGAAGATGCAGGTTCGATCTCTAGGTCAGGAATATTCCCTGGAGAAGAGAATGGCAATCCACTCCAGTATTATTGACTGGAGAATCTCATGGGCCAGAGGAGCTTGGCTGGCTACATTCTACGGTGTTGCAAAGAGTCGGATATGACTCGGCAACTGAACAACAACAATAACCACCGGAAGGGTATCAGTTTCTCCTCTTAAAGACCTGCCCTTTTCTCTCAATAGGATTAGCAGTCATAAAAATACATGCTGGATAACATCAAAACAAAGCTCAGTAGTTGTATCAAATAGATGATTCTATTTCTCCTCTGGTTTGCCTGAGCCAAGTAGCTGCTGAGGCCTCTGGCAGGTGGGCCTGGGGGCTCGGGGAAGCTGGCCATCTATCATGCCTGAGCAGGTAGCTGGATGTGCTCCACCTTGGAGACCAGGAGTGCACATCCAAATGGGGAGGAGACGTCCTTCAGATGTCTCCTGAGGGGCCCAACGAAGTATTTCATCATCTGAACCCGAGCTCCAGGGAGCAGGCAGTGGACAAGAACCATCCACATTAGGGGGTCCGGCCTCCAGAGGGAGAAAGAACAGCCAGAATTAGAGCTGCTGGAGAAGGATGATGACTTCAACAGTCAACAAGAGATCAAAACTCCAGGAGGAGTGAGCACAGCACAAAGAGGGTTTTCAAGAGAGTCATGATTTTTGAACCAAAAAGAAAATCAGAGGAATATAAGGAGAGAATGATCAGCACTGGGACTCAAATCTTCCAAGATCAAGTAGAGTATGTATCTCAAGGCCCAGAGTAAAAAATAGAAAAAAAAAGTTCTGAAATACAGTAGTCATTCTAAATAAAAACTTTAAGGAAAAAAGGCACAGAGGACAACTTCTAAATATGTTCTTTTAAATGGTCAACCACTGTTTCAAGTAAAGATCAGGAGCCAGACAAGGGTACTTGTCATAGCCATTTTTATTCAAAAAGGAAGTGTAGTAAAACAAGAAGATGAAACATTAGTAAAGATTTGGAAGAGGTGACTAACAATTATCTCTTTTCACTAATTTAGTGTATCGGTATACTTAGAAAACCAAGAGGTTCTAGGGAAAAAATATGAAAATTCTAAGAGAATTATGATGAGGGTGGTTGGACAGATGATAAATATGCCAAAATTAACCATTCTTCTCTTCATTAGCAAAATAATTAGAAATGGAAAAGGGAAAATAGCCCACTCATAATGATGATAAGACCATGAAATATTTATGAATAAATTTAACAAGCCAGCCATAGGACTGATATGAAAAAGACTATAAAATCTTATTGAAGGTTATAAAATAAGATTTGAACAAATGCAAAGACGTTTCATATTCTTGGGTGGGAAGACATTACCATAAATTTACAAATTTAATGCAATCTTTTGGGAATTGGATAAAATAATCTCAAGAAGTTCATTTGGAAGAATAAATGGCCCCAGATAACCAAGAAAAATAAGGAAAAGAATAGTGAAGCGGGATGTGCCTTTCCAGATATCAGAACATCAAACCAGAAAGCTGCTATGATCAAATCAATAAGATAATGATTGAGGAATAGACAGATCAATGACTGTAGATGTGACAATAAAATAGAAGAGGGTCCAGAAATAAATCCCCATGTATCTGAAAATTCGATGTATGCCAAGAGTGGCTACTGCATAGGGAACATGATAGTCATTTGATAAATGATAGTCACTATATTTCTCCTAGCTATCCATCTGGAATGAAACAGCATCAGAAACTTTTCACAACACATAAAAGACAAAATTAAAGTAGCTGTAAATGTTTAAATTATTCCTATTAAATAATGAGTGAATATAACAGAATACTTGTACACTTTGTGCACAGCTTAAGCATTACAGTACAATAAACAACTATGTACTTATCTACCCACTTAAAAAAGTTCCATTAGTTCTGAATTCCTCCGATTTTTATTCCCTCATTTCTACTCAGAGGTAAATATCATCTGGAATTTTTGTCTATTATTGTTTTGGTTTTCTTTGTAGTTTGAGCTCATCTTTGTATGTTTATGCAATATACTGCTCTTTTTTTAAACATGTTTCTGAGCTTTACAGAAGTGAATCACCCTATACTTACTTACCTGAGAAGTGACCTCTTTGCTCTTATACTATCTTGTTTCACCTCACCTTTGCATATACCTGTAAATCATTTTCACTTATGATACCCATTGTAAACACATGCCATTATTCATCTATATAGTTTACTTAAATTGTTGATTGCTTTTTCCCTGGTCCTCTTTCTCTGTTTTGTTTCTTTATTTTGAATTGGATACTTCACCTTTCATTCTTTTCTTCTACTCAGATGAAAATTAAATATACTCTTTTTATTCTTCTACTCTTCACTCCATAAATTTAAAAATGTGTAAGTTAACCTAAGTCCAAAATTAACCAATAATTTTACCCTCCACAGGAAGAACCTCAGACCATATGAACTATAATCACTCCTCCCTTGACCTAAATATATGAAAATAGTATATATTGATTTTATCTTTATTCTTAATTCCTTCTTATGCCTTGAGTTTTCTTAGTTGTGTCTGTCTAAAATATCCACATTACCCTCATTTAAAAGAGTGATTTATGCTCTGTAATTAATTCTATGTTCACAGATTTTTCCTCTTAACTCAATAAATATTTTATTTCTCTGCTCTTTAGCTTCCACTGTTATTGAGATGTTAGCTGACAGTCTTTTCATTCTTTTGTATGGAATCCATCTTTTCTCTTTGGATCATTTTAAAATCTTCACTTTGTTTTCCTGCAGTTTCTCCATGATGTGAAAGTGTTGTTCCATGATGTGAAAGAGTTGTGTCTGACTCTTTGCAACATCACGTACTCCTGACAAGCTTCTCTGTCCATGGGATTTTTTCAGGCAAGAATACTGGAGAGGGTTGGCATTTCCTTCTCCAGGGGATCTTCCTGACCCAGAGATGGAACCCAAATCTTCTGCATTGCAGGCAGATTCTTCACCATCTGAGCCACTATGGAAGCCCCTCTATAACGTAAGTATGCAGATTTCTCTGCATTTGTTCTGCTTGCAATTCATTTGGTTTCCGGCAGTGAGGATTCATGTCTTTCATCAATTCATCACAGCCATCTTTCTTTACATATTGTCTCTGTTCTGTTATTTCCCCCCCCCCCCGGCCCCCAAGGCATTCTGATTAGACACATGTTACAAGTCCTCATTCTACCTCCTGCTATTGTAGAGCCTAAGTGACTGGTCTTAAAAAAGGAGCCACCATCTTGTAATAAAGGGCAAACACCCAAGTTCCTGGAAAAACCACAGAATAGTCCAGCCCTCACCCCACGTCACTACCCTAGACATAACCAATCACCGCAATGGGGAAGTGTCAAAAATACACCAGGGGGCTGTTTGCGGTTAAATATACCTATCAGGGACTAACGTGCGTAAAGCCCAACTTGCCCTCACATCCCGACCAATCACCCCTTTTGCGGTCTTCTTCCCTTTGTCTTTTCCCCTTAAAAGCCTTGTACCATTTGGCTCGGGGCCCACCGCCCTCACCCCGCTGCGTCGTCAGCGTGTGTGCGTTCGTGCGGTCCGGACGGGGTCTGCAATAAACTCCCTCTTATGCTTGCATCGGTGAATGGCCTCCTGGTGGTTTGTGTAGATCCGGGTCTGGGCATAACACTATCTCAATATCTCTTATCTCTTTCAACATTTCCCATATTTGGTTTCTCTGTGCTGCATTCTGTGTAATTTTTTTTCTAGTTCATCTTCTAGTTCTTGAATTCTTCAGGCTTTTTCTAATCTACTCTTGCACTCTCCCATTGGGCATTTATCTTTGAATGTTTACTTCTAGAAGTTCTATTTAGTTCTTCATGAAGATGAATGGTCCTCTCTAGAATCTCTTGATTTTCAACCATATTTCAATCTTCAAAAATCACTAAACATATAAATATTTTATACTCTGAGTCACTTTGTTATTTATGCTGGTTGTTGCATGGTGTTTCTCCCCCACAGCATTTCAAGTTTATTTTTTTTTAAAGTGAGCTCACACTTCTTGGAAATAGATATGTGAGAATTCTGGATGCACAGTTTGAAGATGGGCTCATTTTGAGCTAAGCACTTGTGCTAGGTACTCAAGGACTCCATCATTCTGAGTTAAACTCAATTTTATGCTTGAGATTTTACAGACTACCTAGGTAGTCTGCATCTGAGCTACTATTTCTTATAGAGATCACCATATGGTCATATGTCATCATGAGATTTTTCACCCCTAATTGTTTTCTACTTTCTTAACTTTGTGCCAAGACTTGAGGCAAGCACATTTTCTTGCACGTGATTGTGACAGGGCATGTTTCTTTCTTGTTTAATCCTCCATTGTTGATGTAACCCCTTGGAGTTTCAGGTTTATGATGGGAAGGAGGAAAATTTTTCCAGATATATCCAACTTGGAAGGACCTTGGGGTTTGTCCTTGCTGCCCTGAATTATGCTGGGTGATCAAACCAAAGCTAAGGCTCACCCAGTTTGGCCAAAGCCCTCCAGGCAAAGCCAGCTTCCAGCTACATTCCTCTCTGGGTTCCTGATTTCACTTGCTCTTTTTAACCTCTAAGTATTCCTTACATTCTTACCGGTACATCAATGCCTAAAAGGATTTAAAAATACATTTCTCTGCCACATCACCAGAGGCAGAAGTTAGGTTATGACTTTTAAAAGTATTACATAACAATTACAAAGCTGAGGTAAATACAGGGATATGACACTCAACACAGCACTAGTCAGCTCTTTGGAAAGTGGCTGAGAACTGTTCCTGCCACAGAAGAGACTCAGGGAAGCCTGGGGTCCCTGCCAGATAGCCTATTGTCATTTTCCTGAGTCCACCTGCATGTTTAAAGCAAACTGAAGCTCTTTCAGCACCAGGTTACAAATTAAAGAGAAGTCGATGAATGGGATGTAGTGGAGGAAAAAAGACACAACTGTCCCCAGTAACCTATGTCCCTATCTTTTACCTCAAAGCCCAGAGCAGGGCCACTTAGGAGCAGTACTTTTCTCAGTATAGTTAGGTGGCCGGTGAGAAATACAAGATCACTGACTTACCCCTTTCAGACCACTTGCGATAATAGAAATAAAAAAGACTGAGTTGGGTTTGAAGTATCTTCTGAATAAGCAATGCCTTTAGGCACAGTGTGGGTCTCTGACCTGTAATGCCGTCTGATCTCTAGTTTATATTGACCAGAACAAACCTGCTTTTGACTGGTCCTCCTCTCCTGAGGCAGAATCAGCGGAGAGGGAGGGCTTTGCTCTCATCGACACATTTCTAACTAAAGCCTGGGCAGAAGTCATTCTGTAACAGTTATTGGATTAACCTTATCTAGAGTGGCAAAATGGGACAATACTTAAAACCAAAATATCCTTCTAAGCAGGTCTTATTGGCCAAAACAAAAAACTATGTTTGATTTGTGACAACATACTTATACTTATACTTATACTTATACTTATACTTATACTTATACTTATACTTATACTTATCATTTCACATCTAAACATGTCAGAAAGACTTCTGCTATTTTATTCCAAGGGGAGAAAATTCTAATACTATTTTAATTCAAAAAATTCATAGTTATGAGGTAGGCAGCAGAGCATGGTGGTGGCCAAGTGGGGAGTGGGATACCACAAGGAAGGGGATGAAAGAATGGAGGCCAAATTGGTTCTAGCAGGCAGCGCACGGCGCGGTGGCAGGTGGGACAAGGACCCACAGAGGAAGATGGGGTCAGGACATTATTTTATATACAGGGGACCAAGCAATACATGAATACCTTGAGGATAATGGGAGCCAGGTTTCTCACAGAAGAGAGCTACAAATAAGAAAAGAAGGAAGCTAAAGGAACTCTAGAAAATGAACTGTGTGTGTGTGTGTGTGTCCTGCATGTCTTTTCTGAGAGGAGCCAGGAGCAGTAAAACTCCAGTAGTAAGGAGCACATTTTATTCTCATGCCTTAGTTTCTAAATGCAATTCATCACTAATGGGAACCAAGGCTCTTTGAAAAAAATGGCTTATTCCAGGGAAGGGGCAGAGAAAGTATAAGAATAGCCCAGGGTATCTTATGCCAGAAAGTAAGGAAAAGTCTTTTTTAAAAAAAACCATGGAACATATCAAAAGATGCAGAATACAGTTTGAAGAAGCTCCCACTGGCCAAATCTTAGACCTTCTGAAAATAATGATAGCAGCAGGTAATATCTCATTGAATAAACAGAAATCCAGAAATCCACAGTGAGTTTTAAAAACTGAGCAAATAAATGAGGTAAAGTAGAAAAGTCTTCCTTACAGTAGAATTTCAATTAATAAGAATAGAAGAAATGAAGGAGGTAGAAAATTTTCATTTGGCAATGATAGTATTAATTATTTCAGGCCAAAAAATCAATAAATGTTAACACTGGTGGGTGAGAAAGGAATAACAGGATATTTACATAGCTTCAAAATATCTCATCAGAAAACATTTATTAGTTTTAAAGGAAAACAGAGCAACTTTACAGTGGAGAAAGCTGGTAGATATCGTCTTATCCAAGTGATCAAAGTTAACATTACCAGTGATGGTACAGGTTGCCATCAATTCTTAATTGATGGGATGCAGGAGCAGAGCTCATCATAACTTCAATTTTATTCTTGCCCCAAATTCACAACTTCAATGTAGCCACAAGAAAACATGAGACAAACTCAAACTGAGAGACATTATTAAAGTGACTGGCCTATAATCTTAAAAAATGTTAAGGACATGAAGGCCAAGAAAGGATTTAAGAACTGTTCTGCATTGAAGCAGGCTGAGGATAGATGGCAACTAAATGTAATGGGTGGTTCGATGTGATTTTTCTCACTATAAAGGACATTGTTAGGGTGAAACTTCAATGAGGTCCTCTGTGAAGTATATTTTGGAGTTCTTTGTATTGTTCTTACAATTTTCCAATAATATGGAAGATATTTAAAAAAAATAGGCATCTAAAATTTCAGACAGACATATACCTCTGTATAAAACAGAGAAATTTCCAAAAGATTGCTATCCCTATTATAACAACAAAAAAAACTCAGAAGGACTAAAATTCATACCTTTTTTTTTTTTACAGTCATGTGATAGTCTAAGTGAACCAAATTCAGAGAAGAACAAGCCTTTAATAGAACTGAATATATAACATATTCAATTTATTAACTGGACTTCAATAAGCATAAGCTCCCATCACTTCATGGGAAATAGATGGGGAAACAGTGGAAAAAATGTCAGACTTTATTTTTTTGGGCTCCAAAATCACTGAAGATGGTGATTGCAGCCATGAAATTAAAAGACACCTATTCCTTGGAAGGAAAGTTATGGCCAACCTGGATAGCATATTGAAAAGCAAAGACATTACTTTGCCAACAAAGGTTCGTCTAGTCAAGGCTATGGCTTTTCCAGTAGTCATGTATGGATGTGAGAGTTGGACAGTGAAAAAGGCTGAGCGCCGAAGAATTGATGCTTTTGAACTGTGGTGTTGGAGAAGACTCTTGAGAGTCCCTTGGACTGCAAGGAGATCCAACCAGTCCATCCTAAAGGAGATCAGTCCTGGGTGTTCATTGGAAGGACTGATGCTGAAGCTGAAACTCCAATACTTTGGCCACCTCATGCGAACTGTTGACTCATTGGAAAAGACCCTGATGCTGGGAAGGATTGGGGGCAGGAGGAGAAGGGGACAACAGAGGATGAGATGGCTGGATGGCATTACTGACTCAATGGACATGGGTTTGGGTGGACTCTGGAAGTTGGTGATGGACAGGGAAGCCTGGTGTGCTGCGGTTCATGGGTTCACAAAGAGTCGGACATGACTGCGAGACTGAACTGATACTGAGCTGATTAGACACAGCAGGTAATGAGATCAAAAAATTCCAAGATAAGTCAATAATGAAAAGGACTGAAGCACAGAAAAGAAACACAGTAAAAAAATTTGAACAGATCACCAGAGAGCTAGGAGAATATCTGAATAGGACTAACATACATGTAATTCAAGTTTCAGGAGAGGAGAGAAAGCACAGGGCGCAAGAAACATGAGATCACTTGCTAGGGTGATAGAAATGATTAAAGTCTTGATTTGAGTAATGGCATATATGTATGTCACAAATTATTAATAAAGATCTATATATTTCATTGCATGTAAATTATACTTTAATTAAAAAAAATCCACATTCAGGTTTTACTATTTTCAAGACAATGCTTAAGATTAAATGATCACAAGCAGAAACTGATGAAATCTTTAATATTGCTCCCAAACCTCACTCAGCAATTGCAGGGCTTGCCACTTTTACTGGCTGGATGGAAGGACTCTGGTCTAGGTTCTGGGAGGAGGGTGGGGGCCCTGAGACAGGGCGTGTGTGCCTCTGATTGAGTGGCTGAGCACGCACGACTCCTGGGCAAATTCCCTGGTGGAATGGGATGGTCTCAAACAGCGCTGTGGGAACAGCAAGTCTGCTGGAGTCTGGCAGAGGAGTTGTGCCTGCCTCCAGAGGTGCTTCTGAAGCCAGAGAGGGTCACGGCAGCCCTGGCTGGCTCACCGGTCTGGGACTGCAGCTAGGGCTGGGTTCGTGGTCAGTGCTGGGCTCCCTGCCTGCTCTCTGCACTTCACCTCTGCGCGACCCCAGGCTAGACGGCTGTGCTGTCAGAAGCCTCATTTCTGTCTGGTGAACTCTGCACTTGCTCCCCTGGTGTGCGTTCTCCAAGGTGGTCACGGCCCTGACTCTGGGCAACACTGGTCATGTGGCTCTGGAAGTGAGGCCTTTCTGGTACCTTATGTGCTCACTTCAGAAACAACTCCTAAATGGTGCTTCTGGGAGAATCACAAGTGAGACTGTCTTCTCACCCTGTATGAAAGCTCATAGGACATAGAAGCAAGCTGGGCTGGGCGTTACGGTTGCCCATTCACTCATTCGTCCTAATACTTTATCTCCTACTCTATGACAGGCCCCCGTCTAAGTACTGCAGATACAGCAGTCACCGAAACAGACAGAATCCCTGCCCTTAGAGAACTTCAGTTCAAGTGGAAGAGACAGACAGGAATGGTAAAGTGCCACTAGGGAAAGTGGACGAGGAGGGCAGGGGCGAAGAACTATTTAGACGAGGTGGTCACAGAAGGCCTCTTGGAGAAGATGGCCTTTCATGATTGCTATGAAGTGAGGAAAGAGAGAGGCTCTGAGGACAGAGGAATGGCCGAGTCCTCCTGGTGGAAACGGAAGTGGTGTTTTCAAGGAGGAGCAAGAAGAGTGTCTGGGATGACGGAGAGGGGAGGAAAGTGGCCGAAGAGGTGAGGAGAGGAGGTGACCCAGAGCTGGCAGGGCTGTGCGCAGAGCCCTGACTGCAGCCCAAGTATGACGGCACGCCGCAGGGGGATTCTGAGCGGGAGAACAGTTCGATATGATTTATGCTTTTAAAATGGATTCTGGCTTCAGGTGGTGTGGTGGGAGGAAGGAAGGCTGAAACAGCAGCCAAAGGAGAAGTAGACTGCCTTCGGAGGCTGCTGGAGTTGCCAGAGCAAGAGATGCCGGGGCCTGGACTGGGGGAGGCAGCGGGGGGGGGGGGGTGCGGGGGGGGGGGGGGGGGGGGAGAGTGGAGGGATGCCTACGCTGCTTCAGGCAGGGCTTGCTGACACAGCAGAGGATGCTGTGAGTGAGGGAGAGGGTCAAGGCTCTTTCCTGAATAACCAGGTGACGGTGGCTGGCTCTTCACTGAGGTGGGGAGAAGGAGGGGTGATCAAGTTTGGTCATAAAATCAAGAGATTTGTTCCAACTACACTAAGATTGAGGCATCTATCAAGAGTCCAAGCACAGAAAAGCAGGGAGCAGTTGGCTTTGCGGGCCTGGAGTTTAGGAAACAAGTGTGAACTGGAGACAGAGAACTGCAAGATTTTAAAATCACGGGACTAGGTGACATCACCCAGGGAAAGAGTGCTAGCCCGAAAAAAAAAATTTATTATTATTCGTAGACAATTATCGAGTGGGGAAATTTGTGAAACTTAACAATTCCACTTCTGTGATAGGAAATTTGTTTAATTTGAAAACGACATGTTTAAGTAGGTTATTCAGGCTACCTTAAGAAAAACTCTTGCCAAACTTGTCTTTCCTTTACAAGTTGTTCCAGATTAGAAACAAGACCCAAGATCCCCGGGACTGGGTTAACGTTCAGCTGACTGAGGCTCCTAATGCAGTGCTCTGAGAGCCTGAGGCCAGGTGAACAGGAAACAGACCAGAGCTGCGCACCTCCAGCTGTGGAGTTCCCCGTACACAGTTTCTGTATGGGGACCACAAAGAAGAAAGAGAAGATCCCCTGGTATTTCCATCACAACTTGTTGGAGCTGGCGCGCTAGCCTTGTCCTCAGACTGCCCAGAGTAACTGTTTGCTGGCCAGTGTTTCCAGCTCCTGTTTGACTGTTCAGTACTGCTCACCTTGATGAAGAGGGTACCTGAACGTGCTTTCACTTACATCAGTGGGCACTTCAGTCATCACCCATTCAGGAGGCACTCAGCTGTCCCGTTTGCATTCTAGGACCTGGCGCCATGCATCCTTCTCCCAGGGGGAGGCCCGAGCCTTGCTTCCTCACGTACCCTGGTGCCCCTCCTGCGGGGCTGCCCATGGGGCTCCCCGCTGAGAGATGCTCCACACGTCTGTCCCCTACCCTCAAAGGCAAAGGGTACTGCCCGACTGCAGCGACAGGAGCAAATAAGGCCTTGTCACATGCGAATAGGAGCTTCCAGTCAGCTGTATGCTGGAAAGGGGGTAGTGACAGTGGGGAGACCCAGAGTGGATGGAGGCTCTGAATGGGGCCTGGAGGGGGGACGCAGAGCGCATGGGGACAGTGACAGCGGTGAAGGGGAGGAAGGCTGAGCAGCAGTGGGATGACTGTGGGGATGAACAGTGGTTGTCCACGGTGGTGAGGGAGGGGACTGGTGGTGGGACCATTTTCTTCCCCTCGGAGAATGAGTCCCCTGAACGACTCACCACAGAGGTCAGGGGACCTGCATAGGGCAGGAGGAAGATGGAAATGACTTAGCATGAGCCTTTTTATACACAAGAACACAGGAGAGGTCCACGAAGGCTGAGTGTCCACAGGCCAGGACTAGAGCCCTTCCATGTACGTGGCCCAAGTTCTGAGCCAAGGTGGGGCAGTGGGGGACAATGCTGTGGTTCCAGGGGGCAAGGTGGCGAGGAACAGGGGAGCCTGGCATGCTACAGTCCATGGGGTCACAAAGAGTCAGACATGACATGGAAACTGAACAACAACAAACCCACCCCCACGTCACCTCTGCTTCAAGGTAAGGGGCGCTCGCAGATAAACGGCCACACCTGCCTTTGTGAAAGTAGGACCTCCTGCACAAGAGAAGGGGCATTCTGTGTGACACCACTAGAGGGAGCCCCTGTACCCCGGGTTTCTGGGACCACCAGGACCTGAGGCAGCCTGCGGGTCCTGGATAGATGGCACCCCTGAACTTTCTAGCAGTTCAAAAAGTCAGCGCGGAGAGACTCCATTCACTGGTTACTAATGGAGATCTGTGGGCAGTGCAAAAAGTTACATCAGGAAATCTTACGAAATAATATCAGAATGATGAAAACCTCCTGGGACCAGCTGACAACACAGGCAGTTCACAAAAAATTTGAGAAACGTACAACCCGATGGAAATGTTTTGGAGATGGGGAATAGGGAATATTTTGATTCAACACATTAGAGACCAGGAAATAGCATGCTGTGAAGAGTTCTGAGTTTGCAGCCACTCAGTTTTGATGTTGAGGTGGTCCGGGGCACCTTGGTTTGCTGGCCTACACAACTTTTCTGTTGGTGATGCTGAAATACTGACAGGTTAGATGACAGTGTCCTCTGAAAGGCCAGTGGAAGGCTGGTCTGGGCAGGGAAGTTGACAGTGACCTGACCATGAGGTCACATGGGCCATTTTGGCTGACCTCACTATGGACAGTTCCCATTTCTGGGCTCACTTCTAAAGATGCGAGAAGGGAAAGCATACTGGCTTTGGAGTTCAACAATCCTGAGCTCCTCTTCTGGAAAATGGGAGAGCAAACCTTCCCCTGAGGTCATCAGAGAAGAATACAACAAATGAACATTAAACACCTGGCATAGCCCCCAGCCGGTACCTGAAAAATGCTAGAACTTTCCCCCTTCCCAATAAAAAGACATTTCATTGAAAAGAAATCTATGAAAACAAATCAAAACATCCTTTACATGAAATTTCTCATCTGTATCAGATTGTGCTGAAATTTTAGCCTGTGGATTATTAACCTATTTCAAGTGAACATTGATAGAAAGTATTGATGGGCTCCCATTTATCAAGCATTTACTATGTTCCAGACATTAGAAGTGCTTGATATAGATTTTCGTCATGGGTGAAGGTGGTACCAAACTGTAAAAACACTTTACTACAAAGGTATTAGTTTGTGCATCTTTTTAACATTAAAATTTCATTCGTAACAAAAAAAAATGAGCTTTAGCTTATGTCCAAGATTTGTCCCAGAAGCTGTTCTCCAGTTATTCAGATAGCCTGTCCCAACTGCCCTGTAGCAGGAGACTCAAAGCAAAGCATCTTGACACAAAGCCAAACACCCAAGACAAGGCCCTTCCCAGGTGGCAAAGCTGTTAAACTGCCAGGCCTGAGGCTTAACAACTGTCCACAGCAGGAGCTGTGCTGAGATATTAAGAAAGAGACATAAGGGAAAACTATTCTGAATGTGCATTTAGATGGTTCAGCAGAAAACCTGACAAAGTAATTAGCAGACTCCTGTGAGGAAAGATTTAAGGCCCAGCTGACCTTCTAAGACATTCATGACATCTGAATCTCCACTGTTGGAGATTCATTTCTTGGGTTAGCCCTTCTGGGCTCCTCTCTGAAAGTATAAGTTTGAACTTTCAGTTAAAGCATTCAGGGACTAAATGGTGGCCCAGTGCTTAAGACTGCACGCTCCCAAAGCAGCAGACCGGGGTTCAGCCCCTGGTCATGGCACTAGATCCCACATGCCATGACTAAGAGTTCACATGCCACAACTAAGGCACCGCAGAGCCAAATAAATTTAAAAAATAACAATAAGTATTTTAAAAAGCGAAAGCAGTCATTCATTCACTTACTGAACAAGTTTGCGTTCCTACTATGGGCTAGGCCCTATGTCCTGGGAATACAACAGAGAACAGGCAAGACTTAGACCCTGTCCTCAAAGCTCATGGCTACTATATACAGCAGTGCAGTTTACTCACTGCACAGTGTCCAGGGAGGGATGAAATCTAGTTCACGGTCTATGTTTCCTGGCATTGGATTGAACTTATCATAAGGATGAAGGGCCACTATTGTCTTTGAACAAAGGTGTCCTCTACTTGCCAAGCCAAGAACTCACAGTGCTCTGTTTGCCCACTGGGGACACTTTAATTCTGATGTCTATGAAGGCTCTGGAGGAGACTGTCCTGAACACAGAGTTGTAGGACCATGACTGTCTCACTGATGTCTGCACAGCCTACTGGTGTGGGCAGAGGCCTCCTCCTGGCCCACAACCAGGCCTCAATGGCAGGAAAGAGACGTGGAAAAGAGAGTTTGTTTGAAGCTGGGATCAGGAGAAGGGAAGCAGGACCACGTGGGTGGACTCCAGTCCTGCTGTCCAGTTTTGTGGAACCCACTAGACAAGACCGCCCTCTCCCTGGCCTCGGCCCCCTCCTCTTCTCTTTGGGGGCAGGTGGGACTGTACTGTTTGTGACTTCCCTTGTAGCGCTCATCTGCCCTGATTGGACTACCATCTCCAGGAATAGGTCTTGATCTCTAAAGAAACCATCTCTCCCAAATAAAAAATTCTTCAAACAGAGAATATGCTAAGGGTCTAGTGAGTGTGGCCCTTTATGCTGACCCTAGGAGGGTCTTCCCCACCAGGGGAGGGAGTGCAGAACATCTGGGAGCCTGAGGATGTGAGGAGGAGACCTGCCTCCCATCCCTCTGTGGGGCTGGGCCGACCAGCAGGACCAGTGGACTTGGGGCTCTAGTATAATGAGCCACTGTCAGTGTGTGGGGGCTCTGGGCAGACAGGCCATGCTGCCCTGCCAGCCTGGAAGCTCCCTAATTGGAGAACGTCCTGAAGGTGGTCTCCTGACAGAGGTCATTAGAGGAGAGAGTAACAGTTCTGATTACTCATAACACAGCTCCCATGGCCAATTAACAGCAGAAGAGGCTGAACTGCATCACTGGGGGGTGATCTATACAGCTTTGTGCCTCCTGATGGACTGGACAGCGGGAGGCTGCAGAGCAGAGGAAATGATGGCAGAAGGGGTGGCAGAGGTGGGGCTGGGGGAGGAATCATCTATGAGCATCCGCCCTCCTGCCAATCCCTGCTCTAATGACACAAGGTTAGAATCTCCAAGTCCCTTCTTCAGTTTGACAAACAGAACTGCTGCCACAGACAAGAATCCAAACCCCAGAGTATTTCTTCCCTTCAAAGAGTCGGCACAGGTTTGGGAAGGAGCACGCTGACGTTTGAGGTCCTAAAACCACCTTAGTCTCAGGGCACCTTGTCACATGCTCAGCCTTGGACCTCTAAGCTCAAAGGTTCAGGGGAAGTTTGGTTTTACTGAATCAGATAATAATCCAAAGTTCTTTCTCAAAGGCTGGCCCACATCATCTCCACCAGAAGATCCTGGCAGTGTCACCAGAAGAGAGTCAACCAGCCCTGGGTTACAGCCTTCTGCTTTCACCAGCTGTGTGGTCTTGGACCAGTCACACAACCTCTCTGAGCCTCAGTTTCTATAGCTAATGAGCAGAGATAACAACCAGTACCTTGCCAAAGGGTAAGAGAGGGCTCAGGCACAGTACCCAACTTAGAAGGTTCTTAGGATTTGGAAGTGCTCCTTGTTCCATCAGTTTCTTCAGCCAAACTCTACGCCAAAGGAATGATTTGGGACTTCCCTGGTGGTCCAGTGGTTAAGAATCTGCCTTCCAATGCAGGGATGCAGGTTTAATTCCCGGTCAGGGAACTAAGATCCCATATGGGGCAACTAAACCTACACACTGCAATGATGACCTAGCACAGCAAAAAAAAAAAAAAAAAAGTAAAGAATCCAGAAGCCTGAGAGGATGACAGAGCCCCCCCGCTGGCTGAGGAGCTGCACCTCTCCATCTCAGGGGCTTGCCTTTCCCCACGGCAGGGCGGCCGCCGTCTCTAGGGCTCCCCAAGCCCAGAGACACTGGACTCCTCCTGGTGGGAGGGTGAGGAAAGAGCTATACAGGAGTGCTCCTCACCAGTGCTTCCTGCTAGGAGTACATGGAACGGGGGTGGGGGTGGGGGTGGGAAGGGTTCAGGGTAAAAAAAGGCAGATTCCTGGACGCCACGTGCGGAGATTCTGACGCAGTAGTTCCGGGGCAGGTCCTGGCAGTGTGCCATTTTAATGAGCACCCTGCTAAGCTAGGTTGCAAAGCTGTGGACCGCACATTGAGAGGCCCCCGCAGGGCTCCAGCTCATGCCGTGGGGACACACGAGGCTCTGACCCGGGCAGCAGCCCTGCCTGTGCTGTGGGCAACGCGCCTGCTCAGGGGCTTCACCTGCCCACAGGCACCACAGAAGTGTGGGCATCTGGGTCCCTCAGGGTAGATGCACAGGACATCTGCTTTCCATTATGGATCTTTCTGGAAACTTAGGGGTGCCCAGAGGGTAAGAGTGAGCGCGCTGGGGAGGGAGGGTTGGTTATTTCAAGGACTCTGCTGAAGCCCCAGTGGGAGAAGAATCACCCTCTAAAACCAGATGTCAACTTCTGTTCATTGTGAGGTTGCGAGTAATGTGTGGATAACAATGCCTGAGGTGGGCCAACTTGGGAGCGAGTTACTTTCAAGATAATGAATTTTGAGTGGATTTAAATTTATCCTGATAAAAATCTCCTTCTCACATACATGTGCTCTGAAAGCCTGCTGTGTATGCATAAGGGACTGCACCGGCGTGTGTGGACCCGGGCAGGGCTCTGGTCTCCGTACTCGGGTACACAAGACAGATGGTGTACCTGCCACACGTGTCACGTGTCACGCCTGGCTGTGGCCGGGCGCCCTGTCTTGTCCCAGGGCCCCGGGACCGGCACCCGGCTGACCTGACCCTGCTGCTGCCTCTGACTGGAGCCATGGGGGTCTCTGGAGGGATATGAGGGCACGCCCAGCCGCCAGCCATCAAAACAGGAGAGACAGCGGGTGGGGTGGAGGGGAAGGCTGGGAGCAGGCCCATTCTGAGTTCTAGCAGTCCACAGCGAAGCCCAGACACTCCTCCCACGAGAGACGCGGGGGTGGGGGACGCTGTGCAGGTGCTCCACCTGGCAGCAGCCCAGAGCCCTGAGCACGGGGCTACCCTGTGTGAACGGGAAGCAACCACCCAGGAGCCAGTGTGCCACCGGCAGGGGCGCCCATCTTAACGCACAGCAGACCAGCCCGGCCCGCAACTGCAAGCACACACGTGGGCACTCCAGCTCAGGATGTGCCTTTCTATGTGGCCATTAACCTTAACGTGACTCTCTAAAAGCATTTTTTTTTTTTTAAGAAATGAGCAAATGTCTCCTTGTCCACAGGCAGGGATTTTAATTTTCCCTTTCTTGCCTTAGAACTGGGCTCCTAAGGATACCACAAATGAGAGGAACCCAAACACTAAGATTCCACAAAGAAATCTGATCTCTGGACCTGCAACCCCACTCCTGGGCATGTATCCAGAGAAAAACATGATCTGAAAGGATACATGCATCCCAGTGTTCACTGCAGCACCGTTTACAACAGCCAAGACATGGAAGCAACCTAAATGTCCACCAGCAGAGGAACGGATAAAGAAGCTGTGGTACATTTACACAATGGAATATTACCCAGCCATTAAAAAGAATGAAAGGATGCCATTTGAAGCAACATGGATGGACTTAGAGACTGCCATTCTGAGTGAAGTAAGTTAGACAGAGAAGGAAAATTATCATACTATACCCCTTATATGTGGAATATAAAAAGAAATACAAATAAACTTATAAGAGACTCACATAGAATGAACTTATGCTTGCCTATACACACTACTATATTTAAAAAGGATAAATAACAAGGACCTACTGAATAACATAGGGGACTCTGATCAATGTTATGTGATAGCCTGGATGGGAGGGTAGTTTGGGGGAGAATGGATACATGTATATGTATGGCTGAGTCCCTTCACTGTTCACCTCAAACTATCACAACATTGTTAACTGGCTACGTGTGCGTGCATGCTCAGTCACTTTAGTCGTGTCTGACTCTTTGCGACCCCATGGACCATAGCCCACAAGGCTCCTCTGTCCATGGAATTCTCCAGGCAAGAATACTGGAGTGGGTTGCCATGTCCTCCTCCAGGGGATCTTCCAAACTCAGGGATCGAACTCATGTCTCCTGCATTGCAGGCAGATTCTTTACTGCTGAGTCACTGGGAAGCCCCAGTTGTCTATACCCCAATTCAAAATTAAAAGTTTTGTTTTGCTTTTTTTTTTTTTTTTAAATCTGGTCTCAGGAGTGGCCTGACCAGGGCTCTGGCCGTAGTTAAATTGGTTTACCTCTGGGAACCCTACGACAGTGGAGATCTGCTCTCAGGAAGCCCATACCCCATAGAGTCACTAACATGAGCAGCTGTGCCCTTAACCCTCAACTCAGATAGTGGCGAGGATGACAATGCTGAAGGCACCACGTGGGCTGGACACTCACTGTGTGGCTGCCCAGGTGGGGAGTGTGACCTCACTTTATTCTCACAACAACTTCTGGAGATGGGGTTCTGGTATTCCCACAGTACAGGTGAGAAGACAGGCAGGGCGAGGATTCTATGCTTGGGATCAGATCTTGTGCTCAAACCACCATCCAGGGAAATGGATGAAGAAGAAATAGGGTAGCCGTGACCACAGTCACGCTGAGAGAAGATGCCCAGGATGGACACTAAGTCCAAGCTCTTTCTCCTTCCGGATCCTGCCTTGATCAAAATTAGGCCTGTCCTCTGAGTGTGAATCTTGAGTCTCCTAAGCTTCAAGACAGGTCAGGCTATCAGGGTTCACTGTCTTATGGGTGTCTCTATGCCCCAGGTTGCCTGCTGGAAACAGGACAAAGCAGGATAAGCTTAGGACCCACTCCCTGCAAGGCACAGACTCTCAGCCTGTGGTCATGCTCCCTCAGTGACCTCCCAGAATCCACCAGTACACCCCACACCAAGATATAACTCAGTTAGAACATAAGGTCCCTCCCCCTCCTTTTTCAGGTTAATTGGGCTTGTGCCATAGTTCACATACTCCTGTTTTCAGAGCTCTGATTATTGATTAATGGCAGGTCACTGGTCACAGACACACACTGCATAGCACCAGCATTTGAGACATGAGCTGTAAATAAATGCTCATAATTAGTGCTTGAGAAAGTCTGGGTGGCCCCAAGATGCACAAAGCATTTGGGAAATGTGAGGTGCAATTTTTCCTTATCCAGACAATTTCCAAATTCTGGATGTAAAGCTGCCCAGGTGTGGAACGTAAGTTGAAAGAAAGATTTTTCACACTAGGGGCAAATTTCACAAGGGAAAAAAACAATTGGAGAAAAGTCAATTGAGTTAACTGTCTTTTTCCCCACTGCTGTTCCTAGGTACGGGGAGCTGGACAGGCTTCCTCTGAAGCCTAGTCTTGCTCCAGCCACAGCGCCTGTGGGGTAGGTCTTGCTGCTTCTGCCAACACTCCACTGTCTCCCAGGGGTTGGGCTTAATGGGAAAGCGGCATTTGCAAAGGTTTCAGGGAGTGGCCCTGGGATAGTGATGCTTGTTGCCATGGAAATGAATATAAAGTCTCCAGTTCATCACTGTCATCTCAGCAGGACCTGGGAAAGCAATGGACAAGTCAGAGCCCTTATGTGCTTGGTTACAGATGCATTCATGAGCTCACGAAAGAAGTGGAGGAATAACTGCTCAGGCATGCCTTAGCTCACCACGTGTGTTGTTTCAGCCAAACTCATCATGTCAAAATGTTACTCTACAGAACAAAAGAGTGGAATATAGCTTTCCAAAATAATAAGCATCCTCCTTTCTTCTCTCCCTCTCTCCCACAAATTTCTAATTTGTGTTTTGACATGAGTCTACTTGGTATAGTTAGAAGTAACACAATCATTTGTGTTTCTCACCATTTCTTGAGGGACACACCTACAATTAGGTAGAGAGAGGCTTGGCTGGCCTTGCTTAACTGTGACTTGGTAAAGCTATAGAGAGTGGTCAGAGGCCGTAGAGTGCTCGTTCAAGAGGGCACGGACAAAGCTTAGAGAAAAGGGGCACCTGATAAGGGAACGAATCCCCAGCACAGATCTGAGTCCCCACTGTTTCTGCAACTACAAATGTATGGAATCTACGGTATGGTAGACAATAGCTAAATACAATCCGGATAATATGCTGATGGAAAGAAAATAGGGTAACAGAGACAGAAGGGGCTGGGAGGGAGGGAGGAAGTTCCTAATCAGAGATGGCAAATACGGGGCCCTAATGCCCCGGCTTCAAAGGCAGACAATGGGAATCACCCCACTCTTGCCCACCGAACCCATGGGTGGCCTTCTTCTTCCTCCCTCACCTCACTGCAGGCAGATACTACCAAGAGGTATGAGTTACACTGTGGTAGATAAAAGAAGGCAACAAGTCCCCAGTGCCTCTCAGAGGCAGACTCTTAATTCCCTTCTCCCCGCGTCTGGTCTGTCCCGAGCGACTTGCTTGACCTATAGCACGTGACAGCCATGCCCGGGACTTCTGAGGCTTATAAGCCTTGTGTGTTCCATAGGAGTGCCTTGGAATGCTCACTCTTGGAGCCTCGGGCCACCACCTTAGAATTCTCACTATCTTGCAGAAGAGACTTATGGAAATGATCTAAAACTACATGGGAGAAGAGGAGTCCAGCTGACCCTGCCAAAGTGCCAGACATGTGAGTGACAAGATCTGGGACCCTCAACTATAGCCCAGCCAGCCTTTGAATACCGCTGAGCAGCCCTAACACTGCCACTGAAGCAGAGAAAAGAACCGCTCAGCTGAACCTTTGCCAAATTCCACATGCAGTCATGAGATATAACACAAAGCTTGTTGCTTTTAAGTTGCTAAGTTTGGGGGTAACTTGTTACACCGCTTTAAATAATGTGAGTATCACACGAAGTCAAATTCACTGGCATCCCCTGGGTATAGATAAAAATGTGTTCAGAACCTAACAAGAGTCTTTGGATGTTTTTTCAGTAACAAAATAGTAAAACTAGTATTACTGAGTGCTTACTATGTGCAAGATATCCAGAAACATTTTATACGGAATAATTAATACACAAAATATCCCCAAGTACTCAATAATTGATACCAAACCCCCATGAACTGGGCCAAACACTGATGAATCTACCTTGTTAAGAGTTGAGTCAGTCTAGCAAAGGGCTTGACAGGCATCCAATCATGTCTATTCTCTCACTGGTACCTCACGATAGCCCGTGTGAGCTGGTACATACTGGTTTGCCCAGAAAATGGAATTTGAACCCAGAGATGACAATTCCCTGGCCATTGGCTTTTCTGTACATCACAATGCCTCTCTAAACATGTGGAGGAAGGTTCTCCTTACCATTCCCACCACCACCACCATGCCTGCCTCTCCTATACTACCTATTCAATATGAAGATTACAAAGGAAGTTAACCCTAAGAGACACTTGCTGCATGAGAGATTTGTAGCACCCAACATCAAGTTCTCCTCTGCAAAATCCACTCATGGGGGTGGTGTGAGGATTAAGTTCAAGTTGCTAAGTGAATTGAGCCGGGCAAGGCACACAGGAAGTGCCCAGTAAGTGGGAGCAAATACCATCACTCATTTATTAACTCATTTGACATTAATTAGTAAGTATCCATGAGGTGCATGTGATGTTTTAGGCACAAGGGATTCAGCAGGGAACAAAATAGGCAGAAATCTGTCTCTCAAAGATTTCATACTCTAATGCTGAGTAGAAGCCTCTATGGGAAGAGGTGCTGGGTAGCTAAGCCCACTTACTAGTTAAGTGATCTATTAACATCTCCACACAGCAGCCTTGGATCACACTTAATTCAAATTTATTTCACAGCAACATGACAAATGCTCTGGTGCCTTGCCGTGTGAGGTCATGACCCAGTTTTCAACAGCAGTCCTAACGAATAGCTTACAATGAGCAGAGAATGCTCCTTGGGTCCTGTCCCTTTAAATGGTGGCTCCACTAAGTTCTTTACTTCTCAGGCTATCACTGTTGGGAAAGAGAAATTCGTAGAGTTGTGAGACAAACAAGTATTGAAGCTGCTCTCTCTTTCAGTGAATTGAAAGCCAGAGGTGAAATCTTGTATGATTCAAACTAGAGCTCATTGGAATTCACCAAAACCTGGGCAAGTTCCCCAGAGACTGACAAAAGCCTAATAGTGTTATTTGTTTGTGAAGCGGGGGACACTGCAAATCCATTCCACCTGTCCATCCACATTAATGTCATTTTCTGGTCTGGGAGGTTAGTGAGGGGAGGGATTTCCCACACTCTGGCAGTAGGGCATCCACATGAGGGTGGGATACCTGCTCCAACCTGCAGATTACCCAGAGTATTTTTTATTTTTTTTTTTTGAAGATTGTTGGTCAAGTAGCCTGTCGTGATTTAACTTCCACTTTTGATGAAACATTTTTAGTTTCCACTAGTTCACGCGGTCAGCTAGCACTTGTTGTCTACTAAGGCAAGGTTCTAAATGGATACAGCAGGCTGTGATGGGGTTTGTATTCTAGTGGGGGAAGTGTAGACAACACAAATAGACACATAAAAAAAAACAGATGGTAATGAAAGCTATGCAGAGAATTAAAATACATTGATTTGATCTCAGGAGGCATCTCAGAGCAGGTCACATGTAAGCTGAGACATGACAGGAGGGAATCAACTACACGGAAAGGACAGGGGAAACATCCTAGCCAGAGGGAGACTGGAGCCAGGTCAAGGCTAGCTTCCCTGAGGGAGAGGCCTCAGCAGAGTGGGAGGAGGGGGCAGCTTGAGATGAGTTCACCTGGGCTGCCTGGGGTCTCTGGGGGCCTCCAGGCCCTGGCAAAGGAAAGAGCTTGGGATCTTACTCAAGGTATGATGGGAAAACCCTGGAGGGTTTTAAGCAGGAGGTAATGTGATCCAATTTACATTAGAAACAAATTACTCTGGCTATTGCATGAAGATTGGCCTATAACAGGGCAAAGGGGGAGGGAGGGACACCAGTGAGAGGCTGCTGTGTTTATCAAGGTGAAAGATGGTGGTGGTTCTGACCAGGGCACAGTGCTGGGGATCGAGGAAGTCGACAAGACTCGGGAAATGCTTTGGCAGTCAGGTTGATAAGACTTGGTTGATGGATTACATGTGGAGGTGTGGGGGATGGTTATAAAATAAAAGCAATGTGTTTCAGAGAGAATAACTCAACATTTTAGTATACTTTACCCTAGTATTTTCCAGTTACAGAAACATACATATGCATTTTTATAAAATTGGATTCTGGATATAGTTTTACACCATGCTTTTCAACTTAATGTTCTTTTTGTGAATATTTCTGTAAGCCATATTTTTTAATGACTGCATAATATCTCATCATGTAGGGCATACCATAATTTCTTTAACCAATCACTGCTTGACATTTGGGCTGCTTCCAATATTTCTGCTATTATAAACAAGGCTACAGTAAACATCCCTGTACATAAATCTTTAGGCAATCTCTAACTTTTTTCCCTTGCGATAAATTGCCTGAAGCAGGATTACTGAATCAAAGGTATTTTGAAAAAGAGACTTGATGAATGGGTACTGCCAAATTACTAGCAAGAGAGGTGGTATCATTTCGTATTCCCACTGGCTGTATACGATAGTGCCTGCTTTACTTTATCTAACTGGAATTGAATTTTATCATTATAAGTGGCCAACTTAATAGCCAAAATAATATATTATGCTGTTTTAACTTGCCTTTTTTGATTACAAATTAAGCATCTTTGTAATATTTAACCATCATGCATATTTGCTGGATGGAAGTGAACATGACAGTGTATGTATTTGTACTTTCCATTTCTGCTCTTCACCAACTATGCTATTTGGATGGCAATCTTTCTTTTTTTATTGATTACTAAAAACTCTTTATATAGTAAAGTCATTTCTAATGCCAACTACTTTTCCCCCTTCAGTTTTTCACTGGCTTTATGATATTTAGAAGCCTAAAGATTTTATGTCAAATATATCACTGCTTCCTTAATTGGGTCCTCCTTTCTTGTTTTAGGAAAGCCTTATTCACCTTGATAAAGGCATATAAATATCTGTGTATATTTATTTGAGGCCTTTTATTCAGTTGGCCAGAATACTGGAGTGGGTAACCTTTCCCTTCTCCAGGGGATCTTCCCAATGCAGGTCTCCCTCATTGCAGGTGGATTCTGTACCAGCTGAACCACAAGGGAAGCCCAACAATACTGGAGTGGGTAGTCTATCCCTTCTTCAGAGTATCTTCCTGATCCAGGGATCAAACCAGGGTCTCCTGCATTACAGGAAGATTCTTTACCAGCTGAACTATCAGGGACCTAGACAGCATATTAAAAAGCAGAGACATTACTTTGCCGACAAAGGTCTGCCTAGTCAAAGCTACGGTTTTTCCAATAGTCATGTATGGATGTTGGACCATAAAGAAAGCTGAGCACTGAAGTATTGATGCTTTTGAACTGTGGTGGCGGAAAAGACTCTTGAGAGTCCCTTGGACTGGAAGGAGATAGAACCAGTCAATCCTAAAGGAAATCATTCCTGAACATTCATTGAAAGGACTGATGTTGAAGCTGAAACTCCAATACTTTGCCCACCTGATATGAAGAACTGACTCATTGGAAAAGACCCTGATGCTGGGAAAGATTGAAGGCAGGAGGAAAAGGGGATGACAGAGGATGAGATGGTGGGATGACAGAGGATCAGATGGTTGGATGGCATCACCAACTTGATGGACATGAATTTTGAACAAGCTCCAGGAGTTGGTGATGGACAGGGAAGCCTGGCATGCTACAGTCCATGGGGTTGCAATGAGTTGGACAGGACTGAGCAACTGGACTGAATTAATTGGGCTGGACAAAAAGTTCATTCCAGCATTTCGTTTTGTTTTTAAACCCAAATGAACTTTTTGGCCAACCCAATAGGATTTTGTTTAGTTCTTAAGCTACCATTTCCCAGGTGGTTTCTGCAGAACATGAAACATCAGTCTCATCAAATGTTCTGTGGTAAAGAAATTCTGGGAACAGTATAGTTCTGTCTTGAAACTATCTAGTTCACTGTAGCAACAGAGATTTTGAAAAGTCTGCAATAAAGAAATATGCTTACCTTGGCTTAACATAATGTTTCTCTTTTCCTATTATGATTATTACTATCCCGTAAGAGTGTTTTGGGACAAGCTTTAGAAGAGCCATTTTATCTAACTGGAATTATGAAGCAAATTCAACCTTTAAAAACACACACTTACTTGTCCTAGCAGCATGTGGAAATGACCCTTTCTCACAGTACCTAAATACCGTCTTTATGTTAATGCTCTGTGTTCTGAGGTTTGTTCTTGGCCCTTATATTCAATTCTATTGGTGTGTCAAAGCCTCACACCACAGCTCTTGTGCTTCCTTCTACTTCTAACAGTAACAGTTGATGTTATTTGGTACATGATGCTCCTTGACCACTGCATCTTCTTCATAGATTTTATCACCATGAAACAACCTCCTTTTTTTTTTCTCATTTAATGCTTTTACCTTGAATTCTACTTTGTCTATAAAACTGCTACCTTTCTTTTGTATTTTTGACTAATAGATATTTTCCCACTCTCCTTCCTTTAACCTCCTCGTGTTATTTTATTTTAATTGTATATGTTTTCATTGTCTCATTCATCAAAAAATATGAGTACTTCCAATGTGCCAAGTGTTAGGCACTAAGGAATACAATGATGATCATAAAATAAATATGGAGCTCACCTTCATAGAAATTAAAGTGCAGCATGAAAGCTAGACACTGATCTATTGAAATGTATAGTAAATATACATATAAGCACATGTGAATTTACAATGATAATAAATTTTAATTTGCCTTATTTACTGCATTTTATGGTATAGGGCAGCATGAACTACTAAGTGGTAGAAAAGTTTATAATGGAATAATGTCAGTGAGCTTAGAGGAGAACTCAGGAAAGGCTTTCCTGAAGAAGAAACATTTAGGCTCAGCTCTAAAGAATGCTTCGTTAACCAGATAGAGTGGGGGCACTGGGAGCATGCCAGACAGATGGTGATGGTGTGGCATGAAAGAGCTTATTGCCAGAAAATGGGCGCAGGTGCAGAGGACCAGGAGAATATGGTATGGGTTGAGGTTGGAAAGGTCAGTGGGGTATGATCATGAAGCGCCTTTTAGATTCTGCTGAGGGTTTGAGCATTCATTTTAGAAGCAATGAAAAGTCATTCGAAGGTTTAAAGTAGAGGATTTACAGGCAGAGAGGTGCTGCAGACATGTGCCCACAGGAGCAGAACTGGGCATATCTCTTTCCAACTCTGTTTTCAGTGGTAGCGCTGAACTAGTCACTTGAAATTACCCATGGGGACTTCCTTGGTGGTCCAGTGGCTAAGACTCCATGCTCCCAATGCAGGGGGCCCTAGTTCGATCCCTGGTCAGGGAACTAGATCCCACATGCACAAGTGTTTGCATGCCACAACGAAAAGACCCCACATGCCACAATGAACATCAGCGATCCCACGTGAGGCAACTGAAACCTGGTGCAGCCAAATAAATAACCACCCGGGGTGTAAGTATTTACACCACGGATTTGGTAAATGCTACATATCAGGGCTCTCACCCCTGGAGAGCTGGTTGTTAAACTCTGACATAATTACCAACTGCATCTTGAAGTCACTCTGGTATCTGGGTAGAAAATAGCTTCCAGGAGAAGAAGAGGGGATATAAGGAGATTGGTTAGGATGTGGCTATGAGAATCTTATTAAAAAATAACTACTCTGAGTCAGAGTGGTGTACTGGAGATGGAGAGAAGTAGATGGAGACACATGTAGGATGTAGAGCTGAACAGATTTAGGCAGGGAACAAAAGCCTCAGATCATCACCATTTGTCCTCCAAAGTCCCTAACTGCTGCTCCAGGGTTTTCTGGCATTCAGTATTTACAGACAAGCACTGATGAGTTGTTCAGACTTTTCTTCCAGGATGCCAGTAGAATTTTTGTGTGTGTATATATTTCAAAACCTTTTCCAGGATATGTTTTTGGGTTAGGCAGTATCGATCAGGAAGAGAATATATCACATCGGCGGAATGAAATATGTTAGAGGTTATAAACAGAAATGAATCTGTGGAGTTCCTGCAGTTAGGGAAACACATACAGGTCACTAAAATGATGCTGAAAAACAGACACAGCGGTGGGGGTTAGAGGCAGACATGGAGGAACTGCAGAATCTTTGCCTTCATAGCGTCACAAACATGGGATGAGTGAGGAACACAGAGGGAATCTGACTAAGAAAAGTTTCCAGTGAAGCCAGAACTGCAAATTCATTATCCTGACTGTCCTGACAATGGGGCTCACACCTCATGAGAATGACATTATGAGGAAAAAAACCACACGCAGATCAACTACCTCAGTTGCAGAAGATGATCGGAACCTAATCAGTACAAGCTACTTCAGGGCTCTGGGTGAGGCATAAATTGATATCATAGGTTTAACATTTTCACCCTGATGTCAGGTGGGAGGTTAACTGTCCTTTCCATGGCTAAAAATAAATAGCTTAGGGTTACAAGGAGTTACAAGTTAGGGGAAACAGAGCACCCCTTTCTCTTGCATCAGAAGTCTTCAGGCACTGACACACGGGCCTCCTAGGGAAAGCCCCTTTCCTCTTGGAGTTGTGCCCTCCTCCTCTCTTGAAACATAGTCTAGGATGAGAGGTGATTCAGCTCTAACACTGGTATCTATGACTGCAGAGATGGCACCACTGGCCAAAGACAGTCTGTGGCCGGTGGTGTGGCAGCCCAGAGCGCACATGGGCAGGGCAGGGCAGGCCACGTGGAAGGCCTTGCTGAAGGGGGCAAGCTCAAGGGTATTCATGTGCTTGGCCTGCTGCCACCCACAGCCCAGTCCAGGACCACCAGTGGTGGACATTCTTTCATTAGGAATTCACTCCCTTAATCACAGGGATTAGGGCTCAGACCTCTGGGAGGAGTTAGATGTTGATCTATCTGTTATAAGCAAGACCACTGGTTCAGTCACTCCAAGGACTGATGGTCCTTGGGGAGCAGAGATTCTTGGGCAGCAGGACAGATAGGGTGGGAGGATGGAAAGGAAGAACAAGCTTGCTGTGAGGCCCTGGCAGGAGGTGGGTTCAGCCTGGTGGGTGGCATAGGACAAGCTCTGGATACCAGGGGCACCTCCATTCACTAAATAGCTCCTAAGTGTTGGCAAGGGCAGGGACCCTTGGGAGTATGCTGGGGGCACAGAAACAAGCTCCATCCACCTTGGTGGCTGTGAGTAGCTCGAGGGTGCCTTACGATATCCCCCAGGCCCATTTTTGGGAGGGGCTTGGACTTCAAGGCACCTGCTTCTGGAGAGGATCAAAGTCTGCTGGTGGCTGTTCCACAGGCCCTTGTATCACCCTAATCACTCAGCCTCCAGGGTCTGGGGCTGCATTGAGCCCTTCCCCCTTCCTCGTTGACAAGCTGCTCACGGCAATGCCGGGCTGACCTGAAACATCAGCTTCATCTAGGGAGTCACCAGTGCTGGCCTCAGCTTATCACTTGCAGGACACTGGTGATCCAGATGGATGTGCCGAGCACTGTAATGGTTCTCCAAGTGGTGGGGAAGGCAGCATCAGGACAGTCTCCTGGTTCATAGACACAACCTCTGAGAGCTTGGAAGGAGAAAGGAGAAGACAGTGGAGATTGCAGAGGAGATCAAGCCAAGGCCGGGCCTGAAGACAGGGGTCCAGGCATCACTCCTCATTTCACTGCACCTCTGCTGTGCCCACCGTGGACTATAGAGAGGAGGCGTGTGTCCTAATGGCTAGATGCATGCACAGGTGAACTCTCTTTTGGCCTCCACCTCCTGTCTCTGTGACAAGGTCAGCCCTGTTCCAGATGATGGCAATGAGAAGGAAGGAAACATTCCCCAAATCAGGGCCTGTTCCACACAGGGCATGCACTGGGGAAACTGGTGCCTTCACGGTGTGGTTCCAGGAAGCAGACTATGAATTAGGGATCCGAGTGCAAGTAGTCTTGGGGAGGTGATCCCTGGAAGCACTGGTAGGAGTGGGGAAATTAACAAGAGACAGACGCCAGCCCAGAGCATATGAATGAGCAGGTAATTGCCATGGGCACCTGGGGTTCATCCCTGTTGGGCAGGTCCCTCTGGGTGATGGAGGGAGAGCATGATCCCACCTGAGGGTGCAGAGCTGCTACCGATCCGTCAACTCTCATTTGCCACTGGCGGAAGGTTGCTCCTAGGGACAATACTGCCCCAGCCCTTCTGGCCTGCCCTGGGCACTAATGGAGTACACTCTGGCAGCCAGGGACAGGCCCATGGAGAAACAGAGAGCAGCAGGAGACGCCTTCGTTGTGTAGGAAACAGTGAGAGCTGGTGCCAAGGGTAGGGCATCGGTGATGTCCACTACAGTGGCCAAGAGCTGTTTAGTGAAGATATGTAGCTTCAGAAAGGGAGGTCACAGGTGGCTGATACATCACCACAGAGGATGGGGCAAGGGGTGAAGAGCTGAGCAGAGGCCTGAGGCCAGCCTCTGTGACCGACTGGAATATTGGACCCAACTAAAGGAAAATTGAGTCACTTATACTAGGGAACGAGGACGGCTGGTGGCAAGGTTAGGGAACTCAGACGTGCTGACTCCTGGCCTACAGTGTTGCCTCCCACCCTCCCACAGGCATGCGCCAGGGTGGCTGGGTTGGCTGACCATACTGACGACATCGTCTGTAAAGGCCTCTGTTCACCTCAATAGCCCGGCTCCACTTGTGCATGGGGTTCAGTCCAGGCTGGCAAGGTCTTGGACTGGGGCTCAAGGATGGAGCATAGTGTCTCTGAGTGGTATGGTCAGCCATGCAAGTCAACTCATCAGCTGCCGACATCATTCCCCTGATGGTGAAAAGCTGGGCCCATGGGGACAGGGACATCCTCTCTGTCACGTAGAACCCGGAGGAGTTCCATTCCCTGGATCTGAAATGTTAATAAGCAAGTCCAGCCATGCACACAGAGGCAGAGCCATGCAGCAGCATCCTCCAGGAGGCACAAGGAGGCATGTCCATGGAACAGTCTCATTGGATGATGTGAGGTGGCAAATGACCTCCCAATGGCTCCCTGGCTAAGGACAGCTATATGTCTGTGCCACGGGGTAACAAGATCCCAGCTATCTTTCTCCCTCTATATGCTTACAGGGAGATGCAACAAGACTAAAAATTGATAGCACAGGCATCCTTTTCAGCTCCCAGTCATTTTTCTTTGTTGCTAACTATACAGTTGCAGTATCTCCCCATTAAGTCACTGGAATAAAAGATGCTAACTAGTCTAGACTAGCATTGAAGGAAAGTTACACAGCTCAAAATAGCCTGGAGTTAAAGTCCCCTGGTTGGGGGGGGGGGTCCTCCCCACCATTCTATGCAAAACAAAGAACTCTCTCACTGGAAGAAAAAAAAATGACATTAAGGTTGATTTGCCCAGGTCCCATCTGGTCCAGCCTCTGGTCCCATCCAGAATTCCTTGCCCCAGCCACTTAAGAGGTAACTACTCTGAACAACCTTGGAGAAGAACACGCCCCCATAAGACAGTAGCTTTCCACATACATGCCTATATATACTTACTCTTGGGTTAGTGCAGCAGCTCACTAATCTGATTGCTGTCCCTTCTCATCTCATTAAAGGTGACCTGTTCCTGTAAAGTGCTGGTCTCATTCTTTTTCTGAACCTCACCTTCTCTAACTCCATACCCTACAAGCATAGTGTCAGATCCATTTTTATTGATCATCCTCTTCTGCAGCTTTTCTTGAGAGATATGATGTTGATGCTTTTTATCTATCTCTATTTATCAAAATAAAAGGAAAAAATCCTCATCTGTTTCGACCAGAGTCAATAGAAGCATGTTTAGTAAAACCAATATAATACAGCAGGGATGTCATTCTTTGATTTACTTTTTAAAAAGCTCCCATGTGATGGTATATCATCTTGAACTCCGGTGGAAGTAAGAAGGAAAAAACACAGAGGCATCTGTGCAATGACCCTCAGTGGAAGGACCCCAAAATTCATGTCCTTTCTCCTGAGTCACATAGGTTCAATTGGGTGTTCCTACTTACCAGGACAAGACCACTCACTAAGTCAAGTCACATTACACCATTGAGCCAATACCAGCAATATCACCAGGCTTCA
The DNA here is from genome assembly GCA_007570785.1 of Antilocapra americana. Taxonomy (NCBI): domain Eukaryota; kingdom Metazoa; phylum Chordata; class Mammalia; order Artiodactyla; family Antilocapridae; genus Antilocapra; species Antilocapra americana. Next base: position 6,567,234 of record ML661896.1, on the reverse strand, counting down.
TATACATTTGTAGTTTCTTGCCAGCTATAATTGCATATTTTGTACCTTCTTTAAAGCAACAACAGGTACCCTGCCTACCTTATTAAATGTGAAAAAAGCACATTAAGTCAAATATAATGATTTTAAAGAATACTTTTGAAGGTTCAGTTTATCAGAGATCATTACCTCTAAATCCCTGCAGAAATATCACTCTTGTTCCATATGGGCCACATTTATTTCCACATATCCCAACCTCCCTTGCAGAAGGTTTTTAGTGCAACACCTTGTGTTCATAAGGTAACTGTGACATTCTAATTAGAAATCAAACATGGGTGGTGGAGCCTAAATGTGGAATTTAAATTCCCTCAAGGTCCAAAAATATCCAACTGTTCCTATCTAAGATTCTTCCAGGTGCAAGGAAGTGATAAGGGGAGTTCAATTCCTCTAATGTGCCTTAAAGAAGAAATGGCAACATTTAAGGACTCCCATCTGGGAAAGGAAAGCCCAGATGTTCTAAATATCCAAGCCTGAACAGAATTCTCATACTTTCTAGTGTTGGGACAACTCATGCATATTTTTGGGAGTCCCCCGCCCCTTCTGCTACTGTGTCTGCTTCTTAAACCAGGCAGGCACCAAGCCCATTAGATGGGAGCGTCTGGACTGCCATGGGGTGGGGAAGGGAGTTGGTTGGTGGTGCCTGGGGTCCTCTTAGTTAAGGCATCCAACCCTCCAAGACAGTTCCTCTGCGGGTTCAGCCTGATTTTCTGGGGACTCCAGCACTGGTAGGTCAATTCCTGCCCACAGGGTCCTCCAGCATCATGAGAAACCCCACCCGACCCTCCCCCCTGCACCACATTCCAGGCAGACTTCACTGCCCACAGTAGGTCTCTTTCTGTACCAGACTCTCCCTGCCCTGGCTTCGGCACCATCTCTTCCCTCTACTGAGAACACTGCCCCCCCCCCACCCCGCCGCCTTTGCCTTTCTGTTTAGACATCACATTATCTGAGACACCTTCTAAATATCCATTTGGGGATTAGGGTTCCTGCCGTATGCTCCTACAGCACCCCTCCTTCCTTCCCAACAGCTGTGTTGAGCAGTTGCTGTCAGACCTGAGCACGAGGAGGGGGAATCATGTCTGTCTAGGGTACCTTCCATCCCCAGCTCCTTAGAGCGTTTCTTAAATGACTCAACTGAAAGGAAGAGCAAAACATTAAGACAGACAGACAGGTAGATGCCTCCTTGTCCATGGCCTCTGCTATGGTCTGAATGTGTCTCTCCCCACCCAGCCCTGATTTCTATGTTGAAACAGCCCCCATGGTGATGGTATTAGGAGATGGGGTTTGTGTTGGAGTGGGGTGGGCGTAATTAGGTCACGAGCACCCAGCTCTCATTAATAGAATTACTGCCCTTCTAAAAGAGGCCTGAGAGAGCTCCCCAGCAACTTCCGCTACATAAGCACACAGTGAGAGGTTGGCAGTCAGCAACTGGAAGAGGGTCCTCACCAAAACCAGAACACGTTGGCACCCTGATCTCAGTTTCCCAGGCTCCAGAGCATGAGAAGTGAAGGTCAGCTGCTTATAAGCTGCTCGGTCTGTGGTGTTTTATTACAGCAACTCCAGTGACTGAGACAGACCCCGTGGGAGGGTTTGCCCAGTGGACTGCCCAGGCTGTTAGACATGCCGAGTGAAACCGGCCAGTCTGCTTCCCTGCCACCATCGCCAACGACAGCAGTCTAGGTGCTCAGTACCTGCCCCACTGGCAGCCAGAGTGTAGCCAGGTCTCCCTCTTTGGCTATCACCTTGGTCCTCTGCTCCCACTCCTGCTCGGACTCAACTCAAGGCAATCAAGCATGGTCTGTGCTTTGCCCTTGTATTTTACTCTCTCTTGCTGACTACTGTCTGCCCTGAGCTAGTGCCCTGTCTATGCCATGGCCAGCCGTGAATGAGTGGGCTGCAGCTCCTGGACCCTGTTTTCCTTCTCTTTAATCTAAGGGCTCTCGGGACTGGGCAGGGGTGAAGGTAAAGAAGGGGCCTGCAAGGCACTGGGCAGGGTGGAGGTCTCAAGCAGTCCCTCCCCCTAATGCCCTGAGCCCATGGCATTCTCGTCCTCAGCCTCCACTGTGTGCCCCCAGGGAGCAGGCACGATGCCTGATTGTAGGCCCCGTTCAACCCTCACTGTCTCCCACTGCGGTCAATGAGCTTGCTGCAGAGCTGCAGAGGGACTGGGGCCCAGGGAGGGGCAGGCAACAGGTAGGAAAGCATAGGCTCTGAGCCCTGCATGTAGCTCCTCTCAAAAGACTGTATTTGAGGACCCAGCCATCAGATCTGGTTCTGATTCCACTAACTTTTCACATTCAAATTAAACAGTGAATCTGCTTTCCTCTGGAGAAGGAAATGGCAACCTACTCCAGTATTCTTGCCTAGAGAATCCCGTGGACAGAGGAGCCTGGTGGGCTGCTATCCATGGGGTTGCACAGAGTCAGACACGACTGAAGTGACTTAGCATGCATGCATGCATTGGAGAAGGAAATGGAAACCCACTCCAGTGTTCTTGCCTGGAGAATCCCAGGGACAGAGGAGCATGGTGGGCTGCCGGCTGTGGGGTCGCACAGAGTCGGACATGACTGAAGTGACTTAGCAGCAGCAGCTGCTTTCTTCTGACATGGGATGCACCATCCACCTTTAAAACTCAGAGAAAAGGAGGGGCAGCTGCCACCTCCCCAGGCCTCACCGCTGAGGATCACTGCAGGGGGGCGTTCAGGTGTGATGCAGGTGTGCACCCTCAGATTACCACCCCCCAAGCCACAAAGGCTTTCTGTGAAGGTTCAGCCTCGCCCCAGTCATCTGTGGGTGGCTGCCACCTTATTGGCTCTGCCTGCCCTGGTGTCTGGCACAGCTCTGGGCACACTGTGTCAGCCAGGCCCTTCTGTCCAGGGATACCTGGGGACAAAGTACATCCCATGGCAGCCAGTCAGCTCCACCTGGAGAGTATCTAAGACACCAGCTCGTGGGGCCAGATGGCTCCGTCCCAGGGCAGACCAGCACGTGTGCTGGGGGCTGGGTGGGTGGGGACGGAATGCGCCTCACTGAGGTTTTTTTCCCCCAGACCTGCGAGCTCACCTGCCAGTGTGCAGTAGCATGAAAACAGAGGGTGTTGGGGGATTATTTAATTGAGTTCTGAATTTATGCTTGAGTTTCTGAAGAAGGAGAAGAAAAAAAGACAACCCTCTTTAAACAAGTTTCATTGAAAGGTTATAAAACACAGATAATTTACATGTGGGAGCAGATGGCAGGCTGGGTGCTGTTCCAGGCAAACCATGTGTCCCCCGGCGGCTCTTTTTAATGGATACTCTGAGTTTATATGTGGTTTATAAACTCAAGGGCTAGTGACTTCTGAGTGATTGACTATAAGGCATAAAAATGCCCACAGTCGTGACCTTCATTTCTCCTGAGGCGGCTTTCCTCCCTCCTCCTACTCTAGTGGCACCCAGAGACACCTTAGCCCAGCAAGGCTCCCAAACCCTCGTCCACAGGCAGGTTCTGACCTCAACCTGACCGAGACTCCACAGCCTTCTTCTGCTGCTGAGCTTGCTGCTGCTGTGTGCCCCAGCTCCCGGTCCACATCCTCCCCCTCTGAAGTTGGCCTCACTCTTTTGAATGATGCCTATCATCCCATCTCCTGGCGCCCTGTATCAGGACAGCCTGGCCCTAACACACACTGCTGGCCTTCCCCTCCAGGGCCCTCCATGAGGGGAAGCCCTGGAGCTGGCCTCTCTCTGTGGCCTCCCCACTGCCCAGTCCATCCCAGCGCCCTCCACAGAGGTTTCCCGTTTGCAAGCACAACATGCCTGTTCATCACAGCGCCCTCCCTCTGGCTGGGTCCAGTCCTCATCAGCTGTGTGGCCCAGCATGTACCGCCACCCCCAACTCCTGGGCCTTACTGTCTGGGTTCTCTGGCCACCAGTGATAAGGCTGTGGAGCAGCAGAGAGGAGTCAGGAGGTGTGGCTGGGGCAGCACAGGTCTACTGCATACAGGTTAGGATGACCAAGTAGCTCATGTAGGGTGGAAAGAAGAGAGGATTCCTATTACTCCTATTAGGAAGGTTCATGTCCTTCTAACTTTGCAGGGTCCAATCCAGATAGCTCACCCTGAGCTCCTCTGCCTGTGCCAAGGAGTCGTGTGTGCACCGCGTTGGTGGGGGTGTGGTGGAGGGAGGAGGTGCGACAGTCAGGGCCAAGGTACCAGGAGGACTTGGGTGCTACACACGTGACAAGCCTCACCAATGGGGTCAGCATCATCGCCAGCCCATGTTGGGGAAACCGAGGCACAGAGCAAGGGAAGGACTTGCCCAGGGCCACATGGAGCCACCTAGAGCCCAAGTTCTCCACTAAAGCCATAGCGCTATTCTGCCTTCTCTCAAGGTGCATCTTGACTGGATGTGTCAAAGCAGGACCAAATGCATCTCCTGGAAATTTCCAAACCTGGAGCTCGAAAGAAGTACCCTGGCTGGCACAGGGGACAAGACGAGATGCCAGGCGAGAAGGAGGGTCAGATTCCTGCAACTCAGACTGGATAAAGCTCATAGAAACACACAAAAAGCAACCATGTACACATGGTTATTATTTCTATATATCATTTTAGTGCAAGCTACATGTTTCCACCATTCTGCTGGAAACTTCCTAATCTTTCAACAGAACTCCACCTCCCCCCAAACCTTTTTTTTTTCCCTTGGAACAGATGGCAAGATCTTTATTTCAAATAACTTCAATGAGGAAATTGTTATTTCTACTCCGTGTCTGCATGTGCGAGTACACCACATTTCATATATTTGCATGAAAGTAGCTGTGTTTAGTCTTTGCTCACACTTGAGATGCCGAGAAGACGCTTTAAATTAAGCACTCCCTGCAAACAGTGATCGTAAAGTAGCGGGAAGATAACGCCGCACTCATTTGCCCCTGCTGATACCATATGCTGCTTCCCTCCCCGGGACTGCCCCGCTGCTGGTTCCTGTCGACTCTGTAATACAGTCACGGCTTTCACCCTTCTCACAGCACCCTCTGTCTCCTGCAAGGCGGACGACCTTCTTCAGTGACATGGGAGAGCACTGGGCCAGTGCCCACCCGTCTGAAGGGGAGAGGCACCCGGGGCTGAACACTAGGTGCTTGGCTTCCTGCTCTACAAGCTGGGGAAGTGTGTGCAGAAGGCCTCTGCTGGGCTGTCCCCTTGGGCATCACTCCTGCCCCTACAGCAGCACAGAGCTCAGCCCCTCATAGTACACACAGTGCCAGCTGCTCCTCGGGCTAACGGTGGGGTCACATCCAAGATCAGGGCCTCCCCGCCACCGCATCTTTCCTCAAAGGCTGCTGTCTCTCAGTCTCCTCCCAATGGCACGGTCAGAGACACATCAACACCCTGATCTTCCCTGGTGGCTCACATAGTAAAGCATCTGCCTGTAATGCAGGAGACCTGGGTTTGATCCCTGGGTTGGCAAGATTCCCTGGAGAAGGGAATGGCAACCCACTCCAGTATTCCTGTCCTGAGAATTCCACGGACAGAGGAGCCTGGTGGGTGACAGTCCATGGGATCTCAAAGAATCAGACATGACTGAGCAACCAACACTTCACTTAGAGACAGAGGCTGAAGCTGACAGAGATGGCTGATGACTCCCAAGATCAGGTGTTCTTCAGCATTTCTCCAAGGGTGGCTCTGACCTCCTGTAGCATTTGTTAAAAAAAAGTGTCCTGAATGGGATTCAGGACCCCAGAGTGCAGGTTCTGAATGTCTTGTGTTCTGGACACTTTGTGTATCAAGGTGCACAAGACAGCTTGACACCCACTGGCGGGGATAAGACAGGGATTTAAATTCAGGTTCTAATAGTCAGTGCTCTTTTTAAACCACAGCTGCCACCAGTGTTTCAGGTAATCGACTGACTAATTCACACCCAGATGTTTAATGGCCAACTGACTAATTCATACTGGGGAGGTAATTTTGACAATCGTTCGAACAGGTTTTCCCTTCCAGAGAACATTACCTTTTAATGGTGGCCTTTAGGCATACAGACAAACACTGAAAAAGGAAAGGGCTGGGGTGGCAGGGAGGTGTGCCTGAGCCCCCATTCCTTGGATCCCTTGGCATGTGCACCCTACAGCATGCATTTAACACTGCTGCACCTCACTGAAGCTCATGGCAGTCCTGGGGGGGCGGGGCAGGGCTGTGCCTTTGCTCCACTCTGAACTACCCCAGTCCTTCACCCTATACTGGCCTCCTTCAGGAGCTGGGGGCCCCGCCAGGACTGCGCTATCCTCGTCAGTCAGTGGTGGGGGGAGCCCTGGGCTCCAGCCTTACCACTTCCACTTAGCCATCTGCACACGCCTTGTGCAAGGGCTCCTGCACACTGAGCTCATGGGCTCAGGGGAGCCCTGAGAACCATCACGAGTCTTGTCCTTCTTTCATAATTCAGGAGAATCAGGGTTAAAAAAAGTGCATGAGCAATCGACATAATTTATATGCTGCAAGTGGACGAGCTGGCATCCTCTCGCGTCATAAAGTTTAAATAACGGTGGTTTAACACCAGATGTAAGTGCAGCTGTCCTGAGCGGAACGCCATTAGCTCCATTACGACGGGAGATGGTGCTTTTCCCAGCTCAGCATCCCCAGGAAAACATCGCACCTGTCATCTCGGTGCTGCAAGCAGCTGACTTGATGCAGGGGTCTACAGCGCCTCTTCAGATCGCATCCATCAAGGATCTGGGGCATTCACAGGAGAGGGGAGGGTGGGCTGCAGACCGACCAGCAGAGAGGCCAGCCAGGCCAGCACTTAGTGCACGCTGGACAAGACCTGGACTCCAGGTATTCCCAGGGGGCCTAGCTCTTCACACTGGTGTGCAGGGCAGAGGGCATGGGCTGAGCGGAGGGAAAATGTGGGAGAAGAGGGAAGGAGGGAGAAGGATTAGGAAGAGAGGTGAGAGGGACAGCAGGGGAGAGGAACAGAGGGGCAGAGAGGGAGACAGAGAGCCACAGGGAGGAACAGAAGGGGCTGAGGATGGAGAGGCAGAGGAAAGGGAGGGACGGGATCGTGGAAGGGGAGAGTCAGTTGTGGGCCTGAGCAACCTGGAAGAAGTCTGCCCCCTCTCCCCCTCCCCTGTTTTGGCAAAACCCCTCAAGGGCAGGTTGATGTGACCTGGGCAGGCAGGTACTGTACACAGTGACTTGTTCTACTAGCGTTTCCATTCCAATCAAGAAATCTCTTGAGGCCTACTACAGACAAAGAGAAAACTTGAGAATGTCAGCAGCAGTGAAGGGGGGACAGGGCTCAAACATAGCTGTGGACAGAGCCACTAGCTGGGCTGTGGACAACAGCGCCAGGCAACGGCACTCCTCTTACAGACAAGACAACTGAGACCCCAAAAGGAAGGGATTTCTCTGATGCCCCAGGGGACAATTCAGAAGGCAGCAGAATTGTCAGAGGCAGGCAGACAAAGTGGACTTTTCTATTGCTTTGGCAATGACACTGCAATAACTTTTCACCATGGAGAGGGTGTGCTGCTTGATCACCAAGAGCTGTGGGCACCAAGGTGGCCACAGCCACAGAGAGAGGGTCACCTGTCCCATTGTCTGCCTGCTCCATCACTTGCCCCGTTTCAGGAGGCATTGCGGGTGCAGTCAGAGAAAGCACAGTCCCTCTTCCTCCAGAAGTCCATGCTTGGCTGGGAGGCAGACCTGTGGAGTACCCGGGGCCTCCATATGTTCCATGCATCAGCTGTGGGAGCATAGAGAATGGAGCCCCCGACCTCGAAGAGGGCATGGTGCAGGTCACAGGTGGCCCCTGACAACACCCTCCAGGTTCCAGGCCAGTCTCACATCAATCCCCACCTAGAAGCCACAGCACACACTGGGGACCACAACACCTGCTGGGGACCAAGCCTGGGCGCAGCCTGTGGGTGTGCACAATCACTGGGGCTGAGAGCTGTGACTGGGTAGGTCATGACCCTCGCAGACCAAGGCTGCTGGGAGATGAGGTGTCAGCAGTTTGTAGGGTGAGCTGTTGGGCCAAGCGCCCCTTATCAATGCTCCAGCAGCATTGCTGAGTGTCTCAGTGGCCTGTCTGATTACCTGGGAAGAAGCTTGTCTAAGAAGATATAGACTGCCTTGTTTCCATCATCCTTTGCTCGCATCCCTCAAGTACCAAACCAAAGAATTGGATTTTTAAAAGATGACAAAGGTATTTGTGTTGCACAAAGCAACGAGAGGGGAACAACAAAGGAATACTTAGTGGGATCTACAGCTGGGAAAATTTTCCTGAGCTAAGAGATTTCCGTGCAGGCAATTTTTGTAGTTCTCATTTAAATGGAAATTCCTTCTGAAACACAAACAACAGCTAACACACCCACTGCTTTACTGGGTGCCAGGCACTATTCTGAGAGGTTTGTGTGTATTAATTAACTCACTTAATCCTCAGCTACCTCGTGAGGTACATATTCTTACTATGTGTGCTTTACAGACAAGGGTGGTGAGGCTGAGAAAAGTTAAGTAATTAGGCCAAGATTATTCAGCTTATAAAAACCGCACAGCTGGAATTTGAACCTAGGCACAGTCTGGGTGCAGAAGCTACCATCTTAACCATGAGTGTGCCAGGAATGGTAAATGAGCCATAGAGAAAGCATTAAATTAACTGTCACAAGAATCACTCACACTTCCAATGACCTCTGCAACTAGTTTGGAGGGATTTATTTAGTTTTTGTGGACTTTGAAAAAGTTAGTTTTGGGGAGTTCATCTCAGAAAGGATTCAGAGAGGGACTTTTCCAACAGGGAAGAGTGGAAATGCTTTGCCATTTTGAGCTTCTAAGACCTTCTGACACAGAAAAAAGGGATTAGTGGTCTTTCACTGGGAAAGCAAGGCCCCAGGGGGCTGAGTGAGGTGTGCTGGTGGGTGGTACTCCTGCCCAGAGAGACCACATACAACACAGCTCCGCTGACCTCAGCCAGAAACCACAGACACGTCGGGGAAGGCATCCTTCTCTACAGCAGGCTCACTCTGCACTGTGTCTCACTGAGTCACTGAATGCTCTCACAACCCTGGGATGCAGCCAAGGTGCAGGGGGAAGTGACTTGTTGGGATGATACAAACAATGCCTTGCCAACTTGGATACATCTCAGTGTCCACGAAGCGCCCAGAGCACATACTCGCTCCAAAATGAATGGATGGATGAACAAATGAATGAACGAATTCCTCCTGATCCAATGACAATGACAGTGAGAAGGCAGAAAGGACACACAGTCTTTCTCTCTCCTGAAAGGAGGTCTCATTCATGGGAGGGACGCGCTAGAGGTGAGGTGAGCCCAGCAACAGACACTTCCTTAAACACCCAACTGAAGCCACCCTCTCCTCCTCATCCCCATGGCCTCACTGTACACAGTCATCAGATTATAACTTTCCAAGTTCAAACTCTGCGACTAGTTGGACTCTGGAATACACACTTCCCCCACACCCCAGCAATGGCATCCATCCCTGGGTGCAGCTCCTGGCTGTGCCTGGTGTAGGGGCCTCACAGAGGGGACTGTGCTCTAACTCCTCTGGGCTGTCTTAGGGGATCAAAGCCTGATCCAGGTCAGACTCTGGGCTGACCCTAACCCTTGCCCAGCCCAGCCTGCCTCCTTGGGAAAAGAGATGGAAGAGAAGGAAGCAGCCATCCTCTCCATGGTCTCCCAGTCTGAGTCCATGGCTGGGAGCCACAGCACACTCCCAGGCGAAAAAGGACGGTCCCCTCCGGGCCCACCATGTGGAGCAACACAGTCCCCAATAGGGGCCCTTGTGACTAACTATGGGAGAGGGGCTGGGTTGAGGGGCTGGGGGCTTGGAGTCGGGGAGGCCATCAACCCCAGGGGCGGCATTCTCATAGTTCTGAAAGTCACTGCAGTACTTTTGTCTTCCATAAGAAGTGGAAACAACTAAGTTGGGCAGAGATGAGGCATACTGTCAACACAGCAGCTGTCAGAATAGAAGCATAAACCGTTCTCAGCAAGAGAAATATCACATTTCTCCCTCAATCAGCGAGTTTTAATTTATTTATCTAGCCGAGCCATGATGGATACAGTCTGCCCAAATATATTACATGGGGATAATGTAATCTCTTATCCAGAAAACCACCATATTATAGATACTATCAAGCTACTTCCTCAAAAGTGTTTGGTACCCTAGCAACCAAAAAAGAAAACAAGACATAAAAATTGCATTGCATCTGCAATACTTTGTCGGAATGGGTTTTGCAATAAGGCATGTATTGTAAAAACAAAGGTTTAATGATATATCAGTTTGGTGAAAATCTGATTATAAAGCAAAAACACATACATCTAAGTAAAGTTGCTGCTGCTGCTGCTGCTGCTGCTAAGTTGCTTCAGTCGTGTCCGACTCTGTGAGACCCCATAGACAGCAGCCCCCTAGGCTCCCCTGTCCCTGGGATTCTCCAGGCAAGAACACTGGAGTGGGTTGCCATTTCCTTCTTCAATGCATGAAAGTGAAAAGTGAACGTGAAGTCGCTCAGTCGTGTCCGACCCTCAGTGACCCCATGGACTGCAGCCTACCAAGCTCCTCCATCCATGGGATTTTCCAGGCAAGAGTACTGGAGAGGGTTGCCATTGCCTTCTCTGAGTAAAGTTGCAGAGCTTTTAAAAATTAAGCTTGGTGAGGATGTCCTGGGCAAGCTCCATCTGAAAGGGTACTGGATTTGGTTTCTCCTTAATGGTGGGTTGGCATTAATGAAATACCTTCCTCCATGTCCAGCTCCACGAATGCCAGCCTCAATCCTGAATTTGAACTTGCAGCAGCAGCTACTGGGGTTGGTACACTTACAAAGAGGACAGATGGCTACTTGGACATACAAGACATTTGCCAAGATAGTAAGCTCCCTCTGCCCTCAGAGGTGGCACTGAATAGAGCCTGGGAACCTGGGGAGGTCCTGGCAGGGCAGCTGCCACAGCTTATGATGAACAGCCATCTGCATCCTGCTGACTAGCCCCTGCCCTGACAGTCATGATGATGACCGTGATGCTGCACGGTCTGCCGGTCACTAGCAGGGGTAGGAAGTCTTTTGTTCAGTGCCCTCAGTCCCTTGACTGCTGGACTGAGCCTGCCATCGCTGAGACCCCAGGATATGTGAGCTGAAAAGGACTCTGTCCTACCACTGGGCCCTTCTCGTGGACTTCTGAGCACCTTGGGAGAGGATCACGTCTTATCTCACTCTGAGTCCCACTCTGGCAGCACAGAGCTTGGCACGGTCTCAGCCTCACTCCATGTGAGCTGTTAAATGCCTGAGTGCTGGGCTCCATACCAAGGGATGGGTGCACAGAGGTGAATAAGAGATGCCCTGCTTAGAGAAGCTTCCAGTGCAAGTGGGGAGGTGGGGAGAGAGAAAGGCGCCCACGGCACGTCCAGCAGTTTCCCCACTCGGCCCTCCTTCCTCTTACTTTCTTTACATTCTCAGGCTCCGTTTTTCTGCTACAAAGAAAGAATACACTTATTATCTTAAAATGCCAGGCATAGTACCCTGAGAAGTGTTTTTATTTCCTAAGAAAATAATAGGCAGGGAATACTGAACCCACAAAAGTGAACGGGAGCGTGGCAGGCACCATGCCCCCTGGGTGGAGGTGATGCACTGCAGCTACCATTGCTAACACAGCAAAAGATGAAAGAAACTGGCTTTTAAACATGTACGTACATGCACCTTACTGATTCTATTTCTTAACCTATATGGATTGCCTTTTCAAATAAATTCGCCCTTTTAGAAAGGGTCAGGCATACAGCCTTCACCAGCAAAGGCTGAGGGCAGAAAGAAATCGAGAGGGCAAGAACAGAGAAAAATCTCAGAGGTGGCTTACTTCAGGTAGACACCAGACCACGGAGGCTTCCATAGCATGAGACGATACTGAAGGTCTTGGGGGAGAAGTGAAAAGAAGAAAATCAGAGAGGTGATGGATCTATAGACCAGATTCCTAGCCTCCAGCCTGTGGACAGGGCTTCCTGGGCAGGCAGTCCCTGCTCAGTGAAAATCTATGCTGGCCCCCATCCCCTGGGCAAGAAGGTGAGCCTTGAGGCTGGGCAGCCTCCAAAGGCCGTGGAAAGAAGCCCTCAGAGGGCCTGGCCAGCCAGCCCTTCTCCTCGGACCCCAGCCCTCCTGAGGTCTTGCCATCAGCAAGCCCTGCAGGTACCCTTGGTGTGGCAGGGGCTGTTCTGGGCAGCTTGGGTATTTCCTGCAAAGAGCCTGAGGCTTTTCATTGAGTGAACCAGGCTTTCAGAGCTGATTTCTGGATTCCATTATAACCCTGGGGGTCCTCAGGGAGCTCTGCAAGGCCACTCTGTAGCTTTGACTTCTGCTTTACATCTGGAGCACACCATTCACATCTACATGTGCATATAAGACCAAATGTCCCAGGGGGTAGAAACGAAGTCCACTGGCTGTGAAGTCAAGTTCAGGTTACAAATGTGAATGGCCAGCTGGCTCCTTGCCTCCCAAACACTGTCTGAGGCCCAGAGATGGGCTTCCCCTATCAGGCCGACAGCCGTCGGTTGTCACTGACACTTTGGGTTAGGTCCCAAGAGTAGGAAGCTTTCTTTTTTCCCTAGAAAGACTTATCAATGGTCAAGACACAGCATCACACAAAGTTTTGCTTTAAAGAAACAACACTTCAGCACAAGTTAACAAAACTTGAGGTCTTTTTCACCCACGCTGGCCCAGCACAGGGACAAGGCCCCATTGTACCCAACCGTGACACTACAGGTTCTAAGTAGAGATGGGCCCAAAGGATACCCACCCTCTGCTCCTCTGCCCACTTCTGGCTCCAGTTCCATCCTGGAGACTTCCTGTTTTTGCTCTTCGGATGTCTGCACAGTGTGGAACTCGCTGACAGGTCCCATGAAATAGGCCTGGAGAGATGCCATTCCACAGACCTTAGCCAGGCTGGAGCTAAATGCACTGGGTGGAATTTACAACCTACAATTTTCTGTAACATTGTTCCCAGGGTGGGGAGGTACAGAAGGAACCAAAAGAAGAAGAAAAAAAATAAGAAAGCTAAGAGAAGGAAATATAATTTCAAATTCATTCATGATTTATTGGTTCCCTCCCTGTGGCTGCAGGGGAATCTGAACTCTGCTGCAGGATGGTCTGGCTGTGCGATGCTGCAGGCCACGGAGCTGCAAACAGCTTGGGCGATGTTAACCCCTCTGGTGCTGGCTGCCTCTAGCCCTCACACCGCTGCTACCCAGCCTGGTATCTGGTTGATCTCAGCAACCCCTTGGGTGACATTAACCCCTCCTGTGCTGGCTGCCTCCAATCCTCACACTGCTGCTACCCAGCCTGGCATCTGGTTGATCTCAGCAACTGGGTGGGGCATCACAGGCCTCCTGGGGCATGCAGGTGGGCAATACCTGATTCAGAGAGACCCACTCCAGTCCCCGCACAGACAAAATTCTCTGGAGCCAAAATGAAACGGAACAGGTTTTGAAATTTGTGTCCTTTCCACTTTTGCTGCTTTCTCCTTTACCCAGTGCCTTCCCTTTGAAATGCTGCAAAGGCCTGAAGGGAGGCGAGACAGCAGTGCAAAGGAACCTTTCAGAAATGTCAGTTTCCATGTTTGCGAGCTGGGGCAGCAGGGCCAATCAAATGCTCTGTGGCCGCCTGTGTTGCAGGCGCCAATGGGCTCCATCTATAAAGGCACCATCAGCATCTCAAGTCTGCATTGCCCCACATGGTTTATAAAAGCCCTTCCCCATACATTTCCCCATTCAATCTGCTTCTGCCATTTAATCAAGGATCCTTTGACTTCCAGAAAGAAAAGGGGCACAGCGACCTTGGAAGGAGTGGACAAAGCCATTAATCAATGGTCTCTGCAAGTGAGGGGGGGGCCATTCGAAGAGCTTGAGCATCAGGTTCCAATTAGTGCACAAGACGGCGTCCAGGAATGAAGAAGTTAATGCTAGTGTCACCAGGCCAAAGCAACACGGGAAAATTCATTCGCACGGTCTGGCCTTCGACAAGCATCCATCTATCTATATGTTCAGCTGAGCTCCCCCATCCCATTCTGCACGGTGAACAGTCATTGTTTAAAAATGTCACGATAATAATCAGCTTTTGCGGCAAAGATATGAAAAATGTATTGCAAGATCAAAAGGATGATATTGTCTTCCAGCAGATTACATATTCCACCCAGAGAAAGGCTAATCTGATGTCCTCAGAGAGGAAATAGGTAAACATTTTCAACATTATCACCATCTGTGTTCCATTTCTTTGGGTCTGCTCAAGAAAATAGTTATTTATGTATAAATAAAAGAGAATGATTTTTGTCCTTAAGAAAATAGTAATGGAAGCCTTGAAATACCTGTTTGGGGTTTTACAATCTCAGCCAGTTTATCTGGGAGGAAACATGTATACGTCCCCCAACCTTCTTGGAGAAGAGATAGTCACCCTCCTCCCATTTCCACTGTGTCTGCACCCCAGCCTGAAGTGAGTCTTAGAATTGGCCAAGGTCATGTCCCACTCCACATAGTTCACAGTGAGAAACTGTCTCTCTGGATGGTAGTTCCATAGAGGCACCCTGGCGTTGACTTCAGCAGTGTTTCCTGAACAACGTGCTGAGTGCTTAGGTCTTGGCCAGCCTCCTGGGAATGACACGAAACAGCCCAACGGGGCACCTGGCCCTCTAGGTGTAAGTAGGGGAATGAAGGGCAGGTTCACACGCTGCCACCTTCCAGTGGGGGCTGGTGGGGAGAACCAGAGGGAAAGGGAGGTGTCCCAGCTTCTCTTGCCTTGAAAGTGGGCTACTGCTGATGGACAGCTCTGACCTCAGCTTCTCTAAGCGGCAGGGCATTGTCACCTCCCTTTTCTCCAATGGACCCATGGGTTTAGCCCTCCAAGGGACCTTTCAAGCCAGAAGGCTTCCAGAAACTGAGAGGATTTCACTGCTTTATCCAGTTTCCCTGGGCCTGAGAGACTAACTCAAAGGGCACACGTGTTAACTCTGAAGCTGAAAACAAGGAGCGAGGCAAACCCACCAACTGCTCCCAAGTCTTTTCCCATCACCCTGGATCCAGGGAAGGGGTGAGGAGCCCATCGGCGACCACCCTGCCAAGAGCCTGCACTTGGAATGAATACCATCACAGGAGCCACTCAATCCTTGGGGCTGCCAAATGTAATTAGGATTAGATCTTTGAATTCTAGATTTTAAAGAAACATCTGTCTGGAATTTCAAGTACAGGTCTAAAATTGTGTTATTTTTAAAACATTGCTTTACTCTTAGAAATCTATAAGCTTGAGTAAATTCAATCAATAGATATTATCTAACATCTGCTGAGGGGACTGTAGAGAATTGAAAACAAAAAATAGCTCTTGTCCCCCGGCAGTGTCATCTGAGGCAAAGGGTTTCAGACAGAAGAGGAAAGAGACATGTGGGTTCCCAGTGTCCAAGGCCACCTCTCAGACAGAGAGCACGGGGAACCCATGAGAGGCCACGCCTGCCTGAATGCCAGCCTAAGCTCTGTGCTACGAGATGTTTTGGTATTTGTTTCTTGTCTTACCCTCAATGGGCTATTGGCCATACACACTTGGTGACTGAACTATGTTTCTGGATGACCACCTCCCCCTTCCTTCATCAAGGACCCTCTCCCTCCCCATTGTGGAGCAGGTTCTCTACCACAGTGCCCCTGTCAACCAGGGCAGCCTCAAAGCTGCAGCCCTTAGAGGCACAGCCTGATGCCCCCACACAGTCTCAGCTCTGCTCTTCTTCTATCTCTAGCTCCGTTACTTTGACCTTGCTGTTCTCTCTCACAGGAACCCATATTTCTGCTCTCTTCATCCTGTCTGTGAGCTCCATGGTGTTATTCCTAGAGAAGTTAATAGCAGTCCTCAGGGTCATCTTTACTTAATGAAGAAGTGCTATTGGCTCAGTTGTGTCTGATTCTTTGTGACCCCTCGGACTGTAGCTCTCCAGGCTCTTTTCTCCATGGAATGCTCTAGGAAAGAACACTGGAGTGGGTAGCCATTTCCCTTCTCCAAGGGATCTTCCTGACCCAGAGGTTGAACCTGGGTCTCCTGCATTGCAGGCAGATTCTTTACCATTTGAGCCACTAGGGAAGCCCCTTAATAAAGAAGAAACAGGGAAAAACTGGGGAAACCCAGAGATCCAATAGGGCCCAACACAACCTGGAAGACCCCAAATGTATTTGATAGTCTCTTTGGAAACTTCCCACAGGCCATCTTCACTGGGTCAGGGCAGGACTAGGTTCTAGTTTCATTGGCTGTGTGACCTCCAGTCAAGTACCTTACCTCTCTGAACCTCAGTTTCCTCATCTGACAAACTAGGGCTGGAACTCAACTATTACTCAACCCCTTCCCATGCTTAGCTTGTCACCTTCCTTCATATTATACCAAATAAGGGGAAAAAATGCTTTTCTCTTCAGGGTTATTGTTTTACTTATAACACTGGGGTCTCTAACATTAACCAAGTGTATGTATGGTATTTTTAGCTACATCGAGGGTTAAATAAAGTTCTGGAGACTTATCTATAAATCACCCTCCATTCTGGGGAATATGTCTATGGAAAAAATGCATTTTAGTTTGCAAAGGTCCAAACAACGGCCTCACGACAGACGCAAGACTGCTGGGAACAAAACCCTTTTGTGAATTGTGGATGGCTTGCAAAATCACTTACTCAAATTTCATCTGTTGACACTGCTCTGCTATTAAAAAGTTCCAATCTAAAGGGAAAATGCCATAACTAGTGTGGGTTTCAACCCCATGTCTCAATATTGGGAACTGCCGTCCATCCTCCTCTGTCATAACAGACTGACTGCCTTCAAAAGCGGTTCTTCAGGAACAACGGGTGATTCTCTCATTCTCAGCAGTTTGGTCTCTTGCAAGGGACTTAATTCAATTCCTAAGTAGTTTACTGGGGCATTTACAGATTCCCTGTTCCACATCCCAGCTTCACAGTGTAATCTCCCAGTTTTCACTCACCAACATTTGCTACGGCAGACCTATCCTTGAAACATCTTAGGATGAATGCATATTTGATGTTTTGCCCCAAAACCAAAAAAATTTTCCAAAGAAATTCCACTGCAGTTACAGGCTACAGACTCTGTGGGTGACTAACAAGACAAATGGGGAGTTCACATATATCACACTAGTGCCCTTAGAGATGGGCGGGTGCTCAACCCTGCTCACTAGTATGCTATTCTTTCTAAGGATTTTATAACATTTAGAGGATTTACTGTGTCATCTGCTCAGCCTGGGTGAAAAAAAAAAATCTCATCAATTTTCTTCATCAAATGACCTAGGGTGTTCAAATAAGGAAATAACTATACATTCTCACAACCACACCTCAGAACCTTCCAGCTCTCAGTGAGAATGAGGAAAGGTCTAGGCCTATGCGGGTGTAGAGGGTGAGTTCTGCCAAGCACAAAACCCTCAACCAGCTACTGTATGAGTAGATGACGGTCTCAGGCAATAAGAGGGGCATATACTTTCACAACCACCTGGCCTCGTCCTGAGTTATTCACAGGTGTCATCCAAGAAGGGGATGGTGAGCATGGAGAAATGTAGACATGGCTCCTCACAGCCACCTCCTCACTGGGGCCAGCCAGCCAGCGACATCTGCCCCTGTGATATTCCTCCTGTCTCTGAGGGTCTGGTGGCAGATGAAACAGTCTCAGAGTGAAAGCTGGCCAGGGGAGGGGCTGACCAGGTGCTCAAGCATAGGCCTGGCACACGCCATCCAGAGGGACAATGTCTGGGACCCTGGCACTTGCTTCTCCCCAACACTCTGGAGGGTCCCCTACAAGGCACTGCACCCCTAAACTGCCAGGGCTTGCCTTCCCTTCCTCCCTCACTCCTTACTTAGCTTCTAGTCTATGAACACTCTGCTCTGCGGCTCAGAATTCCATTCCCACCTCAAGTGGTCTCCATTTAGCACGTGTGAGGATGCAATGGTTGACTCTCATTTTTTTTTCACTCCAAATAATTCAAGACGGTCATGAAATTCTATTTCCATGCCAATGATTGGCTCAGAAGGGGCCATATATCCCACTTTAGTCAATGAAGTATCAGGGGCAGTCTTCCAGGCATCACTGATGGTTGGAGCCTAGGGAAGCCCTGCCCATGGATAGCTGTGAAAATATCTTCCCATGTGTTTGAGCCACTTTGGGTGAAGCTATCTGTAACCTGAGAGAGCAGGGGCTCAGGGATGTGAGACACACCCTAGGGAGCCTTTGCTCTTCTGAAGCTCACAAGCCAACAGAGTCTGGCTTCCACTTCTTTCCAGAGGCTGGCTGAGGAAGCCACATGAAGTTCCTTCTAGATCTCAGGAATTAAACCATCTTTACTATGCGTGGAGCACCTATGAGAACTCACAACAACCAACGGCCATTCCAGCATCCTTAGTAAACATGTGCTGGGCCTCATGGGTCAGTCTCCAGTCTGTGAGCACCTGGTTACAAAGGCTTGACCACATTTTGGTCAGGTTCCTTTGAGTCCTCTTCTTCACCAGGCCTTGGTCTTCACCTGCTGAGTCCAATGTTAGGAAAAGATTCTACTAAGCCAGTTAATCCAGAATCTCCCTACTCTTGATAGTCTTTCAAGTTCCTGTCCCTCCATGCCCTTGATACCTAACCAAGGTCCCCTCAGTAATTTCCCATGCCCTCCCTCATTCTGCCTGCTGGCTATAAATTCTAGCCTGTCACTGTTGATTTGAAGTTGAGCTGACTCTCTCTCTTCTCTACTGCAAGAGTCTTGAAAATTTTTATTTAAATTTTATATATTTTATTTTTTCTATTATATGCTCTTCTTTTATTTTCTTAATTTGAGGTATAGTTGATGTAAATTATAAAAGTTACAGGGGTATAACACAGTGATTCACAATTTTTTAAAGTTATACTCCATTTACAGTCATTATAAAATAACTGACTTTATTCTTTGTGTTATACAATACATCCTTGTAGCTTATTTTATACCCCAAGAGTTTGTACTTCTTAATCCTCTACCTGCTATTATCTCTTCCTGCTTCCCTCTCCCCACTGGTAACCACTGTTTGTATATTACATCCGAGTCTGTTTCTTTTTTGTTGTAGTCACAAGTTGTTGTTTTTTTTTTAGACTCCACCTGTACATGGTATCATACAGTATTTGCCTTTCTCTGTCTGATTTATTCTACTTAGCATAATACCCTACAAGTCCATCCATGTTGTTACAAGTGGAAATTTTCATACTTTTTTTTTAGGGTTGAGTAGTATTCCTATGTGCATATGTGTGTGTGTATAAATAGTCTTGAATAAACTCTTTCTTGCTGTTAGAGTAATTTCTTCTGACACTACCCATCATCCCTCCTCAGCAGTCTAGACTTTGCTTTCAGATGGTTCATGCCCAGGCAGCAACACTTGGGAAGGGACCTGTCACTCAAAGCACCATCTCCTCTCACATTGCATCCCAGCATCTCAACCTCCTGGCACAAAATCTTTACATAAATAGGAAACAGAGCTTTCCATACCATGAGGATTAAGGTTGAAAGTGCAAATGTCCTCTGTCAAGGAGTTTGACTTAACACTCACTGAGGTTGTAAATAGTTGATACCTTTTCCTGAGAGCAAATGATAACAGAATGAATACTAACGGGTGCCCACAAGGCTAAATAAATCAGGATGTTGAGCATCTGAAGGCAGCTAAGAGGACAGAAAGGACAAAAAAGGCAGGTGGAGGCTGATGAGGCAAGGACTCACCTGCATTACCGACTTGCTGCAGGGGCAGCCCCAGTCCTTCCTACACCGCATCCTTCCACCACATCTGCACCAAGTCTCCAGCCTAAAGTCAGTTCACTTGGCTTCCCGTGGGAGACACTGAATGGGGACTGTCATAATCGTCTCACATCTCTAGGGCCTCCCCAGATGTCCCCTGCAGAAACTGCTCTTGGCAGCACACACGCACTCGCATCAAGGATGTTAAAGCATCTCCCCTTCCCCAGCAGCACAGCCCAGGCACTGAGCCTGCCTCGGCCACATCCGGGCATCTGAGTCTGGCTCCCGAACAGCCCAAGTTACCGGCTTCAGGGCGGCTGCATTTCCCCAGTGACAAACCATTCTTCTCTAGGTGGTCTCCACATATAGGGTTTTCTATTTAAATGAGAAAGACAGCCCACCCCTACCACCAAAGAGCCTAAAAAAGAAAACATAACTTAACATGTTCAAGTGGTCCAAAGACAGTGCTCTCTTAGAAGAAGATGATTCACTGTAGTTTTACAGCAGAGCATCACCAGCCTGGCGGGTATGCTCCTTGGACTGCTGTGGAGGAAGCACTGGGGACCTTCCCTGCTCTCCTCGGCCCAGAAGTCCCTTCTTCACAGGGGGACAGCGCTGCAGACCCCAAAGACAGAGAGCAACTGAGGTAATGAAGTGGCAGGGTGAGCCTGTACTTCAGGGCCACGAGCCTGGGGATAGGTCACCCCAATGACAGGTGACCTCCAACAGCAGGGTTTGATGGGACGAAAAAGAAGGCCATTTTCTTATGTTTTATGCTTTTCCTATGAAACCTTGCTGAGTGAACGAGTGAGTTAAATAGAATCTTTCCAGGGCCCGCCTTCACCTGGAAGGTCTGTGTAGTGAAGTACACCTGTAGGCATTTCCCCTGCCCTGGGTGAAAGGCCCATTGCCCACAGAGCAGTTGGCTCTTTCACTGCCAGCCCCGACAGGTGCCACCGTGCCTGTCCTGACCTCTGTCCTGCCTGTTTGCACCTATGCCCTCCAGCAAGAGTAACTTCTCCACTTCCCATTCATCTGTCAAAGCTGGGTTCCAGTTCTGGCTGCTTCTCAGAGCTGTTGCTGTGTGGCTCAGCCCACATCCCTCTCCTCTGAGTGCCTCGAGGCTCCAGGACTGCTCCATGTGGACAAGGGGGCACCCTGTGCTGTCTGATAGAGTCTCTGTTACCTCCTGAGTGCTGTGCTCTCCCCAGTATGAGTGAGCTTCCTGAGGGCAGCCCTATGCCACTTGTCCTGTGAGGGCCCCCGACAGTGCTAAGCACAGGGTCAGGGCTCGAGCCTGGAGCAGTGCGGGCTTGGGGTAGGGGCAAATTAGCAGGGACAGAGAGCCTGAGCTCTCACACGTGACCCAGCAGCAGTCTGTCCCTGCTCTGGGAAGGGGACAGTGAGACCACACCCACTGGGAGCCCAGGCGGGCTCGGGGAAGGTGCCTTGGCTGCTCCAGAGAGCATATCATCTCCAGCCAGGCCTCAGCACGAGGCCAGACACACAGGCTCGGCTGTGTGACAGCCCAGCGTGAACTGAACGAACGACAACGCCTCTGCTGAAGCCGGGAGGAAAAAAGCCTTACTGATGTCTCTGTCAGAGTGACACAGACAAGCATGACTACGACACATCCTACCCGGGAAGTGGTATTTCCAGGTAATTACATCAACAGTCAACGATGCATGGTGGCTTGGAAGATGTGGGATCAGGATATGTTTCTGCAGAGGCAGTAGAAACAGATCAAAGAAAATAGGGGGGAGGCTGCTGAACCCATGGATGGGTTTCCAAGAGGCCAGATTTGGGGCCTGACAGAGAGAAGAGGATGTATGTGATTTAAGTTTCTGCCACTTAAAATCTGTCTCCAGCGACCACCAGAATCTCTTGGGCATGAGTCCAAACCTTCCCTGGCATACGAATCTCCAGGGGTGCTTGTTTAAAATGCCCCTCCCAGACTCCCTCACCCCAGAGACTCTGATTCAGCAGGTAGAGCCCCAGAAGCTGATTTCTAAGAAAGCCTCTCAGTAGCTGTGGTGCAGATGGTCTGTGTCCTGGATTTGAAAACCCCATGAGTCCTGAGAACAGGGCAGACCTTGTGGTTGTATCCTCCTCTATTTTCCCAGCACATGGTCAAGGAGAACTTTAGATGGACAGGTGTTTCTGCATTTCAGGATCTTCCTGTAGGGATACAGGAGCTAGCTTGTCCCCTAGACCAGACCTCCAACCCTACACCAACCTGGCTCCAGTGCTTATGGGAGACACTGAGGCAGGGTTTGCTCAGTTTTTAGCTGTGGAGTAGGGAGAAAGGCTAATTTGTGAACTTAACTTGGTTAAGAGTGGAAGTAAACGGGACGCAGCCTCTGTGAAATAGCTGACCCATTCTTTGAATAAATTTCTCACCATATTCTGCCCCCCACAAAGGAGTGGCTGGTACCCAGTGATGAAGAGAGTCCTCAATTGAATCCATCGCTCTCTCTCTCTCTTCCCCTGGGTTAGTTCCTGATTTTGAGTCACGGTGAGGTGGAAGAACTCAGGACAAGAGCCTTTAGCAATCCTCAGGGCTACTCATTAATCCACTGTCCATCCATCTACCCAACTCCTCGCACTGTGTTAGGAAAGATTCACAAGGCAAGGATGCCAGGCCTGGAGGCTGAGGAATGGGGAGTGGTCTATGGTCAGAGTGCATATATATGTGTATGCATGTGCCTGAGAATGTGCATGAGCATCACATCCCACTGGGACAGAGGAAGAGCAGAGTGAAGCATAAAGCAAAGGCAGGATGAATCAAGGTGATTGTTCAAGGTCTGCAGGCAGGCTGGGCCTAGGTGGAGGCTGGTCCTCCACCTACCCAATGCTAAGGGTTGCCTGGTGTCCTATAAGAAGCCACAAAGCTGTTTGTGTGCTCAGTCATGTTCGACAATTTGCAACCCCATGGACTGTAGCTCACGAGGCTACTCTGTCCATGGAATTCTCCAGGCAAGAATACTGGAGCGGGTTGCCATTTCCTTATCCAGGGGATCTTACCAACCTAGGGATCGAACCTGCGTCTCTTGCATCTCATACTTTAGCAAGTGGATTCTTTACCACTGCACCACCTGGGAAGCCCCACAAAGCTGTTCAGAAGTGTTTATGTTGCTTGTGTCTCAGGCAACCCCTTGGTAGCCGTAAGTGTGCTGGCTGGGAAGCAGGCAGGGAGCAGGCAGGCAGAGGCGACTCTAGTGATCCTGACTGCAAAGGGTGGGCCTGGGCCCACAATGATGACAGGGATGGGCAAGAGGACACAGCATCCACAGGCCTTGTTGGGGCCAGAGGGCAGGGGGCAGGAGTCCGGGATAGCTCCCCTGCCTCAACAGGACCCTGAGTGCAGAGACGGCCAGCAGAGTAGAGGCTCTCCTGATCCCCTCCCATGTGGCACACTGCTTACCCACAGAGGTCCCAACCTCCCCAGTGCCTGGTCCCCTAGGCCTCCCTGGTGCCTGTCTGCTCAGATACTGCTGGCTGTGAACTAAATGCTCCTGAAACATTTCTTATACACTGCAGACATTTTTCTGCCCTGAAACACTCGGGTGGCTTAATTTGTTTTCTGAAATAACAAAAGCAATTAGACTAATTGCCTTCAGAATGGGGCACTCATAGGGAACAGCCTCCATACCATACAGCCTGCGCCTGGCACACTGCTTCTGGGCCCATCATTTATGGAGCAATCTGCCTGTCCTGTCAGAGGCAGGTGCCTCAGCATGGGAAAGGTGTGCCCAGTGCCAGGCATCACACTTGGCAGTCCTTTAGCAACTCCTTCCACTCCAAGTTGAAGATAAAGAGATTACTTCCTGCCCCTATGAGCCAGGAGCTGCATTCAGTCCCCTCTCATTACCTCCTCAGGGTCATGTGGGTGTCACTGCTCCAGAGCATCACCTACGGATTATAGACGAGTCAGGAGATATGCCAGAAAGATCAGTCAAAGGAGAAGACATCAACCCACAACCCAAATGCTGGGTTGAGACCCACTCGTATTGAGCATCTGCTCCCTTCCTCCCTCATCTGTACTTCAAAACTTTGCTGAGCACAACTGCCCTGGACACCATGAAGGCTAAGTACACACTGGAGGAGAAAACCGGCATGATTCCTGCCCTTTGGTTACTTGGGATCCAGTGTTCCACTTATGAATCAACTAGTAAATAAAACATCATGATTAAAAACCATTTGTATGCAAATAAGAATTAGGGATAGGGTTGTGGAGAAAATGAATAGGTACAGGACAAGAAAATAATGAGTGAGAGAAACCAACTTAGAGGGAGCAGACCCTGAGCAGGGCCTAAGGAGGAGAAAAGGGATGCCACATGGAGGGCTGGGGGCAGGGTGAGCATGGCTCCTTGGAGGAGGTCAGAGTGGCTGGAGCCAGAGACAGAGGAGATGAGAATGTGCCAAGGTTTGGGAGGTGGGAAGAAGCTAGTTCATGTAGACAGGGCTGGTGGGGAATTGGATGTTACTGAAAGGGTGATGGGAGACATGAGATGGAATTACTCTACCAGGAAGATGGGCTGTGGGGTAAGAATGGAAGAAGGGAGACCAGTACAGGGGGGTTAGAGTCTTGGCTTGTCTAGGTGGTGGCACTGAGGGTGGGGATATGGACAGATTTAAGGTACAAACACAGCAGGCAAAGCCAAGTGGACATCAAGAGGGGAAAGGGAGGAATGGCAAATGACTCAGCTTTCCATTTAACAAGTGGCTGGATGTTAGTGCTATTCCCAGAGGTGGGCATGACCAGAGGAGAAGCAGAGACTTCTGAGGACAGGCAGAAGGAATATAATTTTTTCATCTTGAGGATGTTTAGCTTGAGATGCCAAGTTCTAACACCAGAGGCCAGATCTTCCAAACAGGTTAGAGAAGAGGGTTCAAAATGACAGGCGGAGCCACGCCATTTATTCCCTTCTCCTCCTGAGACTCAGAAAGCCCTTAGAAGAATAAATCACAGAGATGAAGAGAACCCTCAGTGAGCAAAGGATTTAAAGACACTTCATGAAGACCACTCACTGGTGAAGGGGACAGAGGCATCTCAGCGCACAGCCCGGAACACGTGCAGAAGAGGCAGCAGCTGTACGACCCCTCCTCCAGGAGCAGGGCAGGGGAAATCCAAGCTGGTTGTCCGGGAAACACCCTCAGGTGGAAAATCACCCAGAGGGCTCTTCTCTAAAGAAATGGAATGAACTGCCTGAGGAGAACCGTGGCTGTTGACGTGGGTGCCCTCCTCATCCGGTAACTTAGCCATGCAGCACTATTTCTGGCTCCCAGCCTGCTCAGCCTCAGGTGGAACCCCAGCTGACAAGCCCCGAATGTCAACATTTGTACCTTCTTCATTCTTACATCTGGATGGTCAACCAAGAAACACCAGACCCACAACCCTAAATAGGGCACTCTGAAAACAGATCAACAAAAAAGAGCAATTAAAGAAAACCACACACAAAGATGCCCCACATGACAAGAGGAAAGTAAAAGTAAAAGCTGAACTCAAACAGAAAACCAAAAATTACTAACTAGTAGCATCAAAGAGTTTCAAGGTGTCACTTGGAGAATTGAGAGCGAAAGCGTGCTTGGGAATTTTCTGGAATATTGAAAAAGATATATGGAAACAGAAGCTTTGAGTGAAAAGGTATGATAGCAAATACTGATCCAGGAGATTATACATCCAATTAAGATTTCTAAAAGACAAGAGAGAAACTGAGAAGACAAAATTATTTAAAAATTTGTAATTGCTTTCGTTTGATTGCTTTTCGTTAGATTGAAAAGCCCACAGAAGAGGCCACAGAGCCAAACACATCATTGCAACATTTCATAACACCAAGAATATTAATTATTTTGTTCATCATGGACTTTTTCGGGGTAATAATTTTTATTTTGCAAAATATTACATTAAGTGTTTATCTTGACTACTGAGTTTTTGTCCTGAAAGTAAGGGCCTTAATTACCTTGCCTTAATCCCATCTCCATTATATGACAGGCAGAGATACTGGAGATAAGCCAGTGAAACAGAGTCCTTACTCTCAAGGACCTTAAAGGAGACAAAGAGATTATCCTTAATAGCTTCCAGATGGATTAAAACAGGCCACCCACAAGGAACAAAAATCAGTCTAGCACTGGACTTCTTATCACTTCTGGCTTGAAAATGATGCCTTTAAAAGAATGAAGATATGATTTTCTCTACAAGCCTATATCAGCTACACTTCCTATTCCCCTTGCATCTAGATGGGGCCATGTGACTAGTTCTTACAGAAAGGGTGTGGGTAGAATATGTTACCTCTAGGCTAATTGAGTTAGGAGTTGGTGGGCCTTTTCTATATTCCCATATCTTTGTCTACGGTGACCTTGGAGGCTACAATATAGGAGGAATCTTTCTAGGTCTCTGAAATATTGTATGGAGCAGAGAACATCCCAAAATTACAGAGGAATGAGCAGGCTGTGATGTGAGTGCATAATAAACCCTGTTACACTACTGGTATTTGAGTTCTACTACCTTAACTATTGGGACCCCTGGTGGTGCAATGGTAAAGCTAACAAAGGAAGTCAGGCCATCCTGGGAAGAGTGGTGCAACAGAGAAAAAAGAGGAAAATCCATTCTACATTGGAGCAAGAAAGAGAGGCTCCAGAAGAGAGGACTGAAGGCACAAGATACAACTGATGATAAGAGAGAGAGTAAGAAAGTAGGTGAGGATATGTGAAAGGCAACTGACGGAGGGCGAAAAAGATGCTATCTGAATCTAATGTCAGAAAAAAGAGTCTTCACTAAGTGACACATGGGGTCAGTATGCTGGTACCTAGAGAAGGAAATAAAAAACTAGGACACGATTGATTCTCCAGGGAGCAATATTTCATAGTTATAATAATACAAATATAATTTGTCTGTCCTCAACTTTGAGAATCATCTTACAGACAAATGATGAGAGGTGACTGAACTGCTGGCATGATAGGGACAGATCTTGGCCGTTGACTCCAACCCGAGCCTTTGAAGATGAATAAACCCGAGCTGGAACAGGGATGTGAGTTTCCCAGGGTCCCTCAGGGCAGAGTAGGGACTGAGGGCAAGTGGCCTTGGGCGCTGCCCTCATTAGGCCCCATCTCGTGCCCTGCTCACCTCCCTTGATTCACTACCAGCAAGTTAGGCAGGGGAGCCTGTGCCTGTGACCTTGCCTCCCCAGCAAAGGCTGTTTTGACTCTTGTAGAGTTTCTCATCCAGTTTTCATTCTGAGAAGCCTTCCCGGCCCTATTCCTTTAGATGGTTTTCCTCCCAGTAGGGACAGCTGTCAGTTTCCTCTCTAGAGAAGATAACCTTGCCTGTCCAACATGTGCTAATCTAGCGCTCTGTTCCTTTAGTTTTGGGATGCTATTGGAAAGGCTCCAATTTGAAAAGAAAAAAAAAAAATCAATGGTATGCTTTGTAGAGGTGACACATTAAAGCGTATCAGCCACTTGGCAGGTGGCCAGTAAGCAGCCCTCGGTCCTGCAGATCACCAGGGATGGAGGGCACTGGGACGTCTGCCGGTGAGGACTGGCCCGCATGGCTCTCGGTCATGTGCAGCATGTCCCTCCCGGGGCCTCTGTGAGTCTGAGATCAGGACTGATCAGTCATGCTGGGGGTGACGTGATGGCTGCCCAAGTGGCTAGGGGGTCAAGAGGTCAGCTAGGTCCCTCCTCTGCCACAGGACCAGTGCCACTACCTGGATATGCTCCCACAGAATGTTCATTCAGGAATTCAGGAAGGACTATTAGCCAATACACAAGTTTTAGAGAAATCTCACGCCAGCAGTGGCGTGATCTATTCCATGGTAAGAAAACAGATTGCAGGTCTCACCTCAACTCTTTGTGCTGAACTTTCTTCCCATTCTAGGTTTAGGGCAGCTGCATTGGAGCTGGTCTCCACCGTCAGTGCTACCTACATCACCCCTGGAAACTGAGACATCTAGAGTGGTGGCATGTGCCCAGCTGGCGCCTAATAACCAGAGAGTGAGACCCACAAACCCATACACACAAACTCTGATGCCCCAACTCTGGGCCCCTGCACTTTGTTCCCTCGCCAAGTCCAGCAGCTTCAATCACATCGCCTGAGGAGAAGGATAAAGGGGAGAAGGGGCCAAGGATCTGCCGAGAAGTAGCAGGTGCTCAGGACTCAGGTAGAGGATGTGACATCTCTGTAGGGGGCCTCAGACTCTCCTGGAGTCAGGCCCTTCCCACCCCAGCCTATGCCACGGAGCGTGCCGGCTCCCCTCTGGTGCACTGGGCAGTGCATAGGCCGGAGGAAATGCTAGGACTTCGTGTCTGTATTACTCATCTATTCTGCAGCTGTCACCAAGGGCATTCAGTGTTCCAGGATGGGCAAACCTCCATGGCTTTCATGACTTACAGGCAGATACTGCCAATATTTTGCAGTTTGCAAAGCAGTTATTTGCAAAGAAGGGCCTTCCTTTTCTGTTTCCCGCCCCTGGCATTAATAAGGAGAACACATTTAATTGCCAAGATTGGTTAATGTAAGGAGAGAAAACTCTGAGTGCCAGGGTCAGTGGAAAGGGCCGGTGCACCGACTACTCCCAAATTATCTTTCCTGTCCTAGCATCTGCCTGCAGTGCAGGAGACCTGGGCTCAATCCCTGGGTCAGGAAGATCCCCTGGAGAAGATGACTACCCACTGCAGTGTTCTTACCTGGAGATTTCCATGGAGAGAGGAACCTGGAGGGCTATAATTCATGAGATTGCAAAGAGTCAGACATGACTGAACAATTAACACTTTCACTTAGAGCAATAAATCAACAGCAATTTCTTTGTATCTTTGACTGATATTTGTCCCCTTAAACTAGTCCTGTGATTTTAACTGATGGCTCTCACTGACACCCACCAGCCCATGGGAGGGGAATCAGCCTCAAACATTCCCTGGGGCAGCCTATGTCACCCCATGGGCCTGAATCATCCTAATACTCAGTTCCCACAGCCCGGCCCCAACAGGAGGAGGCTAAAAGGGAATGCATGCTGGTCTCAAGAGGGCCGTGAGCCCAACATCCAGCCTAGGCTGGGACCGAGACATGGTTTCCACAGACATTTAAGTCAAGGAGCATTCTTGGCTGCAAACTGTGAGCTTCAGGCTTAACTTCCCAAGAAGTTTGCTCTGTCTAGACATCAATTTTCCCTGTTAACTACCAACAGGTAGGTGCAAAGGGCACACAACAAAATGTCATTTATAATTTAAAATTCATTACTGAAAAGGGCTCTGAAGTAATAGTCGACTTCAATCATTTCAAAGGTGCCTTCATGAAGGAGGCCCAGCACCTGGTAACAGGCCGTCTTGTGGGTTTTTCTGGGCTCCTTCCCTCGCTCCCCGCCTTCCTGGGCCAAACCCCTCCCCGACCCTAACCCTCCTGTTAGAAAGCTATTTTATCTCTGGAGAAGTCTTATGCCAGGGATATATGACCAGAATACATGAAGGTCTTTTAAATTTACTTTCAATGGCCCTTCTCTGTGAAATATTTACCATTTAACTCATTTTTTCTGCTGCTGGCAAAGTCTCAGGTGCAGGTGGCTTTGCAGAGATGGCAGAATGGCACACCAAGGTAATTGTTTCTCTTTATTTCCTCTAGATAAAGAATAAGTAATAGGCAAGTCTGAATTATTGGGCAGGGCTTCCATCGCCGGCTCCAGTGATAACATGACCTAGGAGATTGGATTTGGAGTCCCTGCATAATCAGCTCGCCTCACCCCCACCCCGACTCCAAAACTTTGCCTGAGAAGGGAGCTGCGTTCGTGAGCCACTTCTGCTACCCTGCTGTTCTAAGTATGTAAGACCTTGCTTTCTAGATACTCTGAGTGCCAGAACTGCCTTTTAATGCCCACCCTCCAGCATTGTCTGGACAGGCGGGAACGGCCTCCTGGGGCCCTGGGAGCAAGCATCAGGACGGCTCCATGAGGAGGAGGAATAAGCGGGGAGGAGGAGAGGAGCCAGGCATCGAAAGGCGCTGGAGGGCTGAGGAAGGTAGAAAAGTAGGTTTGTGGAGCAAAAGCGAAGATCACAGCACCAGACAAGAGTCCTGATGAGTATCTGAACCACATGGAATCAATCTCCAAACCTTCTGAAGCTTCATCGCTTAGCTTCAAGTAAATTAAGTCCGATTACAAAAAGGTGAAGGAAGCAGAGACCAGTACGTCTCATGTTTATGCCCCCCCCAACATTCTTATCTCCTGTATACCTTATTACACTTTGCAGTTAATACAGAGCAGACCTCATTTTTAAATGAATATTGGTCTAAGCACTTGGTTCAGCAGTACGCTGTTACTATCTTTTAGCGATGATTTCATACCTCAGAAAAACTGGAGACTGAGAACAAAGTTTGGTTGTTTTCTTCCCCCCTCCAAGCATTTTAAGCAGCCAAGGCATAAATATTCATGAGTGATAGGAAACCTAGCTAGAGAGCAGTCATGGTGAAAAAGATGATTCTGTGAAATTTTTATAGACCAGCCACTTACCTCGGCAGTAAACTTTTACTCAGAAAAAAAGTGCATCAGATATCAAATTTACAATCTTCAAATTCTCTGAACAAAGAGAAGTCTCTGTCCCATGAAAGTGTACCCTATGGCCTTCTGAGCCCTCACTTACCACCCCCGCATCCTTCCTTTGTTCATGAGGCAGAGGTAAGGAGAGTTCTCTATGGAGAGTGGACCTCACTGACTTCATGTCAGTGGGATCCCCACTGAGTGATCTTCAGATTTATATACATGTATATGGGCTTTCCAGGTGGCACTGGTGGTAAAGAATCTGCCTGCCAATGCAGAAGACATAAGGTTCTTATGTCTGGGTTGATCCCTGGGTCAGGAAGATCCCCCTGGAGGAAGGCATGGCAACCCACTCCAGTATTCTTGTCTGGAGAATCCCATGGACAGAAGAACCTTGTGCCACAGTCCATGGAACCCACAGTCCATGGGGTTACACAGAGTCAGACATGACTGAAGTGACTTAACATGTACGTACACTATAACTATAATTGGAAGACTAATTTATAAGTCCCTTCTGATGTCATTGTGTAAACTCCAGGGGATGACTGGATGAGCAACCAAGCTAAGCCTGGGTCAGGGATACTCAGTCCCTGAGTCTGGGGTCACAAGATCCTTCAGGCAGACCAGCAACTGACCTATCTGAAGGTTGTATCCATAACCTGGCCTCATTGGCAAACACTTAGGGCTGTGCCTGGCACACAGTATGTGCTTAGTAGATCATTTTATCATTGAAGACATGTGTTCTGCCATCACCATTCTGCTCAAGAAGTCAACACACTAATACCACTGACCTGCAAATGTTTACCTCTGTGTTTAAAGTTTGGCTTAAAATAACTGCTCGAGTGACTCATTAATTGTCAGTGAGAAAAAAAATCTAGGAAGGAAGGAATGGCAGGAAGGAGAGAAGGAGACATTCCTAAAATCTCCTAATATAATTAGTTGGTCTATAAGAATATTGCCCTGATTTCTCAAGGGAGAAAGTCAGATTTCTCATAAATGATCAATATTTCTACCATCTCTCTCTCTGTCATTCTAATAAATTCTACTCCTTCCATGTCCTTCGAGTAGATTGCCATCATGTTGGGCATATACTTCATGCTGTATACTTTGCTCAATAACTTTCACTCTTTTCACTGGGTCCTCCCAGCAACCCTGTGGAGATAGGGCTTATGATGTTCCACCTTCCAGATGAAGAAGCTGAGGCTGGAGAGCATGCATGGCTGGCCTGCAGCCACAGACCTGGTCAGTGCCAGAACTGTTTCCTGTTACTCCCAGACCTCCACTCTTAACCAGTCTCCAGTATTTCTCTCTTTAGGAAGATGCAGAGCTACAGATGTGACCCTTTCATGTTTTGTCTGCTTCTCTTCTGAGAGAACAACTTGCTGAAATTTTAATTGGCTTGGGCGACAACTTTTCTGAAAGCATCTTTTTCAAACTTTATCTTCAAAACTCTGAAAAATCTTTTTTTCCCCTGAAAAGTGCCAGTTTTTCAGAGAGTTCAGACAGAACTTTGCCCAGGTAATTGATTACTCTGTTTGTGGGTACTGAAGCACACCTCTCATTGGGGACATCTCAATGAGATGCTTCAATTACTGAAAAGTTCTCATTGTCTGGCCTATATGACTTTAACAGCGATGACATCTGAGGCAGATGCCAATCCATTAACACCAGTGGGACAATTTTCTCTTTCTGAATCTCACTCTGGTACATATTATTGTATGAGCCAGTTTCATTAGGAAGCAAATTACATTCTTCCATTGAAGGTCCCCATTGAACCAAAAACCACTTTTGATGTTCCTCCAAGATTTTACTAATGAAAAATATGTGAGAATGAGCTGCATAACCAATTCTATGACTTTTTTTTCTCTTAATAAAATTTATGTTTTACAAAGCCAGCATTGTGGCCCCAATTGGATTTAGACTCACGCAGCTACCTTCATCCTTGCGATTTATGATGCAACTGTACACACAAACATTCTAAAAATATCTCAACTGCTCATCTGAAATTCCAACTTTACTGGTGAGCTGCAAGTCATCTGTCTCTGGTCTGCTTCTGTAACCAACTGGGGTCCAAACCACAGGAAGAAGCATCTGTAACTGTGGTAACAGGCAGGAGATAAATAATGCATTTTCAGGAGAGAGACTTATTTCGCTGCAGTTTTCAAATGCCTTCCCAATATTACAGGCTTGCAAATTTAATCTTAATTTCTTCTCTGATTTTCTCTTTAAGGTTCTCCATTGATCCCCTGAGTCAAGAAAAAGTGTAGTTTATCATCTGCCTGATCAACAATGGCTGAGTTCACTTAAGTTGCCTCATCCGTTTCCTTCCATCAGATCAGGACATGATTTTAATTTTTCATGAAGAGCAAAACTGTAGCTTTCTACATGGCCAGATAACTGGGATAATTTGCTCACACACACTAATGCAGCTTCAGCTAAAGGCTCCTGAGGCCTCTGAGCAGCCCCCAACTGGAATGGAAAGGACGCTGCCTTGTCAGGTGGATGTGGGGTGGCATGGGGGAGAGAACTGGGTGTGTTTGAACTCCACAAAGTGTGCAAAGAAGACACACTCCACCCTCCAGGCCATCCACTGTGTGTCCCTGAGGTATATGGATAGAAATGAGGTCCTCTGTCATAAATCTCTGCACATTTTCCATGCAAAGTGAAATTACTTGGATAATTCTTTAAGTAAAATGGAAATTTCATATGCTGGGGAAAAAAAATTTAGAGGAAGTGTTAGTCGTTCATACATGTCCTGCTCTTTACGACCTCATGGACTATATATAGTCCACCAGGCTCCTCTGTCCATGGGATTCTCCAGGCAAGAATATTGGAGTGGGTTGCCATGCCCTTCTTCAGGGGATCCTCCCCCAAGGATAGAACCTGGGTCTCCAGCAATGCAGGCAGATTCTTTACAGTCTGAGCCACTAGGGAAGAGACAGGGGGAAAAAAAATCTAGAGAAGTTTAAAAACGCAAAAAATGATTCTGAACTCCTTGTTACATGTTCACACACTGCCTTATGTTCTTTCCTTCACAGCACTTATCACTAGTAACACTCAAACTTTTAAGTATGTTTACTTGCTAATTGTCTCCCTCCACTAGAGTGAGAGTTTCACGAAGGCAGGGACCTTCTGCGTCTTACTCACTGCAGGGTTCCCAGAGTCAAACCCAGTGCCAGGAACACAGAAGGAGCTAAATAAGTGTTCGCTTGGGTCAGTGAATGAGCCAGAAGGCCCAAGTCTGAGTCTCCCTGACTCCACTGAAGATGTAGCTACAACAAGGGCTCAAGCTGAGGCTCAGTTTCTTTTTCAATCAAAGAGGATGAGGTAATAGAGTAGTCTAAAAGAGGAACCCATCCAGATGTTCCTTAACTGGTGGATAGATGAACCAAACGTGGTACATAGGACTGTACCTGATTCAGCAATTCAAGGGAATGAAGCACACTCTGCCCTAAACAATGTTTTCTGCTGTTCTTCCCCAGTGATGCACCTGAGCAGTCCCCTTACAATCTCACGTCTAATTCTTAAAGCCTCTGCTCTGGAATGACCTTCCACACGATCCTGAAGAAATGCTTCCCTAGATGTTGAGCCTCTGTTTTCTCAGAAAGAGAAACCCAATTTTAAAATGACATTTCTCTCCCGAAGGCTTTGTCTGCCTTTCAACAACACTTGCAAGCAAAGGGTAGCTCCTGACTGAACACAATACATGGGGGGGTGGGAGTGGGAGGTGGCAAGTGACAGGCCATTTCTTGACACAGATGTAGCCCTGGCAAGCCCAGACACTTCTGGGGGGTCCAGGCTATAGAGACAGTGACTGTTGGTTTAAAAAGCAAGTGTACCAGGGGCTGGGGACCATGCTTTTGCTGAAGACATCCTGGGCACAGGTCTGGTACCTCCACAAACTGGCAGGTACACGGTCCAGGTCTCTCTGGCCTTGAGATGTCTAACCCCAGTCTGGGGGCTGAGTTGTAGATTTTCCTTTTTATCCTAATCACTCATGAGCCGCCAGGCATTAATTACTGTGGGAGGAACCCAATATAAGTGGTCATCCGCTCAATTCAAAAGACATTTGATTTGTACACTCATTCGACAAGTCTTTACTGAGTGCTCACTGTGGGCCAGGCTCTGTCCCGCCACCTGTGATCACAAGGGTGACAAGTCAGGACATTCCCTACCTGCAGGGAGTGATTCAGGATGGACTCACCACCAAGGGGCAAAGTCCTGCCCCCAAAGAGTGCAGCCTGATGCAGGAATCACAAGGGGGCTGTAAATCTTGGGCTCTCTTGTTGGCATCTAAGAGCGCACCCTACAGTGCCAAACCCGTGCCATCAGGCAGAGTGAAGGGGGTCCTGGCTCTTGGCGCTGATTTGTTTTGAGAAGGAGGAAGGGAGGAGGGGAAGGCAGCTGACTCTGGGTGGGAAAGAAAACCATCTGAGAATGATAAATGGGTCCACAGTCAGGCCATGTCTACCTGCAACACAGAGTGGGGGCAGGGGGAGGAGTTGTTCCGGAGGTGGG
Organism: Antilocapra americana; assembly: GCA_007570785.1. Classification (NCBI taxonomy): domain Eukaryota; kingdom Metazoa; phylum Chordata; class Mammalia; order Artiodactyla; family Antilocapridae; genus Antilocapra; species Antilocapra americana. Next base: position 6,532,440 of record ML661896.1, on the reverse strand, counting down.
GGCCCCAAGGCCTCCCTTGAAGGCGAGAGGCCCAGGAATCTTCCCTCAGCTGGTGCAAGGCTCAGCTGCAATTTCACAAGAGGAAGAAGGCTCAGAGCAGGCCCACAGGGGGCTCTGTGTCTCTGGGAGTGATGACCCCTGACTGCACGCACACACGCCATAGAGGCCACAGGAGTGCTGTGCGGAGCTTTCAGGCTCTTTTAGACCAAATCCATCCTCAGAGAAAGTACATGCATGCAGCAAAGGGTGTGTGGCTGAAGGCGGGCCCCTGCTCGGCAGGACTGTGTACACATGCCCCCCAGCCAGGTGTGCACTGCCGAAAACCCGTGTCCAGGCCCCACCCCAGCAAAAGGGTTGGGATGTGCTGGCTCGAGCTGTGACTGGACTCTCTCTAAAGCCCGACCTTCTCCTATCATTCAAATCCCCTGTAGTCGGGCTTGCCATCCCTTATTCTTTGACTATATAGTTCATCCCTCAACCTGGCCTCAGACCGGCCTCACTGCTTCTCCTGGAGGCCAAGGCGAATTCACCAGGCAACAGAGCTTATACTAGTTCTTGTGACCTGGCAAAGTATACGTGCTGCATGCTAGTGGGAGGTACCAGCAGGTCTCCAGGGCACGTGGGAGCCCCTGAGCAGAGGCGGAGGGGGGCTCAGCAGAAGATGAATCTTCCCCTGCTGTCAGTCCTGCCACACAGCCCAGCATCTGCCTCCCGGCCCCTCACGGGGGCAAGTCTCCCTGGAGTCTGTACTAGAGGTGATGACCACAAAGCTCCCGCCGCTTCCAGTTCCTCTGCATCCTGCCAGGTCTCTTGGCAAGAAGCTCTGCTCCCATTCCATTTCTTTGGACCTTTCTTCCCACCCCACCTCCACTCCAAATCTCCAGAATCCATTAGGTTCCATGTCCAGGCTCCAGTCACATCCCTGCCTTTCAGTGCCCCCAGCTGGCCCTGTCCCCCATCCCCCTGTGTGCCTCTGGCCAAGCAGCAGGCCCATGAAGGTTTTCTGGCCCCTGGGTATGGCTCATTCTCTGCTACCTAGCACAATGGGCAATTTCTCCATCTCCCAGGCATGGTCCCTTGAAGTGAAGGGAAGGCAGCCTTAGAAGTGGTACTATCACCATCTCTGAGCCCCTCTTTGCAGAAAATGGAAATGCAGAAAGAAAAAAGCTTTCTGAGAAGGATGGTTTGCTCAAAGACCTCTCATACAAAACTGTGATGATGACACTATAAGAGAGGCCACTTATACAAATAGGACACAATTTGCTTTTAATAAAAAGAATAAAAATCTCACTGTCTTCACTAGCTAAGAAGGAAAAGTAGAAGATGATACTTAGATGCAAGAAGAACTATATTCTTTTACATTTATGAGAACCATCATGTGTCAAGGAAAAACATGCTTGGATAAGGTGGAAAACAGCTCATCTGAGGATCTCATCCTGCTTTCGTCTGACTGTAAAGAGAACTTCCACTTTCTGGGCTTCTGTCGCTTTATGTACACTTTGTGGTGGCACTTTTTACACACTGCTTAGCAACGGTGCCTACTGTCTCTTAAGCGACAGCATAACCTGGGGCCAGCATTCAGGATACTTCAAATCTAGCCCCACTTCTACAACTGATGGCAGTATGAGGGCCTCCGAGTCCCTTTCTGTGAAATGGGGGTGTCTTCCTTCTTATCTCATGTGGTTTTCCTAAGGATAAATTGAATTCCTAAATGTGACCGCTTGCAGCTCTCTAAATGCAAGCACCTTGTATTTATTCATTAAGCAACCGTTCTTATTATTGCTGCAAGAAGCAGTTTGGGCTAAGTCTCAATTCAGGCATGATTTGATGGTTACTTTACCCAAAGAACTTTCCTAGTTCTTCTCTTGTTTGTAATCTCTTTATCAGGGATTTCAATACATTTATATTACCCTTGACAGTAGCCATGAATTTTGGCTTAAAAATGAAATGTGACTGACCCTGGGTAGTGCCATTCCTCAGCCCAAGGGGGGAAAAATGTTTATGGACATTGTAGAGCACCAAGAGTTTCTCCCAAGGGCCCTGAGAGGACCTCATAACAGCCTGAACTGTAGGAATACCCATTCTCTTAGCCTGAGCTTTGGAACTAGTTCGGAGGCAGAGTTCACAGCCCTAGCCAGCTCTTGGGAGCAGATATTTAAAAAATGTCTGGAGACTCATGGAGGAAGCAGTGGGGGGAGTCCTTTATGGGCAGGTACTGGCACTGCTTCCTGTGCAGGCAAACCTTATCACTTTAGGCTAATTGGGAGGCTGACCCGCTGTGTTAGTGGTAGCTGAGCTTGGGAACACTGAAAGTGAAATCTAATTTAATTTTGGTTTTGCAGCAACACAGAGTAGAAAGTATGACTAAGACTTGCTGCTTGGCAGAGGTCCTTTAAACCCACTTTATACAAGGTAAAGAATTTATAATCAGTACATTCCAAGCCAATGTGCCAATGGGAGCAGCCCAGGCAGCCGCAAACAAGCTGCTGGCTGGGCAGGAGGCAGGCCTTGCCGCAGGTTTGCAGACAGCGCCTAGGTCCTTGCAAATACTCTGTACCTAGAACACTCAGCCAGTTTCTTGGTGTCAGATACTGTATAGGAGACTGAGTTGCTGAGGTCCACCATATGCGGGCACACACTGGTCCTGAACCATGGTTATCTGAGGGAAAGTGAAAGCGAAGTCGCTCAGTCATGTCCGACTCTTTGCGACCCCATGGACTGTAGCCCACCAGGTTCCTCCATCCATGGGATTTTCCAGGCAAGAATACTGGAGTGGGTTGCCATTCCCTTCTCCAGGAGATTTTCCCAACCCAGGGTTTAAACCCTGGTCTCCCACATTGTAGGCAGACACTTTTCCATCTGAGCCACCAGGGAAGTCATCTGAGGGACTGCATCTGAGGGAGTGCATCCTTAAAACCCCAACAAATCAGCTGTGATAATGGGCTTACTGCAGAAGACAAACTCTCCTTCAAGAGGCAAATTACTACTTTCTCCAGTCCTGGATCAGGCTGACTGTCTTTCTGTTGGTAAGTATTCCCAAGCTGAGGAAGGACTACCTGCCCATGGGAAAAGAGAAGTCCCAGCAGGATTGGCTCATACTCATGAACATGTAACCTTCACGTCGGCATCAGCAAGACATGGGCTTCCACTTGAGAGAGACCTCTGTGCTTGAGAGAGCACTGTGCATGCGTGTGTGTGTGTGTGTGTGGGTGTGTGGGTGTGGTGTGTGAGAGAGAGTGTGTGGGTGGTGGGGAGAAGGACTGAGAGAGGGAGACAGGGACAGAGAGACAGTGAGAGAGCAAGAGAGGGAGGGGGCAGAAAGACAGGAGGGAGAGAGAGATGGGGAGAAAGTAGATGGCAAGAGACTGACAGAGAGGGACACAGCCCAAGAAAGCAGGCTAGGGAGATGGACTATGAGAGTATAAGAGAGAAACCTAAAGAGAAGAGAGGGGCTACAGAGAGGGAAGAAAAGACCAAGATGGGCAAGAAGACAGACCTCAAGAACACCTTCATACTGAGACAGAGAGATTGAAGCAAAGAGGGGGAGAGACTGATATTTCCAAGGGACGAGAGAAAGAGAACTCAGACAAGCATTCCTGCCCCTGTGCTGTCCTCAGCTCCTAGCTCAATCATCAACCACGGCTGAAAATGCACTTGAGGGGATAAGTTGAAGAAAAATGTCTCCCTGTGAAAAATTCATTGCCCAACACAAGTTAGTTCACTGGCTTACACCAAGGAAGCAACAACAACCCAGGTGACCCTTCATAGCTTATCAATAAATTACCAGAAGAACCTAGAGACACTCCCATCTCCCTGTCTGCAGAGGGAGGCTGAAGCCACACCCCGGGGAACAGGTCTGTAAATGCTAGTGAGCCTGAGAGCTGGACTGGGGGGTGAGGGGAGCTAGGACCGTGCTGTCCTCAGCATGGCATACACAGTGAAACTACAAAATTATGCAATATTATCCCCCATTTTACTGATGAGGAAATGCAGGCTCAGGCAGGATAGTGTGCTTGAAGCTACGCAGTGGTAGGAGGAGAACCTTGGGTTCCCCCATGACTCCTGCAGGAGGCCCTGGTGCCCGCCTTCTGAGCAGAGAACTGAAGCTTTGTCAAAGATTTCATACATTACACTGCCTTTGGTAGTAGCTGCGTGGAGGAATTCGGTCTGACCCTGGAATCCAAAACACAGTGAACCACAGAGAAAAACTAGCAGGGGCTATGCAGAGCAGGCAGACATCAAGCGCATCTTTGATGCCATCTGAAAGCACCCCGTGAGCCCAGAGGATGCTCCACAGGGGGCATTTCACGCTGTGAGCCCCGGGAGGCGGCCTGACACTTGGCCTTACCACCCACGTCAAGCGCTTCCACCTCCGCACACGCGGCACCCAAGGGTGCTGGAGTTCAGGATGAACACACAAACGGCAGGCGCCCACGATTTATCTGCTGTTTGGTCTTCTCCTCCTCCTGCAGTCTGAGCTGTCACCGTCTTTCCTTGCAGATGATGGGGCGTGAGCCACTCTGAGGTTAAGCAGCACTCACCGGGGGCCCTGGATACCTGGTAGCAGGTCCCCCTCCTGGTGAACTGTTCTGCTGCCAGCCTATCTCTGTAAACTCGGTCAAGTGACGGCCTCTGAGCTTCAGGTTTTAACTATTAAATGTAAAATCTGTACCTCACTGGGTCATGTGGAGTGTGAACTGTGATATGAACACATTAGCACAGTGCTTGGTAGATGGCACATCCTCACTCAGTGGAGGAGAGTCGGCCATGGGAGGAGGCTGCTTCTTCCCAACATGTAGCAGGATCCCCCTCATCCTTCCTCACCATCATCTCTCACTGTGCTGACCAGCCTCAATGCTTGGCTCAGCTGAGCACGCTGCAGAACCACAGCAAAGGGCTAGCACCTCGGGCCGTCTCTAATCTCCAGATTAGAGTCTCCAACCTCCAACCCTGATGCTATGGGCCTGGGGTTCTCCATCCTTAGGACCAAGCACACAGGGGAGGGCCAAAAGTGATAGTCCAGTCCAGCACTGCTGTCTCACACGTGGGAAACAGGATGCTCCAGGAGGGAAGGGGTCATGCCTCAGGCAAAGACTGTTGAGGAACTACAATTCAGACCTCTTTCTACACAACTGTGTACTAAAGGACTAAAAGCTGAATCAGGACATCTATTACTGTGTGTTTTTAATTATTTTATAATATATATTTTATATTATTAACTAGTGTTGATTAATTTTGATTTTTTTGATATAATTATGTTGAAAAGTGAAGTGGAAGTTTTAGTAGCTCAAGTTGTGTCCACTTTTTGCGATGCTATGGACAGTAGCCCATGGGAAAAGGTATACTATGGGAGACATACATACTAAAAGAAAAAACATGCTTTGTAGCAGCATTAATATCAAAGTGTATTTTTAGATCCAGACACATTATTGGCTTTACTGCACACCGACAAAAGAAACAAGTCACTGAGAAGACATAACAATTATGAACCTGTATGTACTTAACATAGGTGCTAAATAGACATAAAAGAAAGCCTAGAAACTTACAGGAGAAAACTGACAAATCTACTACTATGATGGAATATTTCAGCACTCTGATGTAATATTTACTAAGTTTTTAGGCTTTGCTTTCTATTTAGCACCTATGTTAAGGATATTTAGCACCTATGACAGGCTCCTCTGTCCATGGGATTCTCCAGGCAAGAATACTGGAGTGGGTTGCCATTCCCTTCTCCAGGGGATCTTCCTGACCCAGGGATCAAACCTGGGTCTCCTGCATTGCAGGCAGATTCTTTACTATCTGAGCCATCACGGGAACCCATCTTATGTTATTTAGGATGTTTTAAAAAGCTCAGGAGAAATGAAATAATCATTGTGGTGGGAATCCTATACAGATCAGAGATGGAGCATTACCTGCCGTGCACAGAGCAGAGATCGTGAGTTTACCTCTGGTTGAGAAGTGTTATTAAAGAGGTAAATTTGAAAGAGAAACACCCAAACCAAGGTCAATTTTCATTTTTGAGGGACATGACAACATTAAAACAAGAACTTCCCTGGGGAGGTATACTCAGGTCGAATGGTAAGCTGTGAATGAACGAGGTGTGCTTCAGAGGACCCACCGTCACCCCAATCTCACAGGCCCCAAGATGCTCCCCACTTCCCCGTGGTCTCACCCCTCCCACTGCTTTCTGGACCCCAGCTCCTCCCCTGCCTCTGGTCTTCCTCCTGGAGACGGTCCATCAGAGATCCACAGGGCTTGGGCACTGTGAAGCTCCTGTCCCCAAAGGCCATCTCACAAAGCCCTCACGGGGCTGAAGGTCGGGCACTGGGAGGGGCCAGGAAGCTGGAGTTTAACAAGAGCAGCTGGTGCCACTGGAGGCTTGATCTCTCCTTCCCTTGAATCCATCTTGACACAAGGTGCTACTAAGAAGGCCCAGAGGCGGCCAGGACTCTTAAGAGAAACACCAGGATCTCTGAAGGGGCTGGCCCTCAGGGGAACCCACTTTCTAGCTAACCTCTGGGACACCTGGCTGTCAATGCCAGGGGCTGTTGCTGTGACGCCCTCGGGTGGTACAGAGGCAGGACCTCCATTTTTAAAGGAGGGGCACGAGGGGCTTGGGCGTCCCATCCAGAGGTTCTATCATGCCAGATGCTCTCTGTGACCCTCAGAAGAGCCTGAGGCTGAGCTGACTGAAACGGTCTTGGAAAATGTGCATAGGCTCAGGGACTGGTATTTGTCCTGGGGAGAAAACTTCCCTGTTAGAGCATTGGGAAGAAAACTTCCCCGATGCAGCACACTGTATCTGGGCAATGATAGACATGTCACCCTCTAAATAACCCCCACATTCTCAGCCCCATGTAGTCCCAGGGGGCTCTGAGCCCTGCATGGCTCTGAGGCCCTCCCTGGGGGGCTAACAAAGGATGACGAGCCACTCATCACTTGATATCTGAATAGACACTGATGTATTAACGCATAAGCCAGGTCAAAGGCTTACCTCCGCCCTGGAAACAAGACTCTAGCCTGAATGCTGCCCCCAATGACATCATTTCATACAGCTCATCCCTTTTGCCAGGAAATACCCATTTCCGCATTAACCTTGACTGCCAGGAACCATCATCTCATTTCAGGTTCTTAGTTTAAGACATTCTCCTTTTTGCCAAATTAGTTTCCTCCATTTTTACGTCTTATTTTACCTGCCCTAGTAATTACACATAATTAGGTAAAATTATATTTCATCATAAGTTACCTTCTATCCTTTTCACATAATTGTTACTTTTTTAAAAAAACAAATTTACATTTGTCATAAAAAATGGAGTGTCCTACAACAGAGGTATTTTGCTCAGGTCCCATGGAGCACCAGTAACTATGTGGTGATATACACTTAACTGTCTCTTAGGTTGTTTTGGCCTTTAAGTGAATTAAACATAAGGCACATGGAAGTCTGTGGCACATGAGCAGTAGTATTATTATCAATCTTGCCAGAGCTTAATGTATTTTATTCATTTATTTCAGGAGGCGAGATCTTGGCTTCACAGATTGTCACAATTGTTTTTTTGTTTTCTACTAATTTCTGTTCTTAAATGCATTATTTTCAATGTTTTTGAGTTAACTCTTTTGGCTCTTTAATTTGCAACTTTTCTAATTTCCTAACATTGCAATGAAGGTTATAAATTTCCCTCCAAGTATCATCTTAGCAGCATCCTATATATTTTGATATACAATGAACTCATTATTATTTAGTTCTAAGCATTCAATCATTTTCATTATGACCCTTGAGTTACTTAGAAATACACACACACACACACACACAATTGTATATATTTAAATTGAGGTAACATGGGTTTATATTATGTGAGCTTCACGTGTGCAACATTACATTTAAAAGTATATTTTTAAGTTTCTAAATGTACAAATTTATCATGGGTTTTTTGTTATTGGTTGAAGACTGGTCTATCAATTATTTTGTATTTGTTGAAGCATTCCTGTGGCCTAGAATATGGTTATCTTTGATAATCATGTATGCAAAGGATGTACACTAGGTTTACAGTTTTACATATAGTAATTGGACTAAGTTTATTAGTTATAAGTTTCAAATATCTGTTTTTAAAGTCTAGATTAAATTCTATCATAGTGGTGGATTTGTCAATTTTCTCCTATAAGTTTCTAGCCTTCATTTTATGTCCATTTAGCACCTATGTTAAATATATATAGGTTCATAATTGTTACGTCTTCTCAGTGACTTGTTTCTTTTGTTGGTGTGCAGTAAACCCAATAATGTGTCTGGATCTAAAAGTACACTTTGACAATCATGCTGCTACAAAGCATGTTTTTTCTTTTAGTATGTATTCCTTTAACAGTATACTGTTTCCCATAGATGCCATTTCAAATTTTTTTGTTGTTATATTTAGACATGATGCTTTTAAGTAGTATATCTCTAGATTTTAAAAATTCAATCTGAGAATTACTATTAACTAATAGATGAGTCCATTCATTAACGATTATTGCTGATATATCCAGACTTATTTTGCCATCTTATTTTGTATATTTATTACTATTTTATTATTGTATATTATTACACTATCATGTTTTTACTTTGCTTCATTTTGTCTACTTTCCTGCCCGCTATAGATTTGGTTGAGTGTTATCTAACAAAGTCCCTTTTCCACTCTTCTGTGTTAGAAGTTACATCCCATTTATATTCTTTTACAGGTTACTCTTAAATTTTTAATATGCATTTTGATTTAAAGATCTAAAGTTTATTAATGCCTATTATCTTCTAAAATAACACCAAAATTATAAAATGCTTTAGCATTTTACATCATCACCTCCCATCTCATATTTAGATACATGGAATAGTTATCTTATAATTGCTGTTTTTCTACAGTCAATGCTTACTTATATTTACCTACATGTTTGCTTCTAACCTTTCTTGACAGTGATTTTTATATTCCATTATTATCTTCTGCAATCAATCACCTTCCTCCTAAAGTATATCCTTTAGTACTTCTTCCAGAGAGAGTTTGTTAATGGTCACCTCTCAAATCTTTGTCACGAAGTACCTTTGCTTTCACTACTGAATATAATTCTAAGTTAACTATTTTCCCTTATAACATGGAAGGTATTATTCAATTGCCTTCTGGCCTCCATTGTTGTCAATGAAAAGCTTGCAATCATTAATTGTTCCATTCTCTGCAGTTAATTTTTTCCTCTTTGTTTTTATTTTTGGTATTTTGCAGTTCACTGTTATATAACCTGTGTTCATCCTACTCAGGACTTGGTGTGCTTCTTTAATCTAGAAATTTATATGTTCCTTCAATTCTGGGAAATCCTTAGCCATTATCATTTCCAATGTTTCCTCTCTCCCACTCCCTTCATACTTTTCTTACAGACCTTCCTATTCTCTCTCCCCAAATCTTAATATCTTTTAATATCTCTCAACAATGTCTCAATGTCTTAACATTTTATCAATATTTCTTCTATACTTTTCATCTTCGTGTCTCTGAGTTCTTTTCTGGGTAATTTTCCAAGATCTATCTTCCAGTTCAATCATTCTCTCTTTAGCTATGTCTAATATGCTTTTCAACCTATCCATTGAGTTATCAATTTTAATAGCTTTAATTTCTGGAAATTCTACTTTTCCAAATTTACCTGTGTTTTTTCTCTACAATTCTTCCTTTGTAACTCCCCTCTTTCTTTTTACTATTTTAACCATTTCTAACACAACTTTTAAAATAGTTACTCTTACATTGTTTTATGACCTGAAGAATCTGGAGGTACTAACTCTCCAGTGGATGGAGTCTGTTCACCTCTTCTTCACGGCAAATTACTTCCTTATGATCAGCAATTTTATATTTTCAGGTTTCTTTTCCCCACGGGAATCTCATAGGTTCTGGTGTGGACCTATTCCTTTAAAATGCATTTACATGTATTTCTTCTAGGATTCTCTGATAGTTTTACTGATCTAGGAACTACCTGCCTGCTAATTTCTAGGTTTAGAATTTCAGAACCCCTTATAGTGTAAATGCAGACTCTCACACTTACGTGATGAAGAAAACTTCAGCAGTCACAAATTACTTGCCACTTTCCTGGCCCAGCAGGTAAAATTTTCATAGTCCCTAGCAGTTCCCTTGATTTTGGCCTTTTGTAGGGGCCTTTCTCAATGGTGTAGGCAGATCATATCTGTTGCCCTGGCATGGGTGTTAAAGCCCCTTTTCCCAGCTCTCGTGGATTACATGTGCATTTGACATTACCCTCTGAAACTGCAGGGTGTCATCACAGTGGCTGACTCACTAATCACTGCTTTCTAGAGTTCTTTGTTCATTTTGGCACCTAGGAATTTTCCTTACCTTCATGTTTGACCGTGTATTTAGAAAATCAGCCAACCAACCTTTTCCCCCAATAATATCAATATTTTATCCATCATTTATACATATTTGGACTGGGGACAGTGAGCTGTGTGGTGTACAAGCCAGATCATCCTTCTGTAAGCAAGTGAGTCTCTGAGCCCCTCGCTTGACTATTTGTTTTCTTTGGAGGAAAAAACCAGCCCCCAATTATTGCTTCAACCAACACAAACTTCAAAGAAAGAAAACTCCAACAGCGAAGCATGGAACTCTAGCCTGTGGAATCCGCCTGCAATGTGAGAGACCTGGGTTTGACCCCTGGGTTGTAAAGATCCCCTGGAAAAGGGAACGGCTATCCACTCCAGTATTCTTGCCTGGAGAATTCCATGATCAGAGGAGCCTAGTGGGTTACAGTCCATGGGGTCGCCAAGAGTCAGACAGGACTTTGGGCAACTTTTACTTTCACTTTTCAAACGAAAAGAAAGAAAACTGCAACAGTGAAGCATGGAGCTCTAGCCTATGCAGTAACAAGAGCAGACCCACTACGTGCCGGGCATTTTGAGGATTTTTAAACACACGGAGACACGTGAGCCCCGTGACAGTCCTAGGAGGTAGGTATTATCATCCATTTTATAGTTCAGGAAGCTGAGGAACAGAGAGGCTAAATACACACAGCAGCTATTTGTTTAACAACATCTAAACAACAGCAGAAAGAAGAAAAGGAAGACATCTCTACTTTCCTGGAGTTGGAATGACAGAGGATTTTATATGTGGCAGTCTCACAACTACTATCTGCCAGTCAGGGTTTGATACTGGCTTATTCTGCCTGAGATGATACTCGTGGTGCTGTCTTTTTGAAAATTGTGTTGTACAGACATGTAATTTAATTTCCTTGAAAGCTTCCCGAGCCCAGCATCACACAGGAGTAAGTTCACTGAATCACCGGTGCTATTACTAATGTACAGAAGAGATTAGCACCCATAGACTCTCACACTTGAGACACATTTGCAGACATGCGGATACCCTGCCAACATAGAATACACCAAAAAGCAGTACTTTATTTTTTTTTTTGAAGATAAAAGGTTCAACAACTTCGTCCTTAGATGAATTTGGAATTATGGAATTCCGAGCATAGATTTTGATCAGCTGAAATTTGAATTCCATGGGACTAAACTGTATCTGAAAACTGTGAAATCCTGATGTCCTTTGAAGAGCATGGTCTGGCTTATACACACATTTATTTCTGTTACAATATTTAAAAGAAGGTGGCCTGCAGCCTGAGAAAACCCACTGGTGGGACTTGAGCATGAACACAATGTCCCAGCACAGAGAGGCAGCGGACTTGCGTGACAAGGCATCTGATACAAATGCTTTGATCAGCCTAGAAAGTGAACTGTCTTTTTTCTCTACTCTCAGTCCTGGAACCACAGGTTACATTAAGCAAATATTTTCACTAGTGAGGTTGCAAACAACTGTTTTCATTCTGAGGCAGAAAACCAAACATAGCGTGTTGAACAAACAAAGAGGAGGAATGATTCCTGCCTTGGCCTGCACCATCCTGACAGGAATCAGTCGGGGGAACATACACTGGAATCACTGATGAGAAGCATCAACACAAATGCTTGTCTGCTTACAAACTGGCTAGATTTGAAGGACTGCAGCTGATATCAGATGTCAGAGACATTAACAGGTGCTGTTAATGACCGAGGTGGGGACCTGCCCAGGTCCCTGTGGGCAAGGACAAGGGCAGGGTAGTTGCCAGCTCTCAGGGAAACTCTGCAGGTAATTTCCAGGGCTTTAAGGTGAAAGAGCAAGTATCTCAGATGTCACAGTCACACCTAGAAGGCAGTTTGGCTATCAGTGAAGAGAATGAAGTAAAACTGAACATCAGTCCTGGGACGTTCATCATGCTGTCACATCCAACTCTGTCCATGAAATTTCCCAGGCAAGAATACTGGAGTGGGTTGCCATTTTCTACTCCAGGGTATCTTCCCAACACAGGGATCGAACCTCCATCTCTCACGTCCCCTGTATTGGCAGGCTGATTTCTTACCACTAGCACCACCTGGGAAGCCTGGAAATAAGGTGTTATAAATCACCCCCTAAAGTTGGCACATTTGAGGGTATCTCTAAGCAGATGAGCCAAGAATCCAAATAGCTGAGCTTCAGACTTTCACATGGCAAAACTTCTCTTCTTCTAAGTGAGATTATTTGGGGTGAATCCCTTCTCTAGGGTGTGACACACACTCTTTTACACAAAGAGAATCGAATAGCCTCTGCGGCTTCCCTGATGGCTCGGCAGGTAAAGAATCCACCTGCAATGCAGGTTCCCATGGGTTTGAAACCTGGGTTGGGAAGATCCCCTGGAGGAGGAAATGGCAACCCACTCTAGTATTCTCAACTGAAAAATCCCATGGACAGAGAAGCCTGGTGGCCTACTAGCTCTACTCCCTGGACCACCCCAGGGCCTAATAATGTACTGGAGGGAGGTTTGGGCCAACTCTGGGTCAACTGGTGACCTTCTGTCCACTTCTGCAGTTTGTTGTTGGGCTGCCATCTGTCCCCCCCCACCCCCCACACTGTGGCCAGAACCTGCTGCCTCTGGCTTCTCCTTCCCTGCATCTAATTGCTCATGGGCTGGAATCCACACCATTGAGGTGGTCAGAATTAAGTTTAAAGCAGGAGTCACCAGGCTCTGAGTCCTGAGAGAAGCTTCTCCTCTCAAGTAATCAGGAGCATTTGCACAGGCTGTGGCCTCAGGATGAACAGCTCAGAGGGCTTCTGGGTGCCTCTGGGCGCTAAGATGTTCAGTGGGCAGAGGAGGGGCAGGTGTGGGGTGCAGCAGCTCTGCTGCTGGGAATACAAGGATCAGTGCCACCTGTAGCATGTAACTGGGATTTCACCCTCCCGACTAATCATGTCTACATCTACGCTCTGAGATCCAAAAGCATCTATACTTAGTTTCTTTAACTAGAATGTATTCCTGTGACATAAAGCTGGTGGGTACAGTGTGCCTTCTGCAAGGGTAAAAACATTTTAACAAACAAAGCCATCTTGTAGATTCAAATATAATTTGCTCTTTAAGATGCTAATGTGGGAAGCGAGAACATGCTGTCCAGCCTCATGGTCTGACACCTAGCGCTCTCTTGTGTTAACCCCCTCCACTGCCCAGGTCTGCAGAGGTCTAAGATCTGAGAAGGAAGGCCACTGTTGACTTAGCTTCTCCCCTACACCTGGCCACGTGACTCTCCCATCAAGGGGCTCTTAGAACCCAGAGACCTGTGTCCCAGGGGAAGACTGACATTTGCTGAATGAGATTCCAAATCAGCCAGGAGATGAGCCTCTTCACCACCTCTCCCGTGGGATGTAAGTGGGGGCAAGGCCTCGACAGGAAATGCACAGGCAAGGATGAGGAACAAGGAAATCCCACACCACCTTCGCCTTTGCCTGCCTATCAGATTAGAGCTGTCCCAGAGGATGACAGAGGACTCCGGGGAAGACTAAAGCGCTGGGACTGGGCTCTTCCCTGCCAGGCTCTCACACTCCCAGCCAGCCCCACGAACTGCTCCATTCTCCCCTGCTCAGGCCTAGCCCTGCTCCTGTTCACTTCCCGTGGGACCAGCCAGGACCACCACCCGCATGGCCACCCCTCCCAGTGGGAGCTCTTGGTGATGGCCGCCTTCTGGTCTGGGGAGGCCCCAACCTAGTCCTCTCCCCTTATCTGCCCTCAGGGCCAAGCCGCCTCCCCTTCCCTCCAGGGGCCTCCCTGCCCACCTCAGTCCCCAGTCTTTCCACCATGCGTGCATCTCCTTCCAGCTGCACTCCCTGAGCTGTGCTGATTCCACGGAGCCTCTGTGAGGTCCAGGGCTGTACTCGCTCCTACTCCCATTCTGGTCCTGGCAAATCAGCACCCCACCCCAGATGACCCAGCAGGCACCCAGGAAAATGCAGGCGAATCAGTATGGACTGAGTAGGTAGAGAGGGGAGAATGATGGTCACTTATGAAGTCTGAAAAAGGCTTCAGGATGTTGGAAAGGGCTTTAAAAGATATGATCTATTATTTGTTAAGGGACAACTTTGATGTGAAGAGTCTAAAATGGTAAAATCCCAGTTCTTATCAATCTCTGTGCTGTAATTTTTATTAAGCAAGGCCACAAGTAGTGAGCCCTGGGGACAGAAAACTTCCTCAAGCATTCCTTTACTGAAGAAAGGGAGGAAAGAATGCAGGATAAACACCAATGGCAGCTCTAGAAGCTCTTAGGAGGACAGCTTGGAGTATCAGTTGTCCTGGGAGCAGGGGAACCTGAAGATTTACCCTGAAGCCACATATACCCAGCACACTCACTGCTCTGATCAGAGTGTACCTCTTTAAGGGAGGTCCTGAAAAATATTAATATTATGGGAGAGCTGTAGTTTCCCTCCCCTGCCCCTCTAGGTGCCACCAGCATGTAGGCTGGGGCCATGCCTACAGACAGACCCCTCAAGTCAGAGATAAGCACAGTGCACAGACAACTTTGTGTAGGTTCAGCAGAAGTACCTTCTAGGTAAATTCTTTCCTGCAAATCTCCTTCTTCTAAACCTATCTCTAAATCCTGGCTTTCTGGGAATTCCCTGGCAGTCCAGTGGTTAGGGTTCCATGCTTCCACTACAGGGCACTGTGGTTCAATCCCTGCATGGGCAAACTAAGATCCCACAAGCTGCAGAGTATGGCAGCTTATAAGTCAGTCCATCAATCCTGGCTTTCTTGGGAGCATCTCCCACTTAAAAAATAAAACAAGAGACTTACCTGGCTTTCCAGTGGTCAGGACTCCATGCTTTCACTGCTGACAGCAAGAGTTCAATACCTGTTCAGGTTCTAAGAGCTTACAAGCCACATGGTGTGGGCAAATAAATAAATAAAATTGTATAGCACATTCTGTTCTACATTCCATTTAAAGAACAAGCGAAGAAAATAAGTGGGCAGGACAGACCGACCCAGGGACCCCTTGAGAGCACCAAGTTCATGCATCTGGGTGTGAACCACATTCCAGACTCATCAGAGATGCCAGACATCAGTGCACTGTGCACGCAAGCCTTGGAGCCAGGTCAGAGGCCTTCAGCTCCAGCAACCTGCTGGCTGACTTCTGGTGTGTGTGATGCTATAGCTTCTGGTTCTGACAGAGACCTGGCCTGCACTTTCCTTGGATCAAGGGCACTTGTCCCCCACAACCAGATCTCTGGGGAAGAGGCCTGATGAATGGAGATAAGGAACCAGCCGCAGGGCTCCCTGGGCTCAACCTGAGCAAGGAGCTGAGGTTTCTGCCCCTGCCCCTCAAACAACAATAATCATCTCCACTCTACTATTTATTGAGCAGGTGCTATGAGTCAAGCAGTGTGTCAAGGGCTTTACATGATGTATTTTGACTTCCATTCCTCCTCTATGAAGTAGACTTTATTATAACCATCCTATCAGAGAGGAGACTCACGGAAGGTGATCATCTCAAGGTCACACAGCTACTGGAGTAGCAGAACCAGGATTGGAACTCACATGGGTGTCAGTCCAGAGTGCTAAGCCCTGCTCCATCTGGGAAAGTGCCTCCACAGTGCAGAAGGGAAGGTCTTGGATAATTCTGTGGTGAGTCAGATTCCTTCGAGCTGGGCTCAGAGGCAATGCCTATGAGGGCTGAGTTCAGAGGAGGAGATTTCCACCTTTTCTGTCAACGTCTGTCTTCCTTGTTTAGAGGAAACGCCTATACAATCATGATGTGGATGTCTGACAGAGAATACAGAAACTTCTCAGATCACTCAAACTGAGCATGTTCCCACCATCAACAAATTGTACACACACACAGAGAGAGTGCTTGAACACACTACTTTTACCCACTGGTTATTTTCCAACTATTAAACAACCAGTGTGGCATGCACAGTGGCCAGCCAGAACAAGTCCCAGCCACGAATGCCCAGTTCAGACAAACGGTTACAGTCTGGCTAAACTTCAGCCCTTTTCACGGTCATGTTCAAAGCTCCACACACACAGGAGATCTAAGTAGCTCTTATTTGATCCCAGTCTCACCTGGTCCTGAGATGGCTAGTTTAAAGCTAGGAAAACAGACCCAAGATTAACCGGACACCAAGTCTTTGCTGAAATCTCTGGAGGGATCTGACCGTTTCAACAGAGGTTCTTCAACAGAGGTTCGTCTTGGTTACACACATCATTGGGTCCTGAGGGCGTCTGGGAGGCGTGCTGGCATCGCATAGTAACACACGGGGAAGACTCACTTTGTTGTGGGCAGAAGAAAAAGTCAGACTTCCTTGATTAGAGCTATGGGGTTGGAGGTTACAGGACAGGCTTGCACAGATTATAACTGCCAGCTGCTTCAGTGGGGTCAAACCCAGGAATAAAACAACCTCCCAGAGTTTCAGTTCAGCTGAAAAATTTGCTGTTCGTAACATTGACAATGTATCTTTACTTCGGTGAAGCACACGCTTAGTCCCTCTGTGACTAAACTCACACTCAGCAGATCCCTCTTGTGTTGGGGATGTGGGGCTGTTGCTGGGACCATGCCCCCCAATCCCTCTGAAATCCTCCAGACAGCAATGACCTCTACCCAGCCCCACCGCCATGGCACACAGTTTAGCTTGATAATGGGATCTTGGAAAGGCAGGACCCAAGTTCTGCTTCCTCATATTTTGCTTGACATTCATTTATTCAGCCAACCAGTATGTATTTAGAGCCTGCTCTGCACAAGCCTTATCTTTACAGCTAGACCAGCGGGGTTGCACTGCATGCTTCCTTTTCTTCACCTCTTGTGGGCCAGCAGTAGGCTGGGATGTAGAGGGCGCTTTGTAAACACTTGGGGCATTGAATAAACATTTGTTCTGCTGCAGAAGGAGATAAGGAGTTCCTAAGGACCCTTCTCAGGCCCTATTTTCAGTTGAAGGGTCTTTTATCTCAGGAGTTGTGCTCTCCATCCTCCTCTTCCCTGCCAACATCCCACGTTCACATCTACGAACTCATGCAACCCTTCCAACATCCCTCTAAGAGAAGCTGAGCCCTCACTCTGCAGAGAGAAACACAGTGTTCATGGTAGGTTTGTTGACCTGTCCTGGTTTCACACAATGAGGCTCAGAATGGACACTGTGATCACACTGACTGAGCCCTGGTCTTTAGCTCATCACGTGGCATGATGCTGCCAGTGAGCAAGGTTAAGAGGACCAAAGTTGTGGGTCCAAGTCCCTCCTCAGAAGCAGCCCTTCCTCATGCTGTCTTCACAGAATGACCCACATGCAAAGCTTTGAGCCTAAAGAGTCCAAGTAGATGCACACGTGCCTGGAACTCGGCCTCAGCAGCAAAAAGCCCAGTCACCTCCTGACTCTAGGGGTGATGTGTCATCTTAGGGTGCAAAGGTCAGTGTCCAGAGACACAGAATACCAACAGTGTTAATTTTCCAAGCTTGTACTCTGAGGCTATTTTACAAAATAGCAATGCTTTAAAAAAAATCAAAGCAATTAACATGTTAACCTTTGAAGATATAAAAGCTGATAAAATAACCAAACCCATTTCCAAAAAGGATTTCCTAATGACTAATTCTCCTCTCTAACCTTTCTAGATGGAGTAGATGATCATATGGTAACTTAGCATAATTAAATTGTCCACAGGAAATTGCCCAGAAGAGAACAAACTGGACACACAGTGGGAAACCATTGAGCTCTCAACATTCCTGCACAACTCGGACACCGGCAAGACTCCTGTTCACCTCATCAAATGTAGGCTTTAACTTTTGAATTTGCTTGACATCTGGAGGAGGGGGAGATGAAGGGAGACTCTAAGTGCCCTGTAATTTCAGCCATCATTCACAGTAGGAGAGGCACTCCAGGGGAAGATGAAAAGAGAGGGCAGGCCGCAATTAGCTGGGCATGGATGACTCTAGCCTGCACAGATGCACCTCCAGTGAGGGGCAGAGTGGGGTGCAGAGGGCACTGGGGAAAGGAAGATGTCCTCCAACCACAACCACATGAGGGAAAATGGGAGCAATTTGTTACACACGCCGCCATCTTAAGACAGAAATAAAAAGCAGACTTTCCTTTGCTGATAAGTAGAGCACAAAATTGGTAATGATTCAAGAATGGGAGAGTTCTTTCTTATCACTGTGTCTTGTACCAATTCAATTTCTCCTAAGCCTGCCCCAAGAAGGAGAGCAGTATGGTCCAGGAGATAGTCTTGTTGGGAAGGCAGACAATACACTCAAAACTGGAGGAGGCAAGAAAAGGTGTGAACTGAGGTCACACGAAGAGGGGTGCCAGGGGGCATGGAATCTATTTTTAGGTAAGGCAGCAAATGAGACAGTTCCTTAAAGGGTATCTCTGGAGACCTGGTAGGCAAAATTCTAAAAGTGTGCCCATCCCCCAAAGAGTCTAGGCTCCTAATTCCTGGAACCTGTCAACATGATGAGATCCCATTTCTGTGATTATCTTATATGTGCGATGGCCCTGTTATGGATTGAGGCACGTCCCTTATAAACATTTGTTAAGATGTGGCAACTATATACAATGAAATATTACTCAGCCATTAAAAAGAACAAAATAATGTCATTTGCAGCAACATGGATGGACCTGGAAATTATAACACTAAGTGAAGCAAGTCAGACAGAGAAAGACAAATAGCATATGAAATCACTTATAGTGAAACCTAAAAAGAAATTATACAAATGAACTTATGTACAAAACAGAAACAGCCTCATGGACATAGAAAGTAAACTTATGGTTATCAAAGGGGAAAGGTGGGGTGAGGGATAGATTAGGAGTTTGAGATTAACATATATACATATGATATATAAAATAGCTGACAATGACCTACTTTCTGGCCAAGATAACTAAATTCCATATTCTGTAGTAATCTACATGGGAAAAGAATCTTAAAAAGAACAGATATATGAATCTGTATAATTGAACCACTTTGCTGGACACCTGAAATTAATACAACACTGTAAATTGACTATACTCCAATATAAAATAAAAATTTTAAAAACACTTGTAGGAGTATTAACCCCTGGTACCTGGGAATGTCACTATTTGGAAAGAGGGTCTTTGCAGACGTAATCAAGTTAAGATGAAATCGTTAGGGTGGGTCCCAGTTCAACTTGACTGGTAATGTGCACAAAGACACACAGGAGGACGACAACACAGCCAGAGGGAAGACAGGCATGTGAGGATGAAGGTAAATATCAGGGGTGTGCTGCACAAGTCAAGGACTGCCTGGGCTTCCAGAAGCTGGATGATGCAAGGAAAGGTCCTCTCCTAGAGGCTTTGGAGGGAGAAGGGCCCTGCTGACACCTTGATAGTGGATTTCTAGCATTTAGACCTGTGAGAATAAATTTCCAAAGTTTTAAGCTACCCAGTTGCTGGCACTTTGTCGCTGCAGCCCTAGGAAACCAAGACAAGAACAGTTAACCATAAGATAGGTGGATTATCTAGGAAGGACTGATCTAATGGTGTGACTCCTCGAAGACAGAGAGGTCAGAGGTTCCAAGTGCGAGAAGGACCAGATGTTCTGTTGCTGACCTGAGGATGGAGGAACCACGTGGGAAGGAATGCAAGTAACCTCTAGGAGCAGAGTGACCCTGAGCAGAGGCCAGCAAAAAGTCAAGGGGCTCAGTCCCAGGTTCAGAAGGAACTGAATTCTGCCAGCAACATGAAGGAGCTTGAGTGCATGCTAAGTTGCTTCAGTCATGTCCGACTCTTTTGCAATGCTATGGACTATAGACCCCAGGCTCCTCTGTCCATGGGATTCTCCAGGCAAGAATACTGGAGTGGGTTGTTGTTCCCTCCTCAAGGGATTCTTCCTGACCCAGGGAGTGAACATGCCTCTCTTATGTCTCCTGCATTGGCGAGCAGGTTCTTTACCACTAGCGCCAACTGGGAAGACCCAGGGTTTTTTCTCCAGAGCCTCCAGACAACGGTCTAGCCTGCACAACCCCTTGATTCGGGCCTTATGAGACCCTAAACAGAGAACCCAGCCAGACCAAAGTGGACCTCTGACCTAGAGAAACCTTGAGATAATAGGTTTGTGTTGTTTCAGGTTGCTATGTGTGATTTGTTGCAGCAGTGACAGAAAACTGATACGGAGACTGAGGAAGTTCACTATCTCAACCGGTCATTTGCTTACTCCCTCTTTAGCTGAAGGGCTGGTAATTTAGAACAAAATCAGAGACTTTCAGAAGAAATATGAAAGTCATCATCAATAAGTCTCCTTCTTAAATTCCAATGGAAATAACCAACAAAATCACATGAGAAATAAAGCTGGTTAGAAACAGTGGTATGCTAGTAAATGTTTAGCAACTAGCTCTCCAGGATGGGGATGGAAAAAAACCCCTAAATTAACATCCGCCAATTTCCACAGTGGAAGTGCTCCTATGGTGGCCGATTTTTAAGTAATTGGCTCACAAAATTCCTGAAAATTTAATAAAAATTCTCATGAACCAGGAGTGCTGGCTTCAGCACTCCGTGTGGATTCACAAAGCAGTATGGAGAGAAGTATCTTGAAGGAAGGCAGACAGGTTTGGCCTGAAGGAGCTGAAGGGGTGCAGCTCTTAGCCTTTATCACTTCCTTAGGGAAGGCTCCCCAGTGCCCAGACCAGAGCAGGTGCCCAGTCTCCTGTCTTTATCCTTCATTGCTATTATCACAATTGTACTCAAATAACTATTGGAGCAATTCTTTGTTTAAGGCCCTCTCCCCTCTCTTGGATGAGCACTCAGTGAGGGCTGGTCCAGTGGCTCCAGTCTCTCTCCACTGAGTGGAGGCACTGGATACTGACCCAGGGAACACTGAGGGAGGTCAGGATTTTTTTTTGGGGGGGGTAGAGAATGGACTCTGGTTTACACATGCCAAGGTGGATGTGTCGATTGAGGGAGGAGACAGCACATAGGCTATTGGCCAAGCAGAACTGGAATGCAACAGGGGGCCCTGGGTTGAACATGAAGATTTGAGGATCATCAGCTTGCGGATTGCAAAAGAATCCATCATTGGCTGAAAATGTCTGGGGCCTGAGGGTAGAGTCTGTATCCTCACAACAACTTCTTCTTGGAGAGATGCAGAATTTGTAGTTAACAGCAATATGAAAACTTTACTGTTAAGTAAGAAGAATCAGGTTACAGAATAGAATGTACAGGAAGATTCCAGTTTTGTAGCAACATCAAAGATGCTTTAACAGAGAACAGGCTGGACATAAATCAGAAGACCATCTCTGGTATTACAAGCAACTTTTGCCTCCCTGTCTACATATAGATTCTTTTTTCCTTTTTTAAACAAAGGACATGTTCTATTATTATAAGCAGGGGAAAATACTATGAAGGGTATTGTTTTTAAGTATAAGAACATAGCAAAAGGGGCACTGTGTCTGAAGTTAAAGAATGAAGGAAGCCTCCATCCTTCTCCTCTGCCTCTGGTCCAAGCAGGTCTCTGATCCAGTGAGCATCCCCAATAGCACACTTTGGGCAGCAGTTGGTTCTCACAAGCCAACCTCTACTAGAGGTGTACTAGAAGGTCCTGGTCCCATTGAGAACCTAAGACAAGATTTTTTCCCTGAAGTCTGTCTAGCCCAGAAGACAAATAGAAGAAATGCCTGTCTTCGTAGTACCTTCTTAATCAAAGCCCAGGAAAGATTCCTGCCCATTAAGCAGGACTTTCATTTCCATTGGGATGCAGATGTTTTAGAATAAATTCTCTCTTATTCCTTAAAATGAATTTTTAAGAGAGGGGATGCATTCCCTATAGCTGCCAATTTTATTTTATTTTTTTGTTACGAGTGGATAAGAAACTGCAACTCTAACATCTATGTGATAAATTAAGGTTCCTACTAGCAGATGAAGCAGTGGAAGGTTGTTTATAACGTTAATACTTCTGAGGCCTGAAATCACGGCATCAGGGCTGCATATCAACGTCTGGCAGAAACAAATCAGTTGCAAGATAAAATCCAATAAACTAGATATCTTCTCAACCCCCATCAAAAATACCCATCCCACTTGGCCTGGGAATATATTCTTCAAGTAGTTTTATTTCAGGCCAGACAACTGCAAAATTCCAGAGAGTGGGCATGGGCTGCCTGCCAACTCCAGCAAGGTGGGGTCTCTTTAGAGCTGGGGAAAGACCTTTAACTTCAGAGAGACCTCATTGCATGCAGCATCATCAAAGCTGTAACCCACACTCAGCTCTTAAGAGAAAAGGCTGACAATTATTTTATAAAAACTAAAAGCTGTGTCAATCCATTTGGTTTCCCAGGGATTTGTGACATGGCAGAAATATGCCCTTCCCTGTTCATAAAGTTTTAGTCCAGGTGTACCCCCAACTCTAGCTAACAGGGATCTGCAGAACCAAAGGTTAGAGATGTGTGTGTGTGACAAGCTGCCGGCCTTGTGGCAGGTAAAGCAAGTGCACAGAGGGTAACTGAGTCATAATAGTGATTAACTTCCCAACTATTAGTACAGAGGAGCTGACTCCATCACCTGTCACCCTCAAAAGTCAACAACTCAACCTTGAAAGAATGAGGGGAGGGACAGGTAAGAGCTGATGAGCAGGGAGGGAGAGAAGAACGATAGGAAACTCAACAGAGCAGAATGAAAATCCTGGCTTCTGATTCACCACTGCCTTTGGTAGTTCATACAACCACTAATCACGCTCTCTGTTTTCTCACCTGTGTGGCAGGGCTATCATCCAGCCAGCATCATTGTGATAACAGATGTGACAGAAACATTCCACAGATTTGAGGGCCGAGGCAGGGCACAAACAAAGGTGAGAATCAGGTTGAAAGCAGACTTGTTTAAATGTCTATCTCTGTTCCAGACTCCAGAGCAGTGCCTGGCACAAATGGGGTCATTCAGTAGATACTTGCTTAAGGAATGGCTAGCTGAATAAACAAACAAACAAACAAGAAAGCAAGAATTTCTGCAAGACTGATTTGAAATAAATTAGAATAGGACTTTAAAAAGCACAAATGAACAATGCACCATGCTGTACCAATTTTTTATAGTTTCTCCAATCAGGCTGCAAAGAGCTGGGGTCATTTCTGCAGGTCAACCAGAAGCCTGCTTTGAAACTAGCTCAGAAACTCCCTTTACCATCTCAGTGATCTAATACTTGCTTTTGAAACTAACACCCACATATGAAAACAAAAAATCTGGCAACGATTTTCAAAATGCAGGCATGTTCCTGCTACACTCTTACACGGCCATCCCCATGTGGAGGGCTCCTTCAGACCCGGGAGAGCTGCTCCCTGCCATGGTTGGGGAGCCCTCCTCCCATGGCTATGCCATGGCCACAGGCCTGCTGCTCACCGCGCCCCCACCCCCAGCCCTGGGCTGCCCCTCAGCCGGGCTTCCGGACTCTTCTGGGGCACAACCTTCCTTTCCTTTACACACACAGCAAAGACCTGGCCAATCTACTGTGTTCCTCATTTCCATGTTCTGTTTAGGTTTTTCTTTTCCTGATTTTCTTTCTTCTGATCCTTTATCAAAGAGGAACCTTGGCCATCCCTGACCTGTCTCCTCCTCTCTCATTACTGTACCCTGGGCACCCTCACAGAGATGCACATCGCTCAATTCATCTGGAGAAAACCTTTTAAGGGGCTGGACCACTGAGCGCTCGCTCTCGCTTTTCAAACAGTTATTGCTCTTAGCCTAGGAAAATGGCTGTGGGAGCTTTCTCTTGTTTTCCTCTGGAAATGATTCATTTCATAACAACAGAGTCCTTCAGTGTGGGACTGCAATAGCATCTGGGTTGCTAAACACTCTGAGTGTTTCATTATGGATAATGGGCCTAATACAATAACGTATATAAGCAACAGGAAAAGAGGAAAGACATCAAGCCAGATGAGGAGCTGTGCAGTGTGCCAGCCCCACTGTTTCTGCTGCCCTAGGCAGTGCCCCTGGCCAAGGGCCTTGACCTCCCAGTACCTTCTCTGAACCTGAGTAAGGACCTCAGAAGTCATGCATATGTCAAGTGCCTATGAGGCTCTGGGGACCAATGTCTGGTCCAAGTCTAGATGCTAGAGCTCATACACAGAGAACAGGTAAAAGATCTGGCCCACTCACTCATACTTAACAACTGTAGCTAAGGTTGGGGGGCCACTATATGCTAGGCCCTGTGCCAAGGTATTTATACATGCTATCAGGTGGCACTAGTGCTAAAGATCCTGCCTGGCAATTCAGAAGACATAACAGATGAGGGTTCAATTCCTGCGTCAGGAAGATCCCCTGGAGGAGGAAATGGCAACCCATTTCAGTATTTTTGCCCAGAAAATCCTACTGCCAGAGGAGCCTGGCAGGCAACAGTCCATGGGGTCAGAGTTGGACACGACTAAAGTGACTTAGCATGTGTGTATTTCCTTTAAATGCTGACAATAATTCATGATGCAGGCATGAGTATTATCCCCTTTTTACAGTTGGGGGAACTGAGCTCAGTGTGGTTAACCAATTGGTCTTGGGCCATAGAGTCAAATGGCATGGCTGGACCACACAGCCAAGCTTTCCAGACCCCCAGTGCTGAACTCCTAACAACAGGCTGTGGGGCTCGCAGTGAGCAGGGTGTCACTCCCTCCTCCAAAGCCTCAGACCCACAGCACCAGCCCTGCCCCCCAGCTCTGTGCCCACTCAGTGCCGCAGCTCCTTACCTGGGCCCCGTCACCTCTCCCTCTGCCACACACCATCCAGCATACACTAAAACTCAGCTCTGATCACACAGGTGTCCCCGCAACTCATGGTTTCTACTCTGGGCCTTCCATCAATCCAGCCGAACACACACACAGGAGGAAAGGTCTCTGGTCTCATGAGGGGGATTGGATCTCACTGGATTGGACACTTACAACTGAAAATACACTACTGTTCAATACGCTTTTTTCAATTTATTTTTTGACAGAGAGATGCGACACAGAATAATGTGGTGCTTCTCCCTAGAATTTGATACATTAGATTTTTACATACATATCACTCAATTATACTGTTACAGATCCTCAACAGTAATTCAGCCAGCGTGCATGTGTTTTTTAATCTCTTTCATTCTGTATCGTAAGTTATGCATTATGTGCTGCAAAAAGACAAATATGTACATTCACACACACACATACATACTCAGACACTCACATGCTCAACAAGAACAGGTCTGGCATACGATGCCGACAGTACCCTTAGCTGCCAACACAGAGGCAGGATTAAATGAAATGAGTGATACCAAGTCAATGAACGTGAGTTTGAGCAAACTCCGGGAGATAGTGAAGGATACGGAAGGCTGGTGCACTGCAGTCCATGGGGTTGCAAAGAGTTGGGCACAACTCAGCAACTGAACAACAATCACCAAGAAAATGAATAAAATTTTCTACAATCTCATAGGCCTCCTTCAGAAAACTGCACCTTCGAATGCTTTGAATAGGAATTTGCTTTGACAATGAACCCTCAACTTCAAGTGTGGCATATACACACGCACCCACACATACACATGTATACACACACACATATATATGCACATAAATACATATACATATATCACATATAGTCTAACAGGGCATAACTATTTCTTTTCATAAATAAGCATGATTCAGTATTATATGGGACAAAAGTTAAATTGTGTTCTTTGGTCAGAGAGAATGAGGCTTGCCACTAGAATAAGCGGTGATCACACTGAATTTATTCTGACACAGTGCGCGAGGGAAGAGATCCTGGCAGCAGTACACTCTGCGAATACAGCCTGTCCTGCGCCTAGCCGTATGCCCAGTGTGTTGCGTCAGAGGAGCAGCGACAGGGATGAAAAGATACACTTGGTTAGACACTCATCATGAGCTCAGTTCCTCCTAGGACTTGCAGGAAGGACTGGGTTCTGGTGAACCTGTGCTCAGCAGCCCACACAGTCAGACAAGGACAGGAGCATCTAAACACCCTGTGCTTTGGCAAACAAGGAATGGGAATGGATCAGTATTCCAATGATGAGTAAAGGATTTGAACCCAACAGGAGGCTTAGGGCAAAGGGGTAGGGATGAGGGTGGGGATGAAAACTGCCCATTAGGAGAATATCTCCCTGAGGAGTCGTATCAGAAAATGAGCAATTCTAGGATTCAGATGAAAATTTAAGAAAATTGTGCACTCAGGAGAATTCAAGAAGTCGTGGTTTCTGAGAGAGAAGCAGAAATTCATAGAGAAAAGTAACATATAAAAAGATAAGAGAATGAATCAATGCAATAGAAAAGGATGGAAGGACAACATGAGGAAATCTAATGTGAAGTAGCTTAGAAAACTGGAGATTTTAAGGGGCAGAAAAGGAATTTGCATAATTAACATCCATATAGGAGACAGTAGAAAGCAGAACTGAAATGGTATAAAACTCAATCAGTGATTCAGAAGACAAACTTCAGAAGCTTTCTCTCAGCAAAGAGAAGACAGAGGACAGAGTGTAGGACCAGCAAGAGAGATGTACATACACAGATAATTTGGTAGACAAACCAGAAGGAATAATTAAGACATAGTTGAAGAAAATTTTCCTAAAGATCAAAGCCCAGATTAAAAAAGTTTACCATGTTCTGGAAGAAAAAAAATGATAACAAACATGTAACTACACTTGTCTAAACACAACATGTCAGTAGCAAAAGTGAAGTACAGTGGTTCTAGCGCTGTAATAAGAAAAGAACAATGACAAACAGGTTTTCTGCAAGAAAACAAAATCAGGCCTCCTTGAGATTTTTATTCTGGAACATAAAACACTGAAAGATGATGGAGATGTAAGGAAAATAATTCTATTTTATTTAAGAAGTATAGCCAGGAAAGTTGTCTTTCACGTATAAAAGTATTATATTCTTAGAGATGCAACATTTCAGACAATAGAATACTCATGCATTCTTCCCTCAAAAGCATTGCTTGAAAATATAGTATTAATACAACTCACTCAGGAGAAGAAAGCGAATACCTCCTGAAACTATAAAGGAACCCTCAATAAGTCGTGCAACTAAATAAACAATCAATAAATCAAAATAAATGTTATTATGTTGGTGGATAAACTGAAAAAAGTCAACTTTTTTTTTTTACTGAACTATAGTTAATTTACATTTTTATATTAGCTGCAGGTGTACAACATAGTGATTCCATATTTTTATAGATTATACTCAATTTAAAATTATTATAAAACATTGGCTACAATTCCCTGTGCTGTGCATTATATTTTTGTACCTTATTTTATATCTAGTAGTATCTCTTTATCCCCTTCCCTATCAGGCCCTTACCTCCCCTCCATGCTGTTAACTATTAGTTTGATTCTTCCTATCTGTGAGTCTGCTTCAGTCTTGTTACATTCATTCTTTTTATGTTTTAGATTCTATATATAAGTGAAAACATACAGTGTTTGTGTTTCCCTTATTTCACTAAGCATAATACACTTTCAGGTCCATCTATGTTGTGGAAAATAGCAAAATTTCATTCCTTTTGATGGCTGAGTAATATTTTATTACACACACACACACATACATACACATATTCCACATCATCTTTATTCATTCACCTATTGGTAGACATTTAGGTTGCTTCCATATCTTGAGCTTGTAAATAATGCTGCTATGAACACTGAGGTGTGCATATCTTCTCAAATTAGTGTTTTCATTTTCTTTGACTATATACCAAGGAGTAGAATTGCTGGATCACATCGTACTTCTATTTGCAGGGGGCTGGGGGGTGGGTAGGGAATCTTTATATTGCTTACCACAGTAACTGTAACTGTGTAACACTTTATATTCTCACCAACTTTATACTAGAGTTCCCTGTTCTCCATATCTTCACCAACATTTATTACTTGCTGTCTTTTTGGCAATGGCAATTTTGATGGTGTGCTCTGATACCTCATTGTAGTTTGGACTTGCATTTCCTTGATGATAAGTGATGGTGAGTATCTTTTCATGTGCCTTTTGGCCATCTTTATGTCTTCTTTGGAAAAATATCTGTCAGGTCTTCTACCCATTCCTTAACAAGGTTGTTTTTTTCATATGAGTTGTATGAGTTCTTTCATGTTTTGAATATTAACCCCTTATCTGACATATTATTTGTAAGCATGTTCTGCCCTTCAGCAGGTTGTCTTTTTGTTTACTGATAGTTTCCTTCCCTGCGCCAAAGCCTTTAATTTTGATTAGGTCCTATTTATTTTTGCCTTTGTGTTCCTTATGTGATGAGACAGATCCAAAATAATATTACTAAGACCCCTGTCAAAGAGCACACTTCCTATGTTTTCTTACAGAAGTTTTACGATTTCTGATCTTATATTTAGGTTTAGATCTTTAATCCATTTCGAGTTAATTTTTGTATATAGTATGAGAAAATTTTCCAAGTAAGTAAGTGTGAGTCACTCAGTCATGTCTGACTCTGAGATCCCATGGACTGTAGCCCACCAGGCTCCTCTGTCCATGAAATTCTCCAGGCAGGAATACTGGAGTGGGTGGCCATTTTCAGAAAATAATCTAATTTTACATTTTATATGCACCTGTCCAGTTTTCTCAATACCATTTATTGAAAAAACTATCCTTTTCTTTTTTGGTGGACATGAGTTTGAGCCAAGGCTGGGAGATAGTAAAGGACAGGGAAGCCTGGAGTGCTGCGGTCCATGGGATGGCAAAGAGTTGGCAATGACTTGGCGACTGAACAACAATCTTTTTCATATTGTATATTTTTCCTTTGTCATATTTTAACCATATGTGTGTGGGTTTATCTCTGAGCTCCATACTTGTTGCACTGATCTCTGTGACTATTTTTGTGCCAGTACCATACTGTTATGTTTACTGTAGCTTCACAGTGTAGCCTGAAGTCAGGCAGCATGGTACTTCCGGCTTTGTTCTTTTGCCTCAAGATTGTTTGAGCTATTCAGAGTCTTTTGTGATTCCACATAGATTTTAGGGTTATTTGTTCTAGTTCTGTGAAGAATGTCATGAGTATTTTGATAGGGATTACATTAAATATGTAGATTGCTTTGGGTAGCACAGACATTTTAGCAATTCTAATTCTTCCAATTCATGAACAGGATTTCTTCCATTTATTTGCATCATCCTCGATTTCCTTCATCAATGTCAACATTTTAAAAGATTTAAAAAGTTTTAAAAATTGATTTCGCTCCAAATCCCTAACATTAATAGAAACTAAAAAGTAGTGCAGAGATAGGGAAAGAAACTGGAAGCAGAAAGGAGGGTAAAGATTTACTAAAATGAATTAATACTGAAATTCAAAAGACACTGTTTCAATGGACTCAAAAGTTAGAGAAAGATGGATTTATGGTGCTTCAGAAAATTTAAGTGTGGTAAATTTTAAGAACAGGGAACCAACTAGTGATAGTGTGAAGAAAAAGGAATTCTTGTGCGCTGTTTGTGGGAATGTAAACTGGTGCAGGCACCATGGAAAACAGTATGTAAGTGCCTCAAAAAGTTAAAAATAAAAATACCATATGGTACAGCAATTTCAATTCTGAATATATATACAAAGGAATAGAAATCAGGATCTCATAGAGATATCTTAATCCCATGTTCATTGCAACATTATTCAAAATAGCTAAGATAGGAAATAACCTATGTGTCCGTCAGGAGACGAATGGGTAATGAAGATGTGGTATGCACAATGATATACACAATGGGATATTATTCAGCTGTTAGAAAGAAGGAAATCCTGCTGTTTTCAATAACTTGGATGAATCTTGAGGACATTACACTAAGTGAAAGAAGTCAAAGAAAGACAAATGCTGTATATCACTTGTATGTGCAATCGAAAAAAGCTCAACTCAGAGAAATTACAAATATAGTGGTGGTTACCAGGGATGGGAGGTGACAGTAGGGGAAATGGGTAAATACTGACCATAGAGAATAGTCTTTCAGCTGTAAGATTAACAAGTTCTGGGATTTAATGTGCAGCATGGTGATTATAGCTAATAATGTTGTATCATATACTGTATCAATACTTTGGCCATCTGATGCAAAGAGCAAACTCACTGGAAAAGACCCTGATGTTAGGACAGACTGAAGGCAAACAGAGAAGAGGGCAGCAGAGGATGAGAATGGTTGAATGGCATCATCAATTCAATTGACATGAGCTTGGGTGAACTCCAAGAGATGGTAAAGGACAGGCAGGCCTGGCGTGCTACAGTCCATGAGGTCGCAGAGTCAGACAAAACTTAGCGAATGAACAACAACAACTATATCATATACTTGAAAGCTGCTTACACAGTTTAGCAGCTTTAGATCTTGAATGTTCTTACCACAAAAAAGAAATATTGACTATATAACATGATGGAAGTGTTGGCTAATATTATGTTGGTAACCACTCTGCAGTAAATAAATGCACCAAATCAAAATGTTGTACACTTTAAACTTACCAATGTTATATGTCAGTTATAACAAAACCAAGGGGGAAGTCACATTGTGGAAGAGCACAGGATGATATTCAACTCTCATCGGTAATTAGAAATGAAATTTTACAACAAAAAATACAAAATAAAACACTAAAACATGAAAATGAAATAAGATAGATCCTCAAGTAAACCATGGAAAACAAAGACAAAAGAAGCATAAATTTAGAAAACAAACTGAAAGAGGGAACTCCAATCACAGCACATATAATAGGTAGATTAAATACTCGTGTAAAATAAAATACTTGATTGGCTCAACAGATAACACTTGTATCTTTTTTAAATAAGAAAAATATAGAAAATACATGTGGACAAACAAAAATCAATGCTTAGAACATAGTATGTGTTCAGTAAATATTTGCTGAATAAATGAATATCAGAAAAACCAATTAACAAAAAGGTAGGGTTGGTAATAGTAACATTAGACATTGTGTGGATATGGTGAACAATAGTATTTAACAGTTCAATTTATTGGGGAAAAAATGGAATTTCCCAGCTCCTTATGAAGTGAATGATCACTGATACAAGCCTGAGAAATAAAACATTAAAAAAAAAAAAAGCTCCATTTCATGAAAATTCATGTAAAGAAAAAAAAACCGTAAGTCCAAGTCCATCATGCCCAAGGAGAACTCGTTTTAGAAATCTGATGATTATCTGGGGGGAATGAACTTCATACATGGCAATGATAGCCATAACAGTTAATAGCTAATATTTACTGAGTAACTATTATATCCTTATTTAAAGGTGAGGAAACCAAAACGCAAAACGTCTGAGTATTTTGTCCAAAATTCCATATCTGGTAAATGGAGATGACAGAATCTGTACTCTGAAGTTTAGATCTAGGGCCTACACTCTTAACCTCCTTGCCAAAGGTGAGAAATCACTTCATAGGTATAGAAAAGACAGCTGATAAAGTTTCAAAGTCATTCCTAATGTAAAGATCTTACTGAAAAGTAGGAACATGATGCTTGCAATATGTGTTAAATACTACTCACCTCAAAATAACCATCATTTTCAACCATGAAATGATGAAATGACTTCTCATGTTTGTGTCAGTGATCACTCACTTTTACTTAGGGGTATTCACTTTACTTTTGGAATTAAGACAAAGATCCTTGCATACAATATGTATGACTTTGTTTGTAACAAGGTCTAGTCATTTGCAATTGGACAAGAAAATAAAAAAGCAGTCAAAAAACTTAGGAGAGAAAAATAATCTTTTCTGGAAAAAAATCTGCAATTCACAAAATTACTACAAGAATTCATTAAGTATTAAAGCAAAAGTAATAAGATAAAAATATTAGTAAGGCAACTGTTTACAAGATAAATTAACAGAAAAACAAATATGATGGCCAAAAAACAATCAGTTTGCAAGAGCAATCGGAAGTAGAAAATGATGGCAGAATATGCAAAACACATATGAAGAAAATTACACGATTTTATTGAGAAAAATAGGAGACAACTAAATGGGATATTGTAAAAATTTAAATTTTCTCTACACTAACCTACATTAACATGGTTCCAATAAATATCCCAAAGGGGTTCTTTTTGGAACAAAGATTGTTCAAATGCATGTGGAAAATAATTCCAAAAAAAGTATTTAGACAAAGCAATATAGGGTGTATGTATCCAACATTAAACTGCATTATAAAACTAAGGAAACTGTAACAGTAGGGTATGGGAGTAGGAACAGACAGATCAAAATAACAGACTAAGAAATCCAGGAAGAAAAACTTATAAATGATAAGAGTGCCTTTTCAAAATAAAGAAGAAAGGATATGCCGTTCAATTTATGATGTCGGGACAACTAGTTAACCACAGGGGAGATAATTAAATCTCTGCCTCACAGCAAACATTACATTTCAACAGATTAATAAAAGAATGTAGAAACGGACATCATAATAGTATTAGAAGAAAGTATAACTTAATATTTATATTATCCTTGGTTTGGAAAGGACTTTCTAGCATATAAGCAGGTGTGGATAGTATAAAGAAAAAAAATGAAAATTTTGACTAAACATGTTAAAAAAACTTTCTTGTATGTCAAACTTATTATAAATAAACTTAAAAGACAAATTACAAATCGGGGATATATTTGTAAAATATATGCTGAAAGGATGATGTCTTTAATATATTAAAATGTTATTTTACAAATAAGTAAGAAAATGATAAATGATAAAACAGGTGAGCAAGAAAAAGGGCAAAGGAACAGTAAGGCTGCAGAGAAATCCATACAAGTGCCTGATAAACAGATGAAGACAGGTTCCTTATCACCAGTAATCAAAGACAGGCACATTAAACCAGGACATGCCATTTTATACTATCAAATGAGTGAAGATCTTTAAGAATATTAACACTCAGCAAAGGGCAGGTAAAGGGAAAACAAACGGCATTATGTTTAACTTGGTGGAGATGTGAATTAAAATACCCTGTCAAAATGTCAAATTGACACTATGTTTCTAAAGATCTCAAACTGCATACACGCTGCTCCAAATTCCAACAATTTCAGTACTAAAACACTATGTTAAGGAAAAAATTAGGAATATATAGATGTGGATGTAAGAACAAATACTAAATGCTTGTTACTCTTAATCCATGCATGGCAAAAAACGCCTGATGGGACATACATATTATACAAACAGTAATAGTGTTTAATGTCCAGATGGTAGTTTAAAAATATTTTTTGTGTGCTTTGTTGTATTTTCCAAATTGACTACAATACAGATACATTACTTTGGAAACGGAAAACAAATAAAAAAGCTCTCTCAAAACTCAATTACAAAGGATATTATTCCCTGACCACCAAAGCATGTAATATAATCAACAATAATCTTTATATGTGATTAGTCCTTTTTGAGACTTTCATCAGACCAGAGAGAGAAGAAAGACTATTATTAGCACCAATTTACAGATATAAGTACTGAGACCTAGACAGAAATCATTTTTATAAACCCAAGCTCTGGGTTCCAAGGCTCACCTGTCAGGTGGGGACCAAGGTCCCCCAAGCAAGGATGGGGTCCTCCCTCACACCTCTGCCCCTAAAGTTTCACTGCTTGTCCTTACTGTTTAATGTCGCTTATGTCACTTTCCAAAGGCTACCATTTGTTTGGATTGTTGCAGAAACCAATAGCACATCTCCACTCAGAGCTCCCCTTCTGTGAACCAGGACGTGCCCACAGCTCCCCGGACATGCTGCACTGACTTAGTGGGCAGCAACAATCACTCTCCAGCTGCCTCCTTCCCACACAAGCACCCCCAGAGACCAGAGACCAGACCCTTTCTGCTCCCACCCAGCACCTGGCACCTGTGAGGAGCTGGTGCTCAGGAAGCCTGTGCTGGGTAGTGTTGGGGCTTTTATGCTTCCTGCAGCCCCTTCTCCCCAAAGTAGCAATGCCCAGGAGAGCCCCTGTGGCCCCAGGCATCTCAAAGCGACTGGGTGGCCACATGCCTTTCAAAGAAGGGCGATGATGGTAATAACAGTGCCTGTGCCCCTCTAGCATTTTTCATGCAATAACTAGCTGTACTTTTCCAACCAGATATTATCCCTCCTTCCCTGGCAAGCTGCCTTTTACAGAGAATTTTGTTGTTTAGCAAGAATCACTTCTGCTTTAAGAGGTGCAGTCAGGAACAAGAATTCAAGATATGTCATCTCTAAGATCTTCTAATCAGAGGGAGAGGGCGCTGGGCCCACGACCCCACAAGTCACACACATTCATTCTGGGTCTAATTATGACACGTAGGCAGTAGATGTAGGTGTTAGCCCTGGCAAGGGGAGCACCAGAAGATTGAAAGCAAATTTTCTATAGAAAAAAAAAAATTACATAAAATTACTTGGGATAAACAAGCAGCTAAATTAGACAGTGGGCACCACCGAGTTTAAAAAGTAACAACATAAACCAGATGTACATGGAAACACCCTGGAAGGAAATAAACCAAAGAGGCAAAAAGAAGCAGCTTTCCCTATTTTTCTTTCACTTTTCCTTCTCCTTTCTTTTACTCATCTCCCTTCTCTTCCTTTCCTCCCTGCCTGCCTGCCTTCCTCATTTTCTGTTTGCAATCTGATTGTATTACTCACTAACTTAAAAATACACACAGAGTTTGAGAGGAAGATGCCTTGAAGGCAAATAGGTAGTGGGTCACTAGACCTCAAAGCAGACCAGGGCAACGGGTCAGGTCTGGACCCTGTACCCTTCCCTGCAACTCTGCAGACCTCGGTATGGCCTCAAGGAAGCCATTCCACTCTACCAGCCCACACTGAGCACAGACTCTACCCTGCTAAGTGCTGGGCACAGCATCAGGAAGAGAAGTACAGGGTTGCCCCTTGACATACCTGGTGTCAGGGGGCGAGGGACAGGGTGCAAGCAGATGCCCAGGTAGCAAGGGACGGGCAGAACTGTCAGGACACAAACAAGGTGCGAGGTGAGCATGGTACTCCAGGAGGAGAAAACAGCCCCTTGGGCATTCTGCAACATTCATAGGCATCTGGTGTGTGTCCAGGGCAGTGCTGAGACCAGGGAGGTGTTTGGTCCTTGTTGTTGGCAAGTATAATGCTGAGCTCAGTCACTGGACAGAAGGTGGGAGGGGGAAGCGTTTAACGTAGGAATTTTTATAAACAACATTGCTTATATGAAAAGTCATATTTGTGACGATATAATGATAGATAGATATATAGTATATAATAATTTAGAATTACGCATTACTTTAGAAACAAAGAGCTAGGCACTGGAGAATGAGATGTAAGATCAGTTCTGATGGGTGAAAGGGCAGGGTGTTGAGGCATCTGGAGATGCTGATGAGGAGGAAGACTGTTGTTGCAGAGAGGACCAGGGAAACACTGTTGGATGCTTCCTGAAGGAGCACAGTGAAGGGGAAGCTCTGGGATCAATGTCCAGCAGCCCTGAGTGGATCATCTAAGCTTTCTGCAGTTTGGTTCCTCCTCTGATTAAGTCGGCTTCCTTGGTGGCTCAGATGGTAAAGAATCTGCTTGCAATGCAGGAGACCTGAGTTCAGTCCCTGGGTTGGGAAGATCCCTGGAGAAGGGAATGGCTACCCACTCCAATATTCTCCCCTGAGAAATCCCATGGGCAGAGGAGCCTGGCGGGTTACAGTCCATGGGGTTGCAAGAGTTGGACACAACTGAGCGACTAACACTTTCACTTTCACTGGTGTAGTGAGAAGTAACTGTTTTCCCTCACCCTACCAAGCACCCACTATTTCTTCTTAGGATGAGAGTACCAGGCACCTGCTTTAGAGTAACCACCTCAGCCCCACTCTGGGCCACACTGTCCTCATTCCCCAGGTTAGGGGGGGACTTGGTGTGTATCTGACCTTAGGTGCAGTTTTTCCCTCTCTGCATAATGGCTGTTGGGGGATGGGCCCAAGATGCAATGTGGTCCAGCGAGAGGAGACCTCGGGGTTTGGGCTTAAGCAGCTGGGGAGGGGTCGTCTGCTGCTTGCCAACTGAGTTCTGAATCCAGTCATGTGTGGAGCCAGTTATCACGAGCCTCTCCAGTTATACGTCCCTTTCCCTCTTGCTAAAGACAGTTTGGTTGGATTTCTGTCACCTGAAATTATTAATCCTAACTGATGAGGAACTGCAAGCTCCCAGAGGATAGGAACTGCACATTTGCCATCGCCTCATCAGCACCTGTGACTGTCCAGTGTCCAGCAGGTCTTTGTGGAATCACTGGAAGGATGATACAAGTGGAATTATGGCCTCTCCTCCATAAATCTGCTATATTTTAAAAGAAAAAATGATTCTCAGTAAACATTTCCTTTTCCATTTTGCTTCCCATTATCCTATAAGTGCTTTCTAAATTAACTTCCCAAGAGGGACCCTATTAATTCTCTATGGCCATTCATGTCTTAGTGGGAATTTTTATTGAATTCCTTTTCATGGAGAGGCAGCGTGGGCAACCACGATTTGGCACCCATTGTTAAGTTATAAGTAAGAACATGCAGGGTGTTTTGGCCACAGAGAGGCTTCACAGGTCATCTGGTTTAATCTCCTGCCTCCAGGTGGCTGGGTTTCTAAACAGCTGGCTGCCCCAAGAGGATAGGGATGCAACTGAGGAGGGATGCCAAGATGATGTAAAGCTGCCTTTATGTCAGAGATGCAGACATTTCATGAAGGAGGCACTGCACAAAGTGAGATAGAGGTACAGGGCCCCAGGCCCCCAGAGTCCCCAAAGGGACATAGAGCTGTGGGGAAAATTGTTAGTGGGCTTGAGTTTATTGCACAGCAACCACTCAAGACAAAGGGCCATCAGGACAGGACCACTGGTAGTGCAATTTTCTTGGTCATTCAGTTCCACATTTAATCACAGCAAAAGTCAAAACGATCAGTGCTTTGCCTCCTCCACCTTTCTTTTGCTGGGCTTGAGTCTATAACTCCTATTAAAATTTCCAAGAAAATGTTAACCAGCTGGTCAGCATTCTTCCTTTAATTACCCTGGAAGATAGTAAATTACCCCTTTGCCATAGTCTCTTGGGCACCAGGATTTAAAAACTAAAAAATCACAACTCTTATCACTTTCCCTCACAGCATCATTTTCTGTCCCTTAATTCACCCTTGTTGTTTATTTTTGGACCTCTTCCAGGCTTTTCACATTCTGCCTAAAATTTGGAGGCCAAAGCTGATGGCATAATGCTGATGCAGACATCTTTGTGATGTGACTTGCAGCCTAAACAATTTTCAGTTGTATCTTTCACATTTATATTTCAGTGGCTGCCACTTTTCAAATTAAGCTAATTGATTATCCCATCGACACATTCTCAGCATGCATCTGCCCTGGTGGGCCCTCGGAGCCCAGGGGCTTCACCAGGGGCATCATCCGGAATTCATTCTAAAGGCCCATTACCTTCAGCAGGGCATACAACTCAATGACATGATCATTAGAAACTCTAATAAGTTCCTTGAGGGCAGGAACCATATATTTCAGTATTTTGTTTTGAGGTACTTTTTTGTATATTATTCAGCTGAGTATAGTTAAGGAATTGGAAAATTTCTCCCCCAAATTCCTATGTTAAAGTCTTAAACTTCAGTGTGACTGTTTGGAGAAAGGACCTCTAAGGAGGTAAAGCCAGGTGAGCCAAGAGTGCTAGAGATTGGACAGTGGACACGGAGTAAGTTACTCACTTGTTCTTTACAGATGGTGCATCCGTTTCCAGGCCAGACAGGTCTAGGTTTGAATCATGGCCATTATGCTTACTACAAAAGTGACAGTGAACTTAAGCTCTATGAATCTTGATTTTTCCGTATGTAAAGTGAGGGTGATAGCACAATCACTAGGAATTGGTGTGATGATTAAACGGGTTACTGCATATAGCGTAACATGCAACAGATGCTCAATAAATACTGGCTGCTATCATTACTGCCATACATTCATTCACGCATTCATTCATTTAGTAATAATAGTCCATGCACCTCAGATATAGTGGTAGCCAACTCCTTCAGGATATCTTTCACTTGGAGCTTACATTCTAGCTCACTGGACAGACAGTAAACTAGACAGTAAATAAGACAGTGTTGGATCATCATAACTGCCGTGAGAGAATTATAACAAAGCAATGGACCGTGGAGGGAAGAGAGGGCTCCTAAGATGAGAAAGTCAGCAATGGCCTTTCCAGGGAGTCACCATCGAGGGGACACCATACGGTGAGAGGGTGGCAGCAAGAATGAGCTCAGGAAGGCTTTCAAGGCAGAGGGAAGAGCAAGCGCTAAGGCCCAGAGCGGAATCAAGATTGTTCTACTTGAGGGGCAGAGAGAAGACAAAGCCTTGTGTCTGGAGCACAGGGAGCAGGCAGGAGAAGGGAGGAGATGAGTAGGGAGAGAGAGGGGGGTGAGATCATGCAGGGCCTTGTGGGCTCTGGGAAGAAATTGGATTTTATCCTAAGCATAATGGAAGGCCACCGGAGGGTTTAAGAAGATAAATCATGACCATTACTCTGGGTTTTCCAAAGGCTGACGAGACATAAGGAAAAGACTTTATGACGACTGAAGGGTAAAAAAACCAGAGTCGCAGCGTAAGAGGAAAGGGTCAGAGCGGCATCAGCCCCAAGGAGTTTATGAGGAGCACACATCGTTTGTCACCTTGCCTTGTCACAGATGGCTGTAGCTCGGGAGACAGAGGTTGAGAGCCACCTGGCACAGACGAGCCTGCTTTAGATACAGCATGGGAGAAATGTGCTTTCTCCATCGGCCACTGAGCTGGCCAGAGAATCTGCACACGGAGGACCCTCCTAGGACCCTTGCTATCGTGGCTCACATGACACCGCAGTGATTCAAATGTGCACAGTGGGTCTCAGGAGGTCACACCTAACACACAGCCCTCCCAAGACCTCTGCTGTCCCCCCTTCAATACGCATCTCATGGAGGATGCCACCCACCTGCCCACCAACCCAGACCAGCAGGTGAACACTGGATGTCAGGACTGAATCTGACCTCACTGTACCCACTGCCCTTTAGCCCCCTTTAGAACCACCTAATCTTGCTTATTTGCAGGTGTAAGTTTTAGATAAGGAATCCTTGAACAGACCCATGTAGCACTAAGCTCTTAGATTAAGCAGGCCTCTGAAACTTCAGTTTTTAAACCCTGCTATGTGGCATCTTCTCAGAAGACTGGTACTCCAGCCTTTTCACCATTCTGGCATAACAGCCCCAGGGATGGTAAGTCCAATTCCACTTCACATCTCAAGGACTTCCATTCATTATGAATCCCTTGGTTAAAAATGCAAATGATCTTTGGCAGCCACTTAGACCTCTGTGTGAATTAGCTTATCACTCACATTCCAACCCCAAGCCAAGACAGCCAAATGTGATGTACAATGAGGGCCAGCTCTGGGGAGCTGGACCCCTTCTCCTGTCCATCAGGTTAGCTGGTCCTGGATTCCTCCTCATTAGGAATTTCTGAGTTCCCACTCAAAGGGAGCTCCTTTATTTCACAATGTGAATGAAGAGATGCTTTGGGAAGGATCAGAGCTAGCTAAATGAGGAACATTAAAACGTCCTTCCCACTAATGTGCCCCAGGTCTGGACCCGCAGCTTTCTTATTTAATGTTGTGGGGGAGAATTTTTATTCATCTTCAGCAATCTCCTCATGGTCTCTGCTCTCCTGAGACTGGCACACGGTCATCAGTAACCGTACTGGCCTTGGCAATGATGCCATCCTCACTAACAAGCTATGTCTCAGCTGTGTAATTGCCAGTTAAAGAGCACTGCATCCTAATTAACCTCTTCAGGGAACAGAAACAAAAACATTAAGAATTTCAGACTTCATAGGACCTGAGCACAACCCCTTATCATACAGATAAGGAAATTATGTCTGAGGATGATTGAGGGCCAAGGGCCCAAGGCCAATTAGCAGAATGCCAGGACCCAAATCTGGATTTCTAGACCGACAGCCAAAGTGCTGGGTCACTCCACCAGCCAGGATGAGCTGTCCACATTCTTACTCTTTATCTGTTACAATATGTCGATCCAACATGTATCATGCTGAGATCCAGGGTCATGGGGAAGACATAATGGCTCATTCATTCTTTTAATAACTATCTGTGCATGCATGCATGCTAAGTCACTTGAGTCATGTCCAACTCTTTGTGATTCTATGGACTGTAGCCCACTAGGCTCCTCTGTCCACGGGGATTCTCCAGGCAAGAATACTGGAGTAGGTTACCATGCCCTCTGGGGAACCTTCCTGACCCAGGGATAGAATCCATGTCTCTTATGTCTCCTGCATTAGCAGGCAGGTTGTTTACCACTAGTACCACCCAGGAAGCCCAATAACTATCTGTGTTGCGCTGTACTTAGTTGCTCAGTTGTGTCTGACTCCTTGTGACCCCACAGACTGTAGCCCACCAGTCTCCTCTGTCCAAGGGATTCTCCAGGCAAAAATGCTGGAGTGGGTTGCCATGCTCTCCTCCAGGGGATCTTCCCAATGCAGGGCAATAACTATCTACTGAGCACCTATTATATGTGATACAATGAGGGTGCTGGTTAACAGCACTGCTTTTATAGGTAAACAGCTTTGATTCCTGGCAGTGGGATTTACCAACTAAAATGAGACATTGATATTAAGCACACAGAGTTACTGAGTGGTGAAGTGCAGTGATATTTAGGAGGGGCTTGGCCTAATCTTTGGCCTGTAGTGTGTCATCAGTATCCTGTAACTGTCTTCATTCTCCTCCTCATGCAGCTGAGAGAGATGAGCGGATCCGTGAAACCTTCTTATCAAGCACTGGACAGTAAGAAGTGGTGTTGGGGTGGTGAGGAAAGAGCAGGTGAACAGAGAGAAAGTGAGATGAGAACTTAGCTGGATCTTGCAGGATACAGAAAAGATATTCACAACTAGAAGAAGCCCGTGTGTAGAGCTGGAAGGAAGGAAGCTGTGAGAGCGGGATGGGGGGCACTTGAGATATCAAGGATGGCCTTGGGACTCCCGTCAAAGGAGCAGGAATGATGCCCAGTGACCTCCAGATGAGCCATTTAGACCTCCGTGTGAATGAGCTCAGTGGCCGGGAGTAAGGAGGTACCACAGATCCTTAGCAGAGTGCTGCTGGGCAGAAGGGGGCCAGAGACACTTTTGCAGGGAACCAGGGATGAGGGTACAGGGTCAAGGAGGTTGGGTCTGACAGAGAAGGGGGCAGAACGTGTAGCCAACCTGGATGTGACCAACGTGGGCCCGAGGGGGACTTGTGAGCCAACTGAGCTTGTGCGCTCGGTTCGATGGAGCTGACTGTCTCCATCTTTAAAGGGACCTGGTGAGGAAGTTTCCCAGTCCTCCTCCTCCCACCAGCAGAGGGGCAGGTGGAATGCCACCCTGTGAACATCCATGGAAGCATGAGAGTGGTGTGGGCGGTGAGCACACCCTCTGCCTAGAGACACAGCACCAGACTCTGCCCAAAGGACGGCTAATGTGCTGCCTCTCAGTCACCACATGCTTCCTCCGCCTCTCTTTTTGTTTCTAAGCTGCTGGAAAATGAGAGGTTTCAGTGGAAAATGAAAAATTGCCCCCTTATTTTTATTCTGTGTCTGAACACCTTTCACTTCTCTGTAAATTGAAAGGTGCATTTTGGTGCTTTGTCTAATGCTTGGCTAACAGAACCAGAGAATCAAGAATTAGTCAAGGTTCTAGAAAGACTGATGCAGGCCGATGCTTCATAGAGACACATTACTCTCACCAAAAGCTGCTCTGACTCCTCATGAAAACCGGGGTGCTCCCCATAACCCTGGAGAGGGGCTTCCAGTCCCCCTTCCTCTCAGGTTTAATCTCACAAGTGTGAGAGTGAGTGTGGTCATGGCAACACTGGCTGGTGGTATAAGCATTCCAGACACAGACTGTGGTTAAACAACCAGGAATCACCTTTGAAAATGCAGGCCAGAACTGATCCTGTAAGAACTGTAAACTCAAGAGCTGCGGGAACTCAGAGCACCAGGAGTCATTCACATTTTATCGACTTCCTCTCACTTCTTCCCGTTATTTGGCAACATCAAGGTGCGAGACAGACAGAAGCACACACGCTGAGTAGGCTGCGGGGTGGTGACCAGCAGGGTTTGTGGCCCAGATGGGCTCAGGCAGGAGGGTCCTAGCGAGCCCCCAGTGGCCTAGGATCAGCTTCACTCTGCCTCCATCTCCCAGCCCCAAGAAATATGGTGCACTCACCTACAAGTCTGTAAAAACAGTCTAAAAAACCAGTCTGTGAAAACAAGTCTGTAATGAGTTAACTTAACTCCCCCTACTTGGACAGCCTGTGCTGGGAATGAAGATGAAGCCTCATTATCAGGCTTCATCCAAGCACCACGGCATAGCCTTGGTGATATCTGCCACTTCACCTCAGGGGCGTAATTCATGGACAGGTGGATGGTGGTCCTTGAGCCATGTGCACATGTGGTAAGGTCCTTCAGTTGTGGCTGACTCTTTGTGATCCAATGGACTGTAGCCTACCAACTCCTCTGTGCATGGGATTCTCTAGGCAAGAACACTGGAGTAGGTTGCTATGCCCTCCTCCAGGGAATCTTCCCAACCCAGGGATAGACCTAGCATCTCCTACAACTCCTGCACTGGCAGGCGGGTTCTTTACCACTAGTGTGCCCCTTGAGCCATGGTTGGAGGTAAAACACCACAAGCTGTCCTGTTGTTTCAGGAGTAATTTCTACGCTCTGCCATCAGGGCTCCAGAAAACAAGTTATCTTTAATCAGGGGGCATTTCCCACAGGGCAGTGAGCTACCATAGCCTGGTAGCTTGACCACAGCCTGGGGAGCTCTGCACTGCCTGCCAAGCCCTTGCTCTGCTGCCTTCCCCTCCCCCTCCCGAGGTCTGGGTATGTTGCCTTCAGTTCCTCCCCTAGACTGTGCTCCCACCCCCTCAGAGCTTTGCTCCTGGGATCCCCCTGCTTTAGAGACCCTCCTTCCACCTGCCCTGCCAGGCCAGTGGCTCTGTTCTCCGGTAGACATCCCATCCCAGGGAAGGACGCCTTGTCCAGACGAGGCGCCCCACGCCCCACGTGTCACTGTGACTCGCACATCTGCCCTTGTCATGTGATCACTGTGTCCCCAGCACCCAGGGCAGGGCCTGGCACCTAAGACTCTGCGAACATTTGGTGACTGGTCAGGGGACAGCAGGGGAGTGACGCTGAAATGCCGGCTAAACTGCCACCTTGCTCTCCCACAAGCCTAGGCCGCCGTGCCCTGGCCCACATAGCTCCTGTAGCTCAGGTGGCTTGACAACCAACAACACAGAGGAGTCAGTGCGGCAGGGAACATCACAGCCACTTTATTTTATTTATTTTTTTTAATTGTTTTTGCCATACATTGTCATGATATCACCATGGGTTTACATATGTTTCCCCTCCGGAACCCCCCCCCCTCCTCCCCCCCCCCCCCCCCCCGGAAATCTCCCTGCACCAGCCTCGAGCATCAATCCTGGGCTGGTGATTGATTAGACATATGAAAATTAACATGCT
This sequence comes from Antilocapra americana, assembly GCA_007570785.1. Classification (NCBI taxonomy): domain Eukaryota; kingdom Metazoa; phylum Chordata; class Mammalia; order Artiodactyla; family Antilocapridae; genus Antilocapra; species Antilocapra americana. The sequence continues at coordinate 6,488,753 of ML661896.1, read as the reverse complement.
TCAATGCCCTTCTCCCACATCATCCCACCCTTACCCTCATCCACAAAGTCCACGAGTCTATTCTATACATCTGCGTTCCTTTTGCACAGCCACTTTAGAAAGGAGCAAATGTCTGGTGAAAATCGGTTCTTCCATGGAGGCAGGGTGCAATGATTTCTTGCTCTTAGCTGTGACCACATGCTGAGTCATCCTGAGCAGAATGCGTAGGGCAGGAAGAGCACCCCTCCACGTCTAGCCACAAGACCACCCCACACACACGCCTCTACCTCCTTCCTGGGATGGCTTGGGTGCTGACAGCCAGGGCAGTCTTGGAAGCTGCCATCAGTTTGGGTCCCTGAAAGACCATGTGGAGGACAGCTGCCTTGACCCTCTGAACATCTGTCCAGAAATGTCTCTGGAGCAAGAAATAAACTTCTGTTGTGTTGAGACACTGGAACTGTGGGGCCGACTTGTTACTGTAATCTATCATACCTTCACACATACCCTGAGGCTTGGAAAAGATAAATGGTTCTCCCAAAATACTACCCACCAATGCCAGCTCAGAATCCACATTTTAATTAAGGGATCTTCCTGCAGTTCTGTGCTGAACTACACTTACCACAGGGTATTTCGTTCAGCTGTCTCCTTCTGTCTTTTCTGAGAAGGCTCTCACTGCAAGGAGATCAAAACCAATCAATCCTTAAGGAAATCCATTTTGAATATTCACTAGAAGGACTGATGCTGAAGTTCCAATACTTTGGCCACCTGATGCAAAGAGCCAACTCATTGGAAAAGACCCTCAAGCTGAGAAAGGTTGAAGGCAGGAGGAGAAAGGGACAACAGAGGATAAGATGGTTGGATGGCAACACCGACTCAATGGACATGAGTTTGAGCAAGCTCCAGGAGGTAGTAAAGGACAGGGAAGCCTGGTGTGCTGCAGTTCATGAGATTGCAAAGAATTGGAAATGACTTAGTGACTCAACAGCAGCAGCAATATAATTTTTCCCATGTGCTAGACTCCATCCAAAGGTTATTATAAATCTTCACTTAATTCTCTTAACTTCATGAGGTACATATGATCATCATATCCATTAGGAATGAGGAAACTGAAATACTACTGCCTCCCTAGTGACAACTGAAGCAGCTGGAAGTCCTCCAACCTAGTCAGAGCATTTCTAACCCTGGACTCACTCCGGAGCCCACAAGGCTCCATAAACGGTGACATCCTGCTTCAACAGAGACTCGCTGCTTTAGAGTCACTGCTTCAGATCTCTTTGAATGTTTGTTTTTTGTTTCCTTTTGTATAACATTACTCACCTATAATAACACTTATTTTCTACAGAGAAGGAAAAGCAAACAGTAAAATGTTTTTTTTTAATAAAAAAATATCTCCTATTTTTGTATTTGTGCAGCAGCCCCCGAACACTGATCCAAACCACGACGAGAAGACAATGGCTTTGTGTAACTGTTTCTCTTTTCTCAGGCAGCGCAGCCAACCTTTGGGAGTGTGACACCAATTTGCTTGTTTGGATTTTGTGACACATTTCTCCCCTCCACCCCCAAACGCAGCTGAAACTGCTGTATTCTGCATATTTGTTTTTCTTTTGAAGCAAATGGTTTTGAGAATCCCGTGCCAGCCCTTGAGACAACTGGAGACACCCTGGGGTGCTGTAAAACTGACAGTGGGAATCACTGATCTGACAGAAGGAAAAAGGGTGCAGGGAAAACGAGCGTATCAGCATCTTCCGGAGCTGCAGTATGATCCAGGCAGCCCAAGTGCGGCTGCTGCTCCCACCCGACTTCAAGGTTAGAGCAGGTGAAATCCTCCTCGCAGGACTCCCTGCCCTTCACTGGCTCTTCCAGGGTAGCTCACACAGCAGTTTCCAAGGGCCCCTGCAATCCTGAGTCACGGGACCAGTAGTTTTATACTCAGCCCTAGCCTAGGTACCTTCCAACCACATGATATATAAGAATATCATCCCTGTCTGCAAGGACAGGGTAGTCCAGGCAGGGTAATAAGACTCACACATATTATGCTCTCTTGCATCATGGAGAAGATTCAGTCATACACAGAATCAGCACTTCATCTCCTCCTCTGAGAAATCACTGTGTCTGTGTGAGGTGGGACCCTGCCCCAACCAGGGTGCCCCATCCCCACAAGGTCTCCAAATACAGAAGACACTTTGGCAGAGGAGAGCCAAGTAACCCCTTGCTAATAGCTGGACTCAAGCCCCATGCTCCAGTGTATAGATCTGGCAAACAGAGTTGGGGCAGAGATATAGACCAAAGCAGGTCCTAGGTGGGGTCTGTGTGCTCCAAACAGTAACAGCCACAAACTCGGGTCTGGATCCCGCCACACTTACTTGATCTGCAACAGCCAAGACACAAGAGGAAGATTTGCCCCAATGCGCAACATATAGACCCACAGTAGGTAGTGCCCAGACCCGACATGAGGCCAGGTGCCAACACCTGGTGCAGGGAGGGGTGACCCTGGAGACAAGACTGGCCTGGGTGGAGCCAACAGCCTTCTTTGCCAGGAGAGCTAATGTGAAAAAAGACAGGTTCCAGCCACCCTGGCTGATCCTCTCCTAGTGTCTGGGTGACACTGATGTGACTGTTTGTTTGTTTTTTTTTTTCCCCAGCACCTCTCTGTCAAATCTTAGCAACATTCTCGGTGACACATTCCATCATGTAATAGATACAAGGTACCACTTTTGGAGAAAGGGCTGTCCTCCAGGGCTACAAGTGAGAGGCATGAAAGGGGAGAGGGGTGGAATGGCTGGAGTCTGGACTGTGGTGGCCGCCCTGCCAGGGAGAGATCCACAATGGTGAGTTTTAGAATTATTTTTACCAGGGAGTCAGGAGGTCTCGAGCATCCTACTTCTGCTGCTAAAGATCAGCTGGGAAGAACTAGGGCTTGAGCTGCATGTGGCGTAGCCCTCCCTGCACAAGAGAAAGCGAGCCCTGCCCGGCTGAGCTAGTTACCTAAAGGAATATGGTTCCAAGGAGGTCTCTCATCTCGGGGGGAATGTACAGCCACAGAATAAGCAACAAATCATTTTATTTGCTAAGACTATGAGCTACAACCTGAAATAAATCAGTGTGAAATGAGAAAATAGAAAAAGAAAGATGATCCTTCTCAAATTGCCAGTCAAGTTTTGGTTTACAAAATCACAGGTTAGTGATAGGAATGGCAATCATCAGATACCTCAGTCACAGTCCTAGTCTCAAACGAATGATATTAAAGTGTTCTAGTGAGCTCATTCCTGGCATCCATCACTGCACTATGTAACGCTTCAATAATCTGTGTCCTTTCACCATGGGATGAGAAACCAAGAACAACGCTCCAGCAGGTGAACCTGGACAGGGAGTGGTCCCTAAGCCAGCTCTGCAGCAGATAGATTTTGTTGTTGCTGTTCAATCCCTCAGTCATGTCCGACTCTTTGGGACCCCATGGACTATAGCATGCCAGGCTTTCCTGTCCTTCACCATCTCCTGGAGTTTGCTAAAACTCATGTTCATTGAGTCAGTGATGCCATCCAACCATCTCATTTTCTGTCACCTCCTCTCCCCCTGCCTTCAATCTTTTCCCAGCATTAGGGTCTTTTCCAATGAGTCAGCCCAACTCATCAGGTGGCCAAAGTACTGGAGTGGTAGACAGAATACTGTTCTCAAAGGTGCCCATGCTTAATCCCTAGAACCTGTGAACATGCTGCCTTACATGGCAAAAGGGACTTTGCAGATGTGTCTGAGTTAAAGGTCTTAGGGTGTGATTATCCTACACCATCCTGGTGGGGCCAATGTAATGACAGGGTCATCACAAAAAGGAGGCAGAAGGAACAGAGAAGATGTGACAACAGGAACAGAAGCCAGAGTGACACAGGGCCATGAATCAAGAAGCAAACAACCTCAAGAAGCTAAAAATTATAAGGGAGCAGATTCTCCCCCAGAGTCTCCAAAAGGAAGCACTGGCTGGTGTTTGTCTGAGGCCACACAGACTAAGCAACCTATATAACTTCCAGAAATCTACAGCTACTACAAATTGCTCCTCACTGTATCACCTCTGTGCTGTACATTTTTTAAAAATCCATAGCATAGAGAATTATATTCAGTAGAATCTCCAGGTCTGAATTTGAGAACACGTGCAGTTGTGTAAAAAAGCCTCCATTGTGATACACCTGGGGAAGTAGGCATGCTGGTTAGTATAGAGCTCCTGAGGACTGACTATGAAGAACTGAGACCCCTCCCATGAGCCACTTACAAACAGGACTCTGGGCTTCAGAGCTGGGTCTTATCCACGCCATGGGGCCTTCTGGTTCTCCCAACACAAGCGGGCAGACACGCACAGCACACAGCTGGGCTCGCTCTGATGGCCCAGGTCGGAGCTCTCACCAAAGTCGGCAGTGGCACCGTCGCCCACAGTCGTCCTGACTCTGAGCCGCTGAGTCCCAGGTGGGCTCCCCACAGGTCTCCTAGAACACTAAGCCTGAGCCTGCCCTTTGCTCAAAGGCCCTGCGCTCCTGGAGAGAACCAGCCTTCAAGAGGCCAAAACACATCCAGAGCAGCCGGCACCCTACCCCACAGGGACACACCCTGTAGATGCTCATCTCTGCTGTGACACTCCCGAGCCATGGTCCCAGGGACTGCCTGCCACCAACAAGCGGTACCTTGTGGACCTAAGAGCTAACGCAGGAAATGAAAGAGGGCCTGGAGGGCTTCATCACAGCTACTGAAAATAACCCCTGTGGTCATGATGTAGCTTGACACTTTGCTTATAACCCAGCGAAACTGATTTGGGATTTCTGACTTGCAGAACTACAAGAGAATAAATGTATGCTGTTGTAGGCCACACAGGTGCTGGCAATTCATCACAGCAGGGACAGGAGACACACAAGCTGTCCATCAACAGTCACCTCCATGCCACTCTGGGCAGGACAGACTTCCAGCAAAGCCAGCTGAGGACGGACCCTAGTCCCCAACTCCACCTCATGTTAGAGATAATTCATCCTGCATGCACACCTCAGAGCAGACTGACCTAGATCCCCACTGAGGAAGCAGGGTGGCTCATCAGACCCTGAGGACTCTCCATCCTGACTCACCACCCTTTTCTGCCTCCTGACCTCTCTCCAGCAGCTGGCAGCTGCCCACCCCCACCCCCACCCACCCTCTCTTCCCCCTAGGAGAGAGGCCTGCAGTAACAGAGCTGTGCCCCCTTACCCACACATTCAAAGGGACCCCTCAGGCTGAAACAAGTCACTCTAGAAGATAAACTGATTGTATTTTAAAAAGCGAAACCAAGAAAAAAAAATTTTTTTTTTTTTTTTTTTTTACAGTCCAGGTATTTATTTTTACATCCATCAGGCCATGAATTCATAGGGAATGGGCTCTAACAGTTCAGGTTCCTTTCCATTGGTTCTTACGAAGTGTGCTTCTCTGGGTGGAGCAGGCTGGCGCTTCAGCTGAACCCAAGTCCCTTTCTCTTTGGCTTCCTTCTTTTTCTGATCATTTTCCCTCACACATTTCAGGAAGCTATCTCGGCTCTTAGAGTGCTTAATATGCTCGATACGCACATTAATTCTCTTGGCAAGAATCTTGCCCTTAACTTGTTTATTTACAATGATGCCAACAGCATGCTGGGTAACATTGTAGACTCTCCCAGTTTTGCCATGGTAACATTTGTGGGGCATTCCTTTTTGAACAGTACCCATTCCCTTGATATCTACAATATCACCCTTCTTGTAGATTCGCATGTATGTGGCCAAAGGAACAACCCCATGTTTTCTAAAAGGCCTGGAGAACATGTAGCGGGTGCCCCTCCTCTTTCACTTTGTGTTGGTCATTTTGGTGAATTACTGGAAGATGGCGGTTCCGGCCCAAGAAAAAAAAATTTTTAATCAAAACCTCCTACGCAATAGGAGTCTGCATGTTCTAGTTAACAGATCATCCAAAATAATTTGATGTAAATAAAATTTGTTCTGATAAGCAAACAAAAAAAGTTATTTTTATATCATTTGAGTGTCAAGAAAGGTCAGTCAGTCTGCAAGGTCTCTGCCATTTCCCAGCCAGCCAAGGTCTGCTCTGCTTTCCGCAACCTGGTCTAAATGCCAACAAGTCAGGCACAGGAAGGAACCAAGCTCCAGGATAAGTTGCAAGGAAAATTTACTGTTGATCTTGTCTAATACACTTAACTACAGTAACGAGTTCCTTATATGCTGATGTATTTCTTCCCACTGCCCATTTTGCTTTTGTTCCTGGTGATAAAAGTCTTGGGTAACTCCATCCTTTGTGTATTCATTACTAGACTATTCTTGTGTGATCATTAAACCCAGACCCACAAGGTCCAGTCCTGGAAGAATAATGTGGTTGAAGGAACATAGCCCCAAGGTCAAAAATCACTTTAACAAACAACACAATTTCTTTACTCGCTTTTTTCTAAAACAGCTACTGGGACATACAAATGTAAATTATGGCAGCATCTCTCTTCTCCTTGCCTCTTTGCTCCTGCACTCCTAGCTGGCCTAGGCATGCCCCCCACCACCGCTGTAATCCCTGCATTCTCAGCTGCCCTGGCTTTTCCTCTCTGCAACTACCTCGTTGGGGCTTCCCAGGTGGCACAATGGGTAAAGAATCTGCCTGCCAGTGCAGTAACGCAAGAGACTCAGGTTTGATCCCTGGGTCAGGAAGAGCCCCTGAAGGAGGAAATGGCAACCCTTTCCAGGATTCTTGCCTGGAAAATTCCATGAACAGAGGAGCCTGGTGGGCTACAGTCCATGGTGTCGAAAAAAGTCGGACTTGACTGAGTTCGCACACAACTATCTCTTTATCCTTTTAATACATGGGCCAAATTGTCTCTTACTGAGCAAAGATGAAGAATAGAGGGTGTCAAAACTGGGCTGGAAATCGTAAGACTTTCTTTGGTTGATGGCAAGAAGTGGAGAGGTAGCATTCACCCTGGTATTACCGAGAGCGTCAGGTACTGTCATCACAGCACATACGCCACTGCCTTACAGAGACTGAACTCCTCCAGGGCAAGGCCCATGCCTTGCTCATCTTTCTTTTCCTAGTGCCAAGCCGAGAGCCTCACATGCACAGCAGACAGTCAGTAAATGGATGATGAGCTGAGCTCACGGTGGAATATGTTCTTACCCACTGGCCTCTGTTTAGCAGCAGATCTTACCCCTTTACACATATTTAGTCAGGAAAATATTAGAGAATATAGATAGTCATGAGGAAAAGAAAAATCATTCAAGCTGACAACTTAGAAATAAGCCTCTTGAGTTGTTTTATATAATTCTATATTTATCTCATTTATTTTTTCACAAAATGGGATCTAACAGTGCATATTCTTTTAATACCTGCTTTTTTCCTCCTTAACAGCACATTGTAAAAAACCTTCCATTTCGACAAACATCACTCTACAACATTGTTTTAAATAGCTGCTTAGCATGCTATGGCATGGATCTATCATAATTATTTTAGTGGCTTTTTCTTAGTTTAAAATAATTTATTATTATACATACTGCTGTGACAAACATTTTAAAAGTATAAAATTAATTTTTTCACAGAAACAAAGCATAAAATATATATAGCATAAAAAATGACAATGATTAAAATTAGTGTTTACTTAATATAAATGCATCCTTTTGTAACTTGTTTATTTTTGCTCAATATTTCTTAGAATGTTATATCAGTATTATTACATGTAGATGGAATACACTGATTTTTCACTGGTTATAGTATTCTGTATCTGTCTTCTTTATATCACTAGAAAATAGATCACTATGCTATCACTATGGGCTTTATCACAATTATACATTTTTCTGTTGCTACTCCTTTCAGTTACTTGTAGTTTTAAACTGTTATAAATGAAGCTGCTATAACTTTCCTGTTCATGTCTCCTAGCATAAATATATAAAAAATTCTGAGCACATATGCCAAGAGTGAAACGTTTGGTTCATATGGTATAGGTACTACTAGCTATACTAAATAAGAACAAACTGTTTTCCAAAGGAGTCATACAATTCAAATTCTCCCCCATGGTGTATGTGTTGGAGCCCATTGATGTATGCTCCTTCCTCGGATGGCTAACACTATTTCTGGTCCTTCGGTTTCCATAGAAATTTTAGAACCAGCTTACCAAATTACATACATACACGCACATACCCTGATAGTTAATATACTGATTTTTCTGGGGGAGAATAAACTTCTGTGCAATATTGAACTTTCTCAGCCATTAATTTAGGTCCTTCAATAAATTGTCAAAACCCTTTTCCCATGAGTATGTTACATATTTTAATTACACAAATTCTTAGAAACTTTATATTTTTAATGTCAGTGATCTGGGTATTATTTTAAATTATGTTTTCTCTTTCTTGCTAGAGTACAGAAATGCAATTGGACTTTTGTATATTAATTTTATATTTAACAAGCACATTAAAATATGTTGGTTAATCTGAATTAATTTATTCAATCTTCTGGATTCTCTATAGAATCATATCATTGTGAATAATCAGTTTCACATCTTCCATTCCAATTTTTATGCTGTTAATTTCTTTTTCTCGTCTTAGTGCACTAGTTATGCCATTCTGCACAATGTTCGAATAAAAATGACATTAGCAGGAACCCTTATCTTGCTTATAATCTTGCTCATTTAAAGGGAATGTTTTTAATGTTTCTCAAAAACAGTATTTGCTGTAGGTTTGTCACTTTTATTTTCATATAATTTCAAACTTACAGAAAACATCAAGGATAGTACAAGGAACATTTTTTAAAATCAGATTCACCACTTTGCCCTATTTGCTTATCATTTATCTCCTATCTCTCTCTCTACATTTCTCAGGTGGTGTTAGTCGTAAAGAACCTGCCTGCCAGTGCAGGAGATATGAGACTCAGGTTCCAGCTCTGAGTCAGAAAGATCCCCTGGAGAAGGTCATGGCAACGCCATGTATTCTTGAGTGGAGAATCCCATGGACAGAGGAGCCTGGCGGGCTATGGTCCATAGAGTTGCAAAGAGTGGGACACAATTGAAGTGACTTAGCATGCTACATATAGATAGATACATATATGTATATGTGTGTGTGTGTGTGTATATACAGACACGCATACTTTTAAGTGTGTATATATCTATATAAATATATACAAGTAACACTTTACAGGAAACCAGACTGAATTTTTTGGCCAGCCCAAAACATACACATGAACGCTTTAGGGAGAACTACTTGCGAACAAGTTAAAGGCATAATACGCACTCCAGTATTCTGGCCTAGAGAATTCCATGGACCATATAGTCTGTGGGGTCGCAAAGAGTCAGACACAACTGAGCGACTTTCACTTTCACTTAAAGGCATAATGTGCCTTTAACCCTAAGCATTTATTTCCTAAAATCAAAACATTTTTCTGCAGTACCATTGTACCATTCAGCATTGCTACAATTATCTAATTCACAGTCCAAACTCAAATTTTGTCAAATCTCCCATTAGTGTTCTTTATATCTATTTTTCTTTCCTACTCCACCTTCAACCCAGGATCACAGATTTATGTATGTTTCTTTAGTCTCCTTTTATCTGGAACAGTTTCTCAGCTTTTCTACGTGTTTCTTGACCTTGATATTTTTGAAGAGTACAGGCAAGTTATTTTCTAGACTCTCTCTCAACCTGGATTTGTCAGATATTTTCTCATGACAAGATTCAAGTTATAAAATTTTCACAAGAATACTGCAAAATTGACATTTTGTCCTCAGTACATCATATCAAGAGGTACATATTTTAGCTTGTTCTGATACCAGTGATGTTAGCTTCAAGCATTTGGGTAAGGTGGTATCCACCAGTGTCTCAAAGTGGAGTGAGTAATTATCCTTAAGAAGTACTTTCAGAATCTAATATCCTGTTCCTTATCATATTTTGGCTATTGGTTTTCAGTATCCACTGATGATTTTTTTTTAAACTCCATAGTTCCTTTTGTATTTCTTATCTGGCATTATACCAGAACGAAGAGCTTTCCTTTACCCCTGTTTATTCATCCATTTAGGTAAGAATGGACTCACAGATTCCTATTTTAGTCAGTGTGTTATAATCCTGCTCCAGTTATCTTTTGTTGTGTAACCAATCATTCAAAAATCTAGTGGCTTGAAGCAACATCACCTATTTCATTACCTCTCAGCTTCTATGCTTCTAGGAATCTTGGCAGGACTGATTCTAGCTCAGGTCCCTCGTGTGTCTGAAATCAGATAACATCCAGAACTAGAGCCGTGGGGGACCAGCCAGCTACTGGGGGGTTGGTGGGCATCTCTCTCTCTTCCTGCAGTCTCAGAGTCACCCTATGAGATGGTCTCACATTGGCTCATTTGGGTCCCCTCAGAGGATGCTGACTTCAGAGTAATTAGACCATTCACATGACAGATCAGGGCTTTAGTGTGAGTGATCTAGTCAGCAACACAGAGATTTGTTACCTTTTTTGACCAAGCCTTAGAAGTCATGCAGCATAATTTCTATCACAGTCACAAGCCTGTCCAGATTCAAGGAGCAGGAAATGCATCCCAATTCTTGATAGGAGAAACAGCAAGAACACCGTGGGAAGGTATGTAATGGGAGATAGAGATACTGTTACAGACATCTTTGGACAGTACTGTCTGCAGTGCTCCACCCTTTGACCACAGCAATCTGCATATCTCCCATGGGCACATAAGCTATCTTGTCCTTAATATCCCCAAGTCTATTAGTGAAACAACAAAAATCCAGGATATTGTTATCTAAATCAGGTCCAGGTTCAGCTAAGACTTCTCAGGTAAAATTCCTTGGTTCAGCTTCTTGAGTACTATTCTTCTTAATCTGATGCCTTTTGAAAACTAAAAAAACAATCTCCACCACCCTCCTATACGCCAATTTAAAAACAGTGGGACAAGAATAGGACAGTATTTACAGATGTTTCCACTGAACAAAGAAAAAATTGTGAAGCACATTTAAATTATTTATCCACAGCAGTTCTGAAACTCAGCAGCGGCTTGTTTCTTGATTACTCCTGCCCAGGAATAATTCTCCATGGCTCTTGGCTCTACCCTCGGAATCATTCGTTTTTTTCCTATGAAAAGTAGCCTGTGTTTGTAGTTTTCTCAGACTGCTTCCTACCATAGAAGTTACAGCATTCAAGGGCTTCTTCATTTTGTACTGTCTCTTCCCTTTTCAATCCAAATGTATACAACGCTTTAAAAAGTGTGCTTTTTAATATATTAGTTTACAATGTACCATGTGATGATTAATTTTATGGATCAACATGGCTGGACCATCATGTCCAGATTTTGGTCAAACATTTGTCTGGATGTTTCTGTGAATATGCTTTTTGGATGAGGCTAACATTTAAAATGGTGGACTTTGAGTAGAGGAGGTTCAGTTCAGTCGCTCAGTCATGTCTGACTCTTTGTGACCACATGGACTGCAGCACGCCAGACCTCTTTGTCCACACCAACTCCTGGAGCTTGCTCAAACTCATGTCCATTGAGTTGGTGATGCCATCCTACCATCTCATTCTCTGTTATACCCTTCTCCTCCTGCCTTCAATCTTTCCCAGCATCAGGGTCTTTTCCAATGAGTCAATTCTTCACATCAGGTGGCCAAAGTATTGGACTTTCAGCTTAAGCATCAGTCCTTCCAATGAATATTCAGGACTGACTTCCTTTAGGATGGACTGACTTGATCTCCTTGCAGTCCAAGGGACTCTCAAGAGTCTTCTCCAACACCACAGTTCAAAAGCATCATCAGTTCTTCAGTGCTCAGCTTTCTTTATAGTCTAACTCTCACATCCATACATGACCAGTGGAAAAACCATAGCTTTGACTAGACAGACCTTTGTTGGCAAAGTAATGTCTCTCCTTTTTAATATGCTGTCGATGTGGGTCAGAGCTTTTCTTCCAAGGAGCAAGCGTCTTTAATTTCATGGCTGCAGTCACCATCTGCAGTGATTTGATTTTGGAGCCCCCAAAATATAGTCTGTTACTGTTTCCATTGTTTCCCCATCTATTTGTCATGAAGTGATGGGACCAGATGCCATGATTTTGGTTTTCTGAATGTTGAGTTTTAAGCCAACTTTTTTACTTTCCTCTTTTACTTTCATCAAGAGGCTCTTTAGTTCTTCTTCACTTTCTGCCATAAGGGTAGTGTCATCTGCATATCTGAGGTTATTGATATTTCTCCCTGCAATCTTGATTCCAGCTTGTGCTTCATCCAGCCTGGCATTTCGCATGATGTACTCTGCATAGAAGTTAAATAAGCAGGGTGACAATCTACAGCCTTGACATACTCCTTTCCCAATTTGGAACCGTTGTTCCATGTCTGGTTCTAACTGTTGCTTCTTGACCTGCATACAGACCTCTCAAGAGACAAGTAAGGTGGTGTGTATTTCCATCTTTTTAAGAATTTTCCAGTTTGTTGTGATCCACACAGTCAAAGGCTTTGACATAGTCAATAAAGCAGAAGCTGATGTTTTCCTGGAACTCTCTTGCTTTTTCTATGATCCAACGGATATTGGCAATTTGATCTCTGGTTCCTCTGCTTTTTCTAAATCCAGCTTGAATATATGGAAGTTCTCAATTCACATACTGTTGAAGTCATGCTTAGAGAATTTTGAGCATTTCTTTGCTAGTGTGTGAGATGAGTGCCATTGCTTGAACATTCTTTGGCATTGCCTTTCTTTGGTATTGGTGTGAAAACTGACCTTTTCCAGTTCTGTGGCCACTGCTGAGTTTTCCCAATTTGTTGGCATACTGAGTGCAGCACTTTAACAGCATCATCTTTTGGAACTTGAAATAGGTCAGGTGGCATTCCATCACCTCCACTGGCTTTGTTCATAGTGATACTTCCTAAGGCCCAACTGACTTCGGACTCTAGGATGTCTGGCTCTAGGTGAGTGATCACACCATCATGGTTATCTGGGTCATTAAGATCTTTTTTGTATAGTTCTTCTGTATTATTCTTGCAACTTCTTAATATCTTCCGCTTCTGTTAGGTCCATACCATTTCTGTCCTTCATTGTGCCCATCTTTGCATGAAATGTTCCCTTGGTATCTCTAATTTTCTTGTCAAGACCTCTAGTCTTTCCCATGCTATTGCTTTCCTCTATTTCTTTGCATTAATCCCTGAGGAAGGCTTTCCTATCTCTCCTTGCTATTCTTTGGAACTCTGCATTCAAATGGGTATATCTTTCCTTTTCTCCTTTGCTTTTAGCTTCTCTTCTTCTCTCAGCTATGTGTAAGACCTCCTCTGATAACCATTTTGCCTTCTCACATTTCTTTTTCTTGGGGAAAGTTAAGTTTCTTTAGAAATTTTTCTTTAGAAAAAGAAATTGTACTGCCTCCTGTACAGTGTCACAAAGCTCCATCCATAGTTCTTCAGGCACTCTGTTTATCAGATCTAATCCCTTGAATCTATTTGTCTCTTCCATTGTATAAGGGATTTGATTTAGGTCATACCTGAATGGTCTAGTGGTTTTCCCTACTTTCTTCACTATAAGTCTGAATTGCAATAAGGAGTTCATAATCTGAGCCACAGTCAGCTCCCAGTCTTGTTTTTGCTGACTAGATAAAGCATCTCCATTTTCAGTTGCAAAGAATATAATCAATCTGATTTTGGTGTTGACCATCTAGTGATGTCCAACATGTATAGAGTCATCTCTTGTGTTGTTGGAAGAGGGTGTTTGTTATGACCAGTACATTCTCTTGGCAAAACTCTGTTAGCTTTCACCCTGCTTCATTCTCTACTCCAAGGCCAAATTTGCCTGTTACTCTGGGTATCTCTTGACTTCCTACTTTTGCATTCCAGCCCCCTATAATGAAAAGGACATCTTTTTTGGTGTTAGTTCTAGAAGGTCTTATAGGACTTCATAGAACTGTTCAACTTCAGCTTCTTCAGCATTAGTGGTTGGGGCATAGGCTCAGATTACTGTGATATCAAATGGTTTGCCTTGGAAACACACAGAGATCATACTGTCATATTTGAGATTGCACCCAAGTACTACAGTTCAGATTCTTTTGTTGACTATGATGGCTACTCCATTTCCTCTAAGCAATTCTTACCCACAGTAGTAGATATAATGGTCATCTGAATTAAATTTGCCTGTTCCAGTCCCTTTTAGTTCACTGATTCCGAAAATGTCTATGCTCACTTTTGCCATCTCCTGTTTGACCACTTCCAATTACCTTGATTCATGGACCTAGCTGAACTGAACCAATGGACCTAACGTTCCAGGTTCCTGTGCAATATTGTTCTTCAAAGCATCGGACTTTATTTCCATCACCAGTCACATCCACAACTGGGCATCATTTTGCTTTGGCTCCTACAGTAATCCTATTATGGGTTATTAGTCCTGTTATGGTAATCCTCCATAATGTGGGTAGGCCTCAACCAGTCAGCTGAAGGCTTGATGAGAACAAAACTGACCTCCCCTTAGGGGAAGGCATCCCGGCGGTGCAGGGCCTGTGCACTCAAACTGCAACTCCTTCCTGGGTCTCCTCCAGCCTGCTGGCCTAAGGGTCAGATTTTGGACTGGTGAGCCTCTACAATCACGTAATCCAACTCCTTAAAGTAAATCATTCTATATAAACATATCCTGTCAGTTCTGTTTCTGTGCAGAAATTTGACCAACAAATCTAGACAAAAGTCTAAATCTCCTTTAGACAAAAGTCAAACCCATAAACCTCTTCAAGATAAACCCTACCAGATCTTGGGCCCCCATGAAGCTGCTATGGGGCGACACTCTTTCAATAGAAAGGCATACTCTTTACAATCTTAAGACACCTTTCTTTCTCTTTCTTTTTCTGATTGTAAGAACCAATGATACCTTAAAATTTGGGGAAGTTTTAAAAAAAGATTTTTATAGACCTTCCATGGATTTGATCTTTGCCTTGAAACTGTTTCTTAATTTGACCACTTTTTGCTACCAACTATGAGAGGCTGAAAATGAGAAACAATTTCCAAAGTCAGCGAGTCCTGGCTCCTTACATCCTTAGGTCACCTCTCTCCTCTCATGTTTCATCACAGGAAGCAGCAGCCAGGGGGTACTTTGGGTATTCTTCCTGATAATCATTTGATTCATTTGGCATATTTCCTATTATTATATTATCACTGGTGACAGTATTACCAAACCATCCTCTTTCACCCAGCTTTTAATAATGCTTTCCTTTCTTGCCTCTAAGCTCTCACTGAGGGCCTCCTCGAAGCTCTTCAGGTTTCTGCTAACACTCTCATGAAGCTCTTAAAGCTCTCACCAGCAATCTCTTCAAGGCCCATTGTGCTTCTTCCTCCCATCCAGTCCCCAAGCCAGTGTCACATGCTTTGATTTTTGCTGTGGTACCATTTCACATCCAGATCCCAAATCTATTATGATTACCTACTGCTATGCAGTGAGTCACCTCAAAACTTAGTGACTTATAGCAACAACAAGTTTTTTTTTATTATTCCCAGTATTTCTGTAGGTCAGAAACTTGGGAAGGGTACAGCTGGGTGGTTTTGACTCAGAAGCTCTTATGCAGTTGTAGTCAGATGATGGCTGAAGCTGCAAGAGTGGGAGGAGGCTGTCGAGGCTGATGCAAAATTCTTCTTTCTTTCTGAGGTCCCAGGGTCCCTCCATATAGCTCCTCCTCCTCGTGGACTAGTTTGGGCTTCCTTATAGCACAGTGACCTCAGGATGGCTAGTTTATATGGTAGTTCAGGGCTCCAGCATGAGTGCTCCAGCCAGCAAGGTAGAAGCTTCCATTCCTTTTACAACCTTGAAAGTCACACAGTATCACTTCTACCATACCACAAGTCTGCCCAGATTCAGGTAGAAGGAGCACAGGCTACACCCCTCAATGAGAAGGCTTTCAAAGGTACTTTCAAGAAGAACGTACAAATGTGAAATATTGTTGTGACTGTCTTTGGAAACTCTGCCACAGATACACCTTGTCATTGTTGTTTAGTCGCTAAGTTGTGTCTGATATTTTGTGATCTCATGAACTGTATCCTGCCAGGCTCCTCTGTCCATGGAATTTCCCAGGCAAGAATATCGGAGTGGGCTGCCATTTCTTTCTCCAGGGGATCTTCCTGACCCAGGGATCAAACCTGCATCTCCTGCACTGGAAGGTGGATTCTTTACCACTGAGCCCCTGGGAAGCCCAGCTATCTTTTTTTTTTTTTTCCTTATCTAAGCCCAAATTGTCCAGATGTGGCCAGTTAGAGTCCTTTCAAATTGCAACTATATCCTTTTGACAAGATCCCATGATATGCTGCTGAAAAGAAACACATCAGGACATTTCTAGTGGCGACCTAAATATAAATTTAGGGGATAAACCCAAATTATTATGTTTCATTATCTTTTATTTGGCTTCCCAGCTGGTGCAGTGGAAGGTCCCCTGGAGTAGGAAATGGCAACCCACTCCAGTATTTTTGCCTGGAAAATCCCATGGCCAGAGGAGCCTGGCAGGCTATAGTCCATGGGGTCACAAAGAGTTGGACATGACTGAGCACGCACACACACACAACTTTTAGTAACACACTGCTAAATTTAGTTTGCTAATTTTTGATTAGGTCTTTCACAGCTATATTTAAAACTTGCCTTTCTTTGGTAAATACCAGTATTGCTAGGAATGAGTATCAAGTTCATTCTAGTCTCAGAAGCATACCCACTTTTTCTGCATTCTAGAATGGTTTGTGTGAAATTGAAGTTTTTATTACTTGAATGTCTGATAATTTGTTAGTACTCCTATCTGGACCTGATATCATCTTTGTGAGTATTTTTCTAACTAGAAGTCTGATTCTATTTCTTTAATGATCATAAACTGATTGGATTTTTTATTTCTACTTGAGTAAGTTTTGCAAAGTTTTATTTTACTTTTTTCTTTCTTAGGAAGTTGACCATCAGAGCTTTCAAATCTATCGGCAAAATAAGATTCTGTTATGGTTTTAATTTTTGCAGCTTCAATAATTACATCTCCTTTTATTTTTCCTATTATATATTTATTCTCTTTTGCTCCTTTCTTCCCTCCATTTTCCCTTTATTCTCTTTCAGAGTTTTGTCCATTTTATCAGTTCTTTCAAACAATCTGCATTTGGATTTATCATTTCTGCTGATTTGTAGTTTCAACTCTATTGTTTCTTTGTAATATGCTTTGTTATTTCCTTTCTTCTCATTTACTTGGGTTTCCTCTGCTAGTCTTTACCCACCTTTGTGAGTTGGATATTTAATTCATTGACTTTGGTGCTTATAAGTTAATGAAATTATGTAAGATGATGGATATCCCTCCAATTTCTACTTTAGCTGCATTCCACAAATTTTAATATGTAATGTTTGTTATTGTTTACTTAGATATTCTCATTTTTCTTTGACTCCTGTATTGTTTAGAAAAGTATTTCATCTTCAAACATATGAGAGTATCTCTAGTATTCTTTTTTAAATTTCTTACTTTACTGCATCAGGGCAGAAATTTTATGCTTTATGGTTTAGCTTGCAGCAAGATTCTTAGACTTTCTGTGCACACATGAGAAACACATCCCTTCATCACTTGTGTGCACTCTGGGTTACAATTTAAGGCTTTGCTTTTAGTTCTCTTAGTTACGACTAATTGCATCTACTGATTTTTTAAGCTTCAATTATATTTTTCATTTCTAGACATTATGCTGGGCTTCCCAGGTGGCTCAGTGGTAAAAGAATCTCCTGCTATAGCAGGAGTTCCAGGAGATGCTAGTTTGACCCCTGGGTCAGGAAGATCCCCTGCAGAAGGAATCGGCCACTTAACTCCAGTATTCTTGCCTGGAGAATCCCATGGACAGAGGAACCTGGTGGGTTATGGTCCAAAGGGTTGCAGAGAGTCAAAGACGATTGAGGATGCATGCACCCAGACATTATACATGGTTGTTTTTTAAATAATCAGATCATGTATTACATCTTACTCTTTTTTCATATTTTCAGGTCATTTTTAAAATATATCTTTATAAGAAATATATATATATACCTTTTTTACTCTGTGCCTGTTAATTCTAATATCTGAACTTCTGCTTTTACTGGTTTTTACTTTGGTGTCTTTTTAAATTTTATTAAAATGTGTTTTGGTTTCTGACTGTGAGCTCACATTCCTTGGATGGCAACCTGTCAAAATCATCTGTGGCCTCTGTTGAAGAAGGTTCTTCTAGACAGGATTTGCATTCCCTCTACCATGTGCCTGGGAGCACTACCCACAGGACAGCTTTGAACTAAATTCTTGGCTTGAGGTCTTTTCAGACATGTCTGCTATGCGAATTCCACTGAAACCCCAGCTCATGGTTCTATTTGTCAGAGGAGATATTTTGACCCTTCCCTTGGCGCCAAGTCTGGGGGCAGGTAGTTTTCTTAACTCATCCCTAAGGGGTGACAGGCCTGTTTTTCATCTACCCTCACACGACATGTACCACCTCTTGAGGCTTCAGCATGGGTTTCCTGACTGACATGTCCTGGGCTTTGTTCCTATCCCCCATCTCTCTCTTTTTTTAAACCTTTATGGCCACACTGCATGGAATGTGGGATTTTAGTTCCTCACTGGGGATTGAACCCAGGTCTCCTGCATTGAGAGCATGGAGTCTTAACCAATGGACCACCAGAGAAGTCCCTCTCCCGTATCTCTTGACATCATTAACATTCAAAGCTCAAAGTCACCTTCATTCAGCAAACATCCTCAAAGCACAAGGCAGCTTCAGAGCTCTGAATTTCAACTTTTACTAAGTTTGTGACCTCATAGGAAATCTCCACTTCCCTGCTTCTCACTGGCATTACTAAAAAAAATTATTTAAATGTTTTATCCATCATTTAAATTTTAAGTGGAAGAGTCAGCTAAGGAATGTAGCCACACAGCTAGAAACAAAAGCCTGCACAAAGAGGTGTAAACTTTTCACCTTATTATTGCCCACTCTTCCTGAAATAGTGGGCAAATGTGATTACTTAGATTTGATGAAAGAAAATAACTAGGTCCACTCAATCCAAGGCTGGCTAACCCAGTTCATTTCAGCAAGTACTCACTGCAGATGTCCCAGTTTCCTATAGGTCCACTTAGAATTACAAGATACAACCCAGCCAAGCCCAGCCCTAGCATGGGTGAATAACAGCTAACCATATTGGCAAACATGGAGTCTGCTCACAAGATGGGCCAGCACTATGCTAAGCTTTTTTTTAAATTTTGTATTTAAATCCATATAAGTGGCATGAGATAGAACTATTACCACCATTTTATAGGTGAGTAAATCAAGGCACAGAAGATTAAGCAACTTGTCCAAAATAACATAGCTAGTAAGTTGGGTCATACTCAGAATGTCTGGCTACGTAAGTTCGAAAAAACACATAGAAAAGTTAGAGAACATCATGGTAAATGATGTGAGATTATATGAAAAATAAGAGTAGGAGAAAGCGCCCAGGTAACAGTGGTTGGAAATGCTGCAGAGGGGCCAGCGGATAGGCAGAACTGACTGGGGACTGCTCTGCACTGCGGGGTTGGCCTTCCTGCCCTCTGATATAATTAATATTCCCCAAGATGTGGTCACTGTACACGTACGCCTCTTCCTAATTAGAAGGGCACATCTTGCTCCTCTCCTCCTACATCCTGCCCTCTGTTAATTATGGTGCTTTTCTAGTAAATCTCCTTGGCTTCATGTAAGTCCTTCCACAGCACAGCAGCCAACAAATTAGGAAGCGTTGGTCCTAAAGGCAAGGGGTGGGCCATGAGTTGTAGCGCTAACTCTGTTAGAGGCCAGTGATGTTTGCCTGCTTCTTGCCTCTGCTGATGACACTTCGGGGGGAAAAACAAGTATGGGAGGGAGGACAAGTCACAAGACAGCTTTTATAAAATGCCTATTACAGAAATAATGAAACCCCAATAACTACCAACTGCAGAGGCAAGAAAAATGATAAAGCAGAAAATGTACAAAGCAAACAATTAAAACCATTTTATTAAAACAGTACTTGCTACTCGGCAAGCATTAATTCTCACCACACAATGGCAGTAAATGTTTATCAACCGAATTTCGCATATTAAGAAAATCACACAGAGGAAGTTAATATGCTAATATGCTCCCTAAGCTCTAGGAAACTTCACAGCCCAGATTAAAAGTTAGCCATGCTCACTATCAGGCTGAGATGTCACCTCTCATTAAATTCTAAATCAGCTCAGAGAACACAACATATTTATTATTTTTCCAACACCATGCAACTGATTCTGGAAGCGCCAAGAGAATCTTTGGGATAAATACATTGATTAAAAGGTACTTTAAATATCTTTTTTAACCCAGTGAACCAAAATACATAAATCAGAACTATTCTGGTCTACTGAGTACTGTAAATGTATATTTATATGTAATGAAATATCAGTGGGAAATATCTTTGGAAAGTAATTACTTTACAATATATGTGGAATGTTTGTAAATGCTTAAAGCAACTGATCCATATTAAAGACCTAACTTACAAGAAGAGACACAAGTCTTAATTACCAAGCTGGAAACTCACTTGCAGACTTATAGCCCAGAGTTAATGTTTACAGATCAGGGCATAAATACCATAGAATAGTTTAATGCAAGACTTAACTGTCTAAACTAGGGACCCACTTGCAAACACCAGCTTCATCAGAGATGCTACAGAGAGGCTGAGAAGATAAGGGTGACTCCAGCCTTTACATTAACTCCTCCTTGCTTCCTGCTCTCTTTCCTACCTCCACCCTTACTGACATCAGGTTCTCCTGTGCTGTTATTACAAGTCCTGTATCTGAGTCCAAACAGGGACTGAAAACCCCAGTGCCTTCACAGGCCACTCAGGTCACTTAATGATCATGGTTATTTTGGCATTTCAACTTGTTCCTATTTATTTCTCAAAACTGCACCTGATGCTCCAGGTCAGTTTCAAGGAAGCACTAGGAAGCAGTGCAGACTGTGGCAAACAGGAAAGTGGACACACTCTCTAAGGACAGGGCTACTCACTCCAGCCTATTCTTGCCAAGAAGTCACATGGCCCAGGGTTAACAAAGCGTTTTACTTTCCAAGATAATAGTCCTAATTGGATCTCTTAATAAAATTTTCCTTATTTATTTATTTACAGTAAATGCTGACAACTTTCTCATATTAAAATAGAAATACAACCCCCCTGCAGGTCAACACTATGTAAATCAAACAACACGACTGCCAGATGATTCTGGTCCACAGAACACCAGTTTGAGACCTGTCACACAGAACAAATACAGAACAGACACTGGGCCTAGGGGTCTTAGGAAAAGCTTGTGTTTGTTTTCTGACAAAGGCACACAAGCTTGGTGAGTTGCCCAGGTGAGGTATGACATGGCTCGTTGGAAGTTTGGAGACTTTTTCAGGACTCAAAATGACTTTGTGGTGTTCATAAGGAAAGATGGGATTGAAACAGTAATGGTGGGCTTAGGTATTAACAAGCAAACGGGAGGCACATGGGGGGAAAAAGTCCTTTCAGCCCCTTGAATATAGGAGCAGAGTCCCAGAATTCCCAGGATCCACCGGGCGCAGGACGAGGTAGCCTCTAGGCCAAGTCTCTTGCTCCCACCAGGCCCTGCACTCCCACCACTGTGGCCTTTCAGTCTCTGTCATCCAGTATCCTGGCCCACAAAACAGAACTCTCCCTCCAGGCTCCTGGGGGTCTCGGGGAGAAAGAGCCTGGTGGCAGTACACGGTCTATATCAAAAGGGCAGAAGCCCAGGTTCATCCAAGACCAACAGCCTAGGCCAGCATCCTCACCTCTACTCTGAGTTTCATGGTATCTGGCCTCTGACACTGCCTTTCTCTGTTTCCACCAGTCCTCCACACTGCTCCCTCTCCCATCAGGGGCAGCCAGAGAGGCGCCTGATCTTAAGCTTTTCAAAGACTGACCATTTACAAATGGCTTTGAGGATACGCTTGAGAGCTGAGAATCCTCAGAACAGGGGTCCTAGGGAGGCCACACGAGCAAGACACAGGAGCGTGTCTTCACAGAGGACTCTGAATATTCTATTACAATGAGGGTTAATGTAAGGGTCATCTACTAACTGAAACACCCAGCCTGCCAAATCACTAACTCCTCCAAAGCCCATGTTCCCTCATCCATAAAACAGAAGGTCATACAAGCGGGCCACTGGACTGCTGAGTGTGGAGACAAGTTAACTCAGCAAAGCTTATAGTGGGGGCTTCAATAATGAGAGTTGTCACCATGTATTTCATTCCCCACGGTCCCCTTCCCTCAAGAGAAAAAGAAAATATTTAGAAACATTTTAAGCAAAAGTCAAAGCAGAGACTTTAACCAGAAATCTCAACCAAGATGCCCATCAGTAGGAAATGGTTGCTGAGTATCTAGGCTATGCTGGACACTGCACCACCTTGAGAGACAGGAAAACCTGGCCCCAGGGGTGGGAATAAAAGGAAGAAAAACAACCATAGTGGGCCCAGAGGTCTATGCACAGTAGTTCAGGTCCTAACATCCTTCCTCTGCTACTCACTAGCCATGGGACTTCAAGTCCATCACTTTTGCTGTTCAAGCATGTGTCTCCACCTTTGAAAATAATGGTTGACCCTGAAGGAATGTTTCAGATGTGGGGCTGGATCATGGGATGATTCCATGAGTGGCAGCACCAGAAAGAGAGTTAGACTTCCCAAGGAGGCCATGACCACCGCCACGCAGAGCATTCAGGCAGCTGTTTGGTGGTAGGGATGCAGTCATGAAGACTGGCTGTGGGACTGGCCTTGGAAACAGAGTGAGGTGAGGGAAGAGATGGCTTCTGGACCAGAGGGCTAGGAGCACACCCAGCATGGTCTCAGACCTCCAAAATGGGGCTCGACCTGCATTGGCACGTCTCTCACTGCACTCTGAGTGTCTCTGATCCATGCTAACAGCATCCTGGTGGATCCTGCTGTCAGCACTGGATAAGCAATGAGCTACTAGATGTCAAACAGCATTTGCATTTCTGAGATGGCTTCATCTGCTCCCTCTCCCTAGACTCTCCACAGTGAAATTTGAAATCTAGACAGACGGGTCCACTCTGAGTAGCAGCTCTTCCAGAAATCCCATGGGAAAGAAACACTTATTTAATTATTTCCTACACAGAGAAACAGCTGAGCTTCTTACACAACCACAACTGGTGGCTGCTTCTCCACCTTTTCATTTTCGAAGACATGCAGCTCCCTAAGAGACACATGGACATGTTTATCACCCCTTGTAGTTTAAGTATCTTTCATTCATTCATTCAAAGCACACATCACAACTGTCTTGTTCGCTAGAAATTCTGCAGAAGGCCCAGGTTTGGGTGGGAGAGCATCAGGGAGGCTGGCATCTGGAATATGACCCAAGAAACAAGCATGAGTCTAGATTCACCAAAGCTCCTTCTGGATGATGACAGCAGGGTCAGAATGGAGTTCTTAATTTGGGTTTCAGTTCCAGGGACATCTGTAGCTATCTGAACAGGCTGCAGAATCATCTGTGTGGGAGCATCTGTATTTGTGGGGTTACTCGAATGCAGCGCCGGGCACACAGCAATGAATGGATTTTCTGGCTCTCCCTGGCTCTATTTTAAACTGTCATCATTTTAAACCATGAAATATGCCAAGTGATAATTAAACCTCACCACAGACAGACACTGTGAAAATGATTAACTTTTACCTTTTCCCCCACACACATTCTGAATATTCTGAATCCCCAAGGTATGGAATCATTACACTGACAGATGAGAAAAGTTGTCTTCACACTAATTTATTCTTAAAAGAACCATAACAGGACTGAAAATTCTGTGCTTTTCCATTGTGTTTTAATTTGAAAACTTCTGCTGTCAACTCATACTTGTGTAGAGGAAGCCTGGTGGGGAGGAGAACAGAGCTGATGTCACAGCTCCAGCCCCGCCTCTGCTAGCTGTGTGACCCTTGACCTCTCTGAACATCATGTTTCTCCACTCATCAAGTAACCAATGATAGTATCTTCACTCCACCCAATGCACAGCTTTCTTAAATGCAGTGAATGAGAAAGTCCTTTGAAAGCAAAAAGTGGCCTGGTAACACTTTCCAAGTATAAGACGTACACTCTGTATAAAGGGGTGTGGCACAGCTTTGCAGATCTGCTATCTTTAAAAAAAGAAGAAAGAAAGAAAACGGAAAACAAAACAAAAAAAAACCCTCAACTCATTTTATTTTCAGCTGAAGTTTCTAAGCATGAGATTAGATCTGACCCTGTCAGATAACTGTCTCCTCTTAGCCACAGGACTCCCATTTTGTGCCCAAATATACAGTGATTCACGCAAATGATAAAAATTCAAATGAAGCAGCCAAGCAGCTGGATGGGAATGCTGCTTCCAGCAAAAAGAGAGCACAAATAACTGCTAAAATTAGTAAAACAAACAGACTGAAATGTATTTTCACTCCCACAACTCTTTTTCCAGACCTGTGATTTTCTCCTTTAAGGCCCATTTCTTCTAAATGTGGAGGTCTCTGGTTCTCTCTGGCAGCAGGAGCCTGCAGGGCCCCATCACCCTAACCCTGCGGGTACCTCAGCTGCAGAGTGATGAGTCCCTGCTGGCAAATGGGAGCATTTCCATCAGAATTGTACAAACACTGCTGAATTTCCATCAGGAATGTGATTTCCTGGATGACCTCAGTTAAGCCCATTTTAATTCCTTGATCAATTTCCTATGGCATTCAAAGGGTTCCCCGTTTTTCTCTATTTACAAAATAAAATTCCAATGCCTGTGTCAGAGGGGCTTTTATGAGGATTAAATCAGAGATGAGTATGTGAAAATGTTTCCATTAAGAACTCTTCCGATCTAAGCAATTTATATTAAAGCAGTGAAGTAAGCCTTTACTACTAAATTAATCTATCAGTAAAAAAAAAAAAACAATCAGTGGAAGTCGCTCAGTTGTGTCTGACTCTTTGCGACCCCATGGACTGTAGCCCACCAGGCTCCTATGTGCATGGGATTCTCCAGAAAAGAAACTGGAGTGGGTAGCTGTTCCCTTTTCCAGGCAATCTTTCCAAGCCAGGAATCAAACCCAGGTCTGAGTGACCACGGAAGCACAAGAAGCTGCTTACTTAAAAGTGGCTGGTGAACAAGAGCACTGGTTTTCTGTAAGGACCAGGTCTCCCCACCTCATCTGCGTCCCTGCCTGCTATCAAATGCCCATTTGGAATCAGTAGTGCTGAGAGCTCCCACCACTTACTTTCCAAGAAAGAAGCAGGATCTGTCATGAAAAATAAGGAAAACAAAGCTCCTGGAAGCCCCAAGGAGGCAAATATTAAAGTCACCAAAGGGTGGGGCTGGGGGGAGATTTGATATTAGCTTTTTTTTTTTTTTTTTATTGTTTTTGCCATACATTGTCATGATATCACCATGGGTTTACATATGCTTCCCCTCCGGGTCCCCCCTCCCTCCTCCCTCCCCCCCGGGAAATCTCGCTGCACCAGTCCCGAGCATCAATCCTGGGCTGGCGATTGATTAGACACATGACAATTAACATGCTTCAATGCCCTTCTCCCATCTCATCCCACCCTTACCCTCATCCACAAAGTCCACAAGTCTATTCTATACATCTGCGTTCCTTTTGTTGTCTCCCATGTTGGGTTCTCATTACTGTCTTTCTAAATTCCATATATATGTGTTAATATACTGTATTGTTGTTTTTGCTTCTGGCTTACTTCACTCTGGATAATGGGCTCCAGTTTCGTCCATCTGAGTAGAATTGCTTCAAATGAATTTTTTTTTTAATGCTGAGTAATATTCCATTGTGTATATATACCACAGCTTTCTTATCCATTCGTCAGTTGATGGGCATCTAGGTTGCTTCCATGTCCTGGCTATTGTAAACAATGCAGCGATGAACATTGGGGTGCACGTGGCTCTTTCAATTCTGGTTTCCTCGGTGTATATGCCCAGCAGTGGGATTGCCGGGTCATATGGCAGGTCTATTTGCAGCTTTTTAAGGAACCTCCACACTGTTTTCCATAGTGGCTGTACTAGTTTGCATTCCCACCAACCAGAAACTATAAAAATCCTAGAGGATAACATAGGCAAAACACTCTCGGCTATAATCCAAAGCGGGATACTCCATGACCCACCTCCCAGAATATTGGAAATAAAAACACGAATAAACAAATGGGACCTAATTAAAATTAAAAGCTTTTGCACAACAAAGGAAACTATAAGCAAGGTGAAAAGACAGCCTTCAGAATGGGAGAAAATAATAGCCAATGAAGCAACAGACAAACAATTAATCTCAAAAATTTACAAACAACTCCTGCAGCTCCATTCTAGAAAAATAAACAACCCAATTAAAAAGTGGGCCAAAGAACTTAACAGACATTTCTCCAAAGAAGATATTAAAATGGCTAACAAACACATGAAAAGATGCTCAACATCACTCATTATCAGAGAAATGCAAATCAAAACTACAATGAGGTACCACTTTACACCAGTCAGAATGGCTGCCATCCAAAAGTCTACAAGCAATAAATGCTGGAGAGGATGTGGAGAAAAGGGAACCCTCTTACACTGTTGGTGGGAATGATATTAGCTTTTGATCTTTATGTTCTTTCGCTGAAGAGCTGAGGAAAGCAGAATATGTTGGGGTCCAAACAAACAATAATACACCCATAGTTCAGGCCAGGGGATGCTTACTGCACCTTACCAGGTCACTGTGTCTATCACAGGGGAAGGGGTTGAAGGAGCAGGAGACCCCCTTGCTGGAGGCAGTTGTGATTTAAGCAAACCAAACAGGCCTATATTTGTCATCAGGGATCTGGGGTCCAAGCCACATTCCCTTTCCTTCTTGAAAGATAGGAGCAATGCCTTACCCGGAAACACTAGGTAAATGCTTCCTGCAGCTTAGCCTAAGCCTGCTTTTGAGGCACTCAGCACCCTTTAGGAGTGGAGGATGTTACACACATTCAGATGTGAAATAATTTAGTAACTGATAACATGCACCTTCCTGCATCATGTCCCCTTTATGGGAAGAGCCCCCCGTTGTCATCTGAGGATTTACCTTCCTTTCACTCTCAGCTGTGACCCTGCTAAACCCAGCAGCGTGCAGCATCCCCCTGGCCTCTGGCACTGATTCAGGATGGGGCATGTGACCTGAGCCCATCCAATCTGAGTAGCATTTCCGGAGGAAAAGACTTGGAGGTGTAAGGGAGGTTGGCACTCACCATGGGGAGAGTCAACTGCAAGGGGGTAGATGAGTGAAACCAGATCTGGTACTCTACACTGGGTTTGCCTGAAGCCAGCACCCCTGATGCCACCATCCTCTGCCCAGCTTTCCAGTTTCCTAAGCCAACAAGATGTTCCTTTTGTTTGGGCTACTTGGACTGCATTTTGCTATTTCCAACAAAAAATTGTCCCCACTAATCAAGTGTGCCCAAAAGAGACCCTCTGCCAATGGAATTTTCTCTTGGAGAGAAGACCCTGAGACATCATTTCCACCACGTTATTCAGGGAGCTGATCCCCTTGGCTCCCGCGTGGGTGTACACAGAGCAAATACTCCCCTGCTGGGGGGTCGGCCCCCTCATGGCAGCTGTTGCCTTCCTTTCTGTCTGCAGGAAACTCTTGTGTCTCCCCAGCTGACACGTCCATGGACGCTCATGCTCTGTAAAAGGCAGGGACCATACTTTGTCATCACTGCACAAATTCCAGTCCATCCGAGGAGGACTGCTCTTTCATTAGCACCCAATAAGCCTTCACAGAACCCCAAGGATGGTGCTTACCTTTCTACCAGAGTGATTTCTCTTTTAGAAGTAGTCATGACCAAACCAAGTTCCTCGACATTGCTTCAGAAGCACTGCAGGAGGGAGGGAGCAACTCAGGGACAGAGAACTCCCTACAGAGGCCTCTGGAGAGTGGGTGGGTGGGCAACAACCAGCCTAGGTACCCAGGTAAACGAGCCTCATGCACGTTTCAACGATGCTGACTGTAGTCACACACCAGCCCGGACGGCCACCTGCTGCCTGCACCCAGGACCCGGAGGCCGCTGGTCACTGCCCACATCCCACAGAGCTGGTGGCTGGTCAGTGCTTGTTCATATCTGGGGTCCATGTCTCCTGACTTCCCAACAGCACAAAGCAAACTAATGTTACCTCTTGCAAAATTCAACATTTTGCAAAAAAAGTTTTCTACACACACACACACACACACACACACACACACTCCCTGAAGCATCTTCTTGTAGCCCACTGACAGTCCCAGCCAAAAAGCAGAATCAAACATGAGTGTGCAGAGAACCATAGGGTGGGTTGTAATGTCCTGGATCTCTGGCCCTCGTTGCCTAACCTGCAGGGGCCCTCCAGGGGCATGCGGCTAGTTCACCACGGCCAGCGTCTGCACCAGAGGGTGCACTGTGAAGCCCTCACCGCACCCAAGGGGAGAAATAGGCCAGTGGCGCAGAAGCAGTGAGCGCCCAGAGGAGAGTGGGGCTGACCAGGACAGAGCGCACTGCCAGGTTTCACTCCTTCAGATGGGACTCATCACCTTGCAGATGACTCCCTGTTTGGGCTCTGTGTCTGAGGAAGCTGAGAGAGTAAAGATCTGATGTTAAGAGACAACACAGTCTGAAAATAAGGCAATGGGAGTTTTTCGGGTTTTTTTTTTTTTTTAAGAGTTTTTAACAGATGAACTAATTCTGATGACAAGAAAGGAATTCGATCACAATGGTCAGTTAGATTCTGTACCTTGTTCCCAAGAAAGACTGCTGAGTAGCAATAAAATAAAAGAGACAGAAACAAATGATTTTTAAGTCACAGATAATTAACCCCAGAGGCTCATTGATGGCACATTAATATTGCTGGGGCAAGTGGCTTAACGAGTTTGAAAAGGACCCCAGAGTTTATATGCAACAGATCATTTCAAGGGTTGCAGAGAAACCCCTTCTGGCTTAGGGGCAAGGCAAGGGGCCAAGATGACAAGTATCAGCCTCTACTGCTAGGATCTCAGAGAAGAGAAGGGACTGCCTCCCTCTCTGGGGAAGGATAGGATCTCGGCAGGTCTACTGGGAGTGCCATCACCTCTGTTTCCGGGCCTTGACAAGCCAGCTTAGTGTGCTTCACAGTGATGCCACCTTGGGCAGGGCCTGCCCTACTGTCCTTATGAAGCCGCAGTGGTCCATACCCTTTGAGGGGTATGACCTCTCAGATAATGAGACTCTTTCCCACCCATTCCAGAGAGGGACCTAGGGACACACTTTGCAATGGCGACTCCCAAGGAGACGTCTCACCACCAATACAGCTCACTGCACAAGGCTTCCCCACCCCACCCAGACCCACCGAGGCCCTCCACAAGCACACACCTCATTTGCACAAGCACCTTTCAAGGACTTTCTATCTGAGGGACCCACACGGTGTCAGAAAGGGCAGAGTGGCTCCCTGAGGACGGTCATTAAGGAGAGGGGGCCCTCCCAAGGGTGGCGGTGGGAAGAGTAAGGGCAGTAGGCGAGACAGGGTGCCCACGGCTGAACAATCTGGCAACCCCACACCTGCAGTTTTACTTTCTGAGAAGTGGAGATGCGACAGAGAGCCGGGGCGGCCCCAGGGTGTGCTGGGATCTGTGTGCACCAGGTGGGAGACCCCGTAAAGAAGGGCCTCGATCCCTTCTCTCCTGGGGCTCACCTTACACGGCAGTGTGGGAGCCTCCACTGGAGCACAGCAGACCCTGGCGCCAGCAGCATGCCCCACGGTGCTGAGGCACCGGGCGTGGTGTCACACACATTCCAACAGTAGCACAAGCAGCTCCCTGAGCTACACACAGCAAGACACTGGCCAGGCGATAGGAGGAAGCACTCACCCAGAGCCTGGAAGACCCTTGATTAAGGCAGAGCACGTAAGAGGCAGGAGAGACAGCTCAGGTCCACTCGGGCTTAGTCCACGGCGGGTGTTTCCATGCCCACAGCCTGAGAATCCTCTGGCTAAGGCTGTGCTTGGTCCTCGGGAAAGGCCATTGTCTGCGCGCCCTCAGTTTTATGATGATGAAATAATTAAAAGGAAACAGGAAGGATCTAGCATGTGATGCTCAAGACAGTCTCTGACCTGAGTGCCCAGAAAACCCTTAATCTGGGAATACAAATTTTATGTGTGTTTGTGGTTAAGTTCTTAAAGACATCATCAAGAAGAGAGCTGTTAACTGAGCACAGAGTTCAAGATTCTGGGCTAAATTTCAGAAAATCCTTCACAGGAATAGTCAACAGAATAAGATTTGCAACATCATCTGTAAGTCAGCTTGAAGACAGAGGAATGGGTTTGGTGACTGAGACGTTCTTTGTTGTACATCTGAGGCCAAACCTACAGACACAGTATGGAAGTAGCCATAGCGAAGACCACCAACCTCACTGTGTTCTGATGCCATGGCCCACACTGGGCCAAGGGCTCTCATGCTGAATCCCTCCCCATAATGTGTCCAGGAAGCTGTGAGAGGTGTCAGTTGCATGCTGCTCAGCATCCTTCCTCTATGGACCAAACCTGTACCCACTCTCTGGTATTTGAATGAGGGTGTTTCTGCAACCCCCAAGGGAAGAACATGTGATTGCCTGACCAATCACAGTATTTCAACCCCTCCTTGCTCGTAATTGGTTTAGGGCTTGACTCATGATACAAGGCCAGCCAATCAGAATCTTCAAGGAGACTTCTCCGCTTACTCTGGAGGAAAGTGGTTTCACCCTCTCAGCTGGTGAGCAGTCAGTCAGGAATCTGTGATCCACCAGCTGCCAGGAGCCAGCCTGCAAGGCTGAGCAGAAGAGGCCAAAACACCAAAAAGAGGGAAAAAAATGAGTATAAGGTCTTATATGAGCGGTTTTTCAAGCCAGATCCACCCTCCCTTAGATTCTGCAGGCTCACAAGGTGTTCAGGCGCTAGCCAGTGCAAGCTGGGTTTCTGCAAGGCAGAGTTAGGACTAAGGGTCTGTACTATTACTGTCCTAAGCTTTTTCAGAGAAGACTGAGTAACTTCCCCGAAGTCACACTGTGAGTAAGCGGAGAAGTGGGATTCTGCTAACTGGTCACAGCCAAACTGGGTACCGAGTCGTTGTATGCAACCAGAATTCAGTTGTCATCCACTCCCCACTCAACCTGGGGCACATAGGTTCAATATCAGTTTTCCAGCAGCTAAAGAGAAAGCACTCTCCAGAAAGAGTCAACTGCTGTGGAAGTAGACACTGAAGGAGACAGGTGCCACCTCCTACTTTCTGGAGCCCAGTAACTGCTGGAGAGAACAAGCAAGCTCCGCTATATAGAGTAGGGGCAGGATAGGGAAGGAAATCCCATTTCTCTCCCCAAATGGCAGTCTTGATTGGAAAAGGACCCACTACCCCAGGCACTGACAAATCTGGATGGCTCCCTTTTAAGTTCCTTACATCTGCAGCCATTAAAGAAGTTATCTCAAAAGAAGTTAGGAGTTTATTAATCCATTTCATCGAAGAGAGTCAGCCACTTTACATTATACCAAGATAGATTATGCAGGCAACCGAGAGACCCAGAAAACATCTGCTAAACAAAATCAAAATTAATGGTAAACAGACTGCAATTCTTGATAGCTGAAGTTCACCCAGATGCAAAGAACTATAAAGGGGCTATTAGAGGCAGCTGCCAATTAAGGGAATAATTCCAAGGGTTTTCACAAAGTGAGGCTCTAGTTACACACTCAGGACTGGCAGGTCATGTTTATGTAGGAGATTTGCATTGCTAAGGAGACAGAGCCACCCTGGCTGTGTGACTGTCACTTCCCTCTCTTTTTCTGTGAAGACAGCAGCATCCCTCCTCTCAAGTCTCCCTCACAGCCCTGCTGGAAGCCACGACAGGCTGGTCTAGATGGGAATGTGTGAGTGAGCCATCCTAGGGAAGATGGGTAATGCAGTGTGACATTGGTGCCCACCCCCAAAACCCACAGCTTCTAATCACAGCACAGCCACAGACATCTGGAATAGCTTACTGACCACCCCATGCTCTAAGAGATGGCTGACAAGGGCTGAATTACCCTGGCCGCTTGCTCAGCTCACTCGAGTGTTCTCTCATGACTATAATTCAGTGTGATGGGATCAGTTAGAGAAAAGCACCGGTTTGGGTAGATGGATCCTGGCAGTTATCATCAGCATCAGCCCTCAGAGTGGACATGGGAGTGTCTCGGCGAGGTGAGGTTGGCACCTTTTGTGGAAGCTTCAGAAAAAAGTTGAAATTAAATTGTGGGTGACTAGAGGGAGGTGTAAAAATGCCTGCATTAGAGAGGTGAAGAAGCAGCAGCCATCTGCCTTCCCTGTGCTGCTGGGAAAGGGGGGCCCAGGGCAAGAGGATGATGTAAGACCGCCCTGAAGGTGGCAGGAGGTCCAACAGGGGTACCAAGAGACATCCTCCCAAGGTTGCTGTCCTGCCACAATATCCGATCCTCTATCGCCCTCCAGGCTCCCGTGAAAGTCCTTCCCACAAACCTAAATTGGAAACAAAGCTCCCCTAGAAAGTTTTCTTCCAAGAGTCCCTCTCAGCCTTACGGGCTTTGCAGTGATCACGTATGCTTAGAAATCCTTGGGTGATGAAGTAAGATCAAATTATTACCCGCCCATTAGATAGAGGTTCAGTGTCTCAGAGAGACATTGGTCCAGAGGGACCTTGGCCCAAAGGACTCTTTGTTCCTATTAAAATAAGCATGTAAAGGAAGGAGTCTCATGTAAGGTGCCATCTGCTCTGCTTGTATCATGGGTTACTGAGAGTCAAGGGAGATAAAGAACATGAAAGCTCTCGGGAAACTTCGGAACATCTAAGATGCAATTAACACTGTAACTATCTCACCACTCCCCACACCCCACCTTTGGAAGGCAGTCACATGCTGGGGCATGTCCTGGGCTCTGTCAAAGCAGTCCCTCTTTGTGGACTCTCTAGAGCAGGGCTTGCACAGGGCACTGTGTGGAAGC
The DNA here is from genome assembly GCA_007570785.1 of Antilocapra americana. Taxonomy (NCBI): domain Eukaryota; kingdom Metazoa; phylum Chordata; class Mammalia; order Artiodactyla; family Antilocapridae; genus Antilocapra; species Antilocapra americana. The sequence goes on along the minus strand of ML661896.1, from coordinate 6,455,892 downwards.
CCAGCCAGAGACGATTAAAAACAACAAATCAAGATGCCATGGGAACAAAAGAGACCATAGCAAAAATCAACCAATCCAAAAGCTGGTTCTTTGAGAAGATAAATAAAATTGACAAACCATTAGCCAGACTCATCAAGAAACAAAACGACCCAATCAAAAAGTGGGCCAAAGAACTTAACAGACATTTCTCCAAAGAAGACATAAAAATGGCTAACAAACACATGAAAAGATGTTCAACATCACTCATTATCAGAGAAATGCAAATCAAAACCACAATGAGATATCACTTTACACCACTCAGAATGGCTGCAATCCAAAAATCTACAAGTAATAAATGCTGGAGAGGATGTGGAGAAAAGGGAACTCTCTTACACTGTTGGTGGGATTGCAAACTAGTAGAGCCACTATGGAAAACAGTGTGGAGATTCCTTAAAAAACTGCAATATTGCCATATGACCCAGCAATCCCACTGCTGGGCATATACACCGAGGAAACCAGAATTGAAAGAGACACGTGTACCCCAATGTCATCGCTGCTTTGTTTACAATAGCCAGGACATGAAAGCAACCTAGATGCCCATCAACTGACGAATGGATAAGAAAGCTGTGGTACATATACACAATGGAATAATACTCAGCATTAAAAAAAAATTCATTTGAATCAGTTCTACTCAGATGGACGAAACTGGAGCCCATTATCCAGAGTGAAGTAAGCCAGAAGCAAAAACAACAATACAGTATATTAACGCATATATATGGAATTTAGAAAGACGGTAACGAGAACCCTGCATGCGAGACAGCAAAAGGAACGCAGATGTATAGAATAGACTCGTGGACTCTGTGGATGAGGGAAAGGGTGGGATGATATGGGAGAATGGCATTGAAACATGTTAATTATCATATGTCTAATCAATCGCCAGCCCAGGATTGATGCTCGGGGCTGGTGCAACGAGATTTCCCGGGGGGGAGGGAGGAGGGAGGGGGGTTCTGGAGGGGGAGCATATGTAAACCCATGGTGATATCATGTCATTGTATGGCAAAACTAATAAAAAAAAAAAAAAAGATGCCATGGGAAACTAAGTTTGGGAAATGCTGCATATCACACTTCTTTTCAAAGTCCTATTTAACATCTTAATAATCTCAGAGATTCTGCAATAAAAATAACAACCAGCTTGATATTGAGTCCAGCATTTACCAAGTGCTTTATTTTCCTACAGCTGCTGTAGCAAAGTTCTATAAAGTAAATGACTTAACAAGAGAAATCTGTTTTCTCCCAGTTTTGGAGGCTAGAAGTCAGAAATCAAGGTGTTGGCATGACCACCCTCCCTCTGAAGGCTCTAAGGGGGAGTCTCTGTCGCTCCTTCCTAGCTACTGCTGATTGTCAACAACGCTTTGTGTTCCTTGGCTTATGTACTCAGTCTACTCTGTGCCTCCTTTAGAACATGCCATTTTTCCTGTGTGTCTGTGTCCAAATCTCTCTCCTCAAAAGGATCTCACTTATTGGATCAGGGTCCATCCTATTTCAGTATGACCTCATTGTAATTACACATTTGCTGGGACTATATTTTCAAGTAAGGTCACATTCACATATTCTGGGTTAGGACTTAAAAATATCTTTTTGGGAGACAAAATCAAACCTATAATACCAAACCTATTTGAACATGCAGCACTTTCATCAATGCATCAGCTGGGAATATCTGGATATCCACAGAACTCTTCCTACAAGTGCCTCTGTAAAACCAAATGATTCAGCACCTCTCTTGTGTATCACTGGGACAGGATCAGAGTGAAAAAGACATATACAATGCAACTTTTAAATCTGCACTTAATTCAGGAAATGATTGTTGAGCAACTACAAGTCCCAGGCTAAGGCCTTGAGGAATTTAGGAGTAAAAGAGGGGAGGGTCTCAGCTCTAAGGAAATGAATGACTTACTAGGAGCCCTGAACTCCCAGGTAAAGCAGGGTAAGCAAAACTCTTCAGAAAGAGAGTTGGAAGGGAGAAGAGAGAGGTGAGATTTCACAAAGATAAGGGACAAAGAGCAGGCAGGCTGCAGGGACAATGCAAGAGGCAAGAAAGCCGGGCTACCATCTGAGAACCATGACAGCGCTGGATGGGAGGAGCACAGGGAATAAGGCACAGAGCCCATCTGAGGCACACGTGCATTCGCGTCACCCTAATGATCTCCAACATAACCGGGACTTAGCCTGGACTCCGTTTCCACTGCTAATATTAGCCCCCTCACTTCTCACTCCACAGACTTAATCAAGAGCTTTCAAAAGTTACAGAGCATAAAGTTGCAATTGGTCATCCATGTGTAGCTATGAACCCTGGTTGGAGCTGATATCCTGAGTCAGATGTTACATAAAAACAGAAAAATCTCTTAGGTTTTGTGGTCCAGAGGCTACCCCTCTAGATCTTTCCAGGATCTCCTGGGCCTGGTAAACTAGGCAGAAAAATTCAGAATATTAATTATTTGCTCTTCATTCAGTGCCAGATCAAGTCAAAGCTAAGTGTTCATTGCTAGACAATAATGTCTTATTTGTGTTTGCAGGAATATTTATTGAAATATTCACAGCGCTTCTACTATTTTTATACCCATACATATACACTGTTGTGGGGAAGATTAACAACCCTACTACACAAGCCATTGAATCTCAGACTTAAAAAATACTCAGAACTGACCTACAAGGACCCACTCTTCCTTCCTTCCTGCCAGGTTATAAGCTCTGACATTAAGGCACAGGGCTATTTCAGAATTTTGAAACACTCAACTTTGACAGAAGTAAGCAAGAAACATCAGTTCACAGAAGGAAGAAAAATGTTTCTGTTATGTCAAGACAAATTTACCAGTACAAACCCAAGGCATATGTTCCCAATAAGCCAGTTATGAAAGATGCTGCTTCAAGAAAGAAGAGAGTTGTGGAAAAATAGAGCACAGCCTAAACATGCCTTTGCTCATCCTGAGACACTTAGTCTTCTAGGAATTTGGAGTCTCATGTACAATAACGTCTTTTATGCCTTTGAGCAAAAATACACATAGTTTTCTCATATCCTTGCCCTACTATTCAAAGACATTTCTAACACAAGGACAGTAAGAGTCCAAAACAGTTAAGCTCATATGTGATTCCATAAAGCAGATAGTGCTGTGCACCAAACAGTCACACACACTCAGGAGTAGTGGAGTGAATAATATTCTAAACCAAAGTTCATGCCACCTTGTCTCCTAATGGCTATTTTTCTCCAGGTTATATGGTCATAATATCCATTGTGAACACAACTTTGAACCAGAAACAGGCCTTCCCTGCCCCACCCGCCTTCACCCAGTATCATTTGATTTTCATGTCCAAACAATGCGGTTTACGCTCTGGATGCAGTTCAGAGGACGCTGAGCCCAAAACCGGAGACAATGGCGAATGAGAGTGAAAGCCAGAAAGGTCACCCTAGAGCTAGATTAACCAGATCCTTTGTATCCAGGATTCCAGTACCGCAGACAGCAGCCAACAGCTGGTTCTATGAACCCACCAGTACAGACAGTATGGAAAGTTTAAGGCTAGAGACACACTTCAGTAACATGGCCCTTCTGTATTTTTCATTGTGTTGCATAAAACAAGAACTAACCAAGAGACAAGGTTTTTAGATTTGAAAATCAGTACGGTATTTTCTCACTTCTAATGATTGGTGCTGAGACAATAGCACCAAGCAGGAGGTGTGGTTATATAGCGAAAACCAAAGGCCAGACCCCAGACCAAGAACTCACTTTGGCTCCTAACTTCATCCTCCCATTCCTGAGATAAACGGATGACTGGTGGTGATTTCCATAAATCAGACAAAAGACACTCTCTTACTAGAGACTAGGTATCACTGAAAGCAAGTAAGAGTAACTTCAATTTCCACTAAAAGATTTCAGAAATTACCTCAGTAATCAGGAAACAAATGCACTAGAGGATCTCTGGCAGGGAAAATCAAACCCTGTGGAATTGTTTTCAAAAGGAAAACTAATTACTTATATCTATTTCAGCTTAACTAAAGTTGCAAAAATCGAATCAGAAACATTTTTCACAGTGGCACCTTTTCCCCGTTATTGACATACCTCAAACCATAAACAACTTTTTATTGTTGATGTAGTTTTCACCAGGTTAAATTAAATAATTATTTCAGACTTCACACAGAAAGGAGGCTTCTTTTGAGAGACCGCAAACATGATCATGAATGAGCCAGTTCCCTACACCTCATCTCTGATACCTGAAGGCAGAAGGACATAGTTCTCACAAGCAAACTTCGGCTTTCGTTCCTGCAGTCCCTGAGGCAAGTAGTGTGAATAGTAGGTGCCAAGTAGTCAGCACCCAGAACAGGTCACATGAAATTTCAAAGAACAGGCTGCCCACAGTCTGAAGTTAATCTTAACTTGAACAAACTACATCCGTATGCCCACAACACAAATGAAATGAGTACGAGTGCATCTTCCCTACCTTCTCTTCTTGTGACTTCAAGGCTTCTGGATTCCTGCAAGAAAAGAAAGATTTGGTGTTTTTGAAGAATAATTCATATGTTGAAATACTTGCAAAAATCTCACCTCTTGTTAGACATTCATTCACAGAAGGGTGACGGATCTTTTAAGTAAAAGACATTCAGCAGTGTTGGGGCTACTAAACTCTCAACATATACATACCCATCTGTAAATGTAAACCACCTGCTGCTTTGCTGGCTTAAGCAAAAATACTGTTAATCATGCAGTTTTTAACGAGCAGACCCAACTCTCATGGTCTTCCTTATATGGAAACTGGGCTGATTCCAATTGTTAGGAAATACCTTGTTTTAAGTTGAATCCCCAGCCTCGACCTAGACTGTAAGTGTTTGTAGGGAAAACACAAGCAGACAGGAGGCAGAATGACGTGAACAGCAGCAGGCTGTGACGTGTGGTGCCGTGGTAAAGACCGCTGTTGTTCCTGTGCAGGCCAGTGGCATGATCTGGTGATCGATTATGCTCCTCAACAGTTTTCAAAGTGTGGGAAACTACGGGCAATTTGGATAGCCACTCCATGCCACTGGACTAGATTAAGCCTTGGCGCTTCTTAATTCAATCTCATCTTCCTGCAATGTGCAGAGCAATAAGCAAAGTGTTTCGGAAATTGCATAGGTTAAACAGAGTCCCGGAATTGAAGATATTCACAATTGAACAGAAAGGTACAGAACAAACACAGATTACTGAGAAATAAAGAGGTGATTTTGCCTTGATGAACATCAATATGTTCACAATCAAATGAAAAATGTAAGAAAAAAAGGTTTTTTAAAGAACCTTCGCAAATGGCACAGAAGAATGGGAAGGCTTTCAGATAGCAATATGGGAGGGAGGGTGTACCAGGAAGAGAGAATAGCTTGAAAAAAGGCCAAAAAGTACAAGGCATGGTCAGGCAGCAGGAAAAGGCCCAGTGAGAAGTAATGCAGGGAAAGGCTGAAACCTATTAGTGGTTTCATGACTAGTAAAAAGCATCTACAGTCTGTTATAAATGACCTGGTTACGATAAAGAGCCTAATACTGAGATTAACGTGAAAACCCATTCTAGCAACTGAAGAACAGAAGGTCAAATACCTTAGCATTAGTATGGCTTTCATACCTCAACATTCTCATCTAGTATTCTTATGGGGCGAGGAAGGGGGAGCCAATATTAGGAAGGAAACTTGAGGAGGCACCAAAAAGACTGTTCTGTCTTGCCTAAATTATACTTTCTGACTGCCATCTCTGTAATGAGTCAAAAGGCCAAGTGGAGACCAAGGGAAGACCATGTCACAGGCCAGCAGCATAGCAGCATGGCACAGTTATCCAACAGGCTTCCCCAATGCTGGCTCTTCATAAGCTCAAGGTTCAAAAGAGGCAGCTTGGAGAACAACAACTGGAACAAGAGATGCCAAAGCCACAAAGCACATCATGCACGAAGTAAACCCAGCTCCTTCTACACCGCGGCTCAGACTCTGCTCTAGGGGCTGGCACCTCCATCCCTGGAAGGAACTAGTATTTGTGGAACAGAAAATCAACTGTTATAGCTCGAGAACAAAACCTTATGGGAATTTTATTGTAACTGCATAAAATGTATATATTACCTTAGGGTATATTGACCTCTGGTATAACATATCTCCTTATTCAACATGATATTTTAAATAATTTGTTCAAGTCTATTTTTATTTCTTTCAAGAGTATAATTCTCCTGTATATATTTTGAAAATGTCTTTATTACATACCTTTTGTTATCATAAATGGAATTTGTCTTTCGGTATATCTTATAACTGTTTCTTGTTTGCATATTTGACAGCAATTGAGGTTTACATATTGGTAAAACCAACCACTTGATTGAATTTCTTATTGTTTGTAATAGGTTTCAAATGATTCTTCTGGCATCTCCATTTGTTGATTTATACAATCTTACTCTAGTATAAGAAACTCTAGTCTTATTCTTATAGCTAATTCTTTCACTAATGTTAAGAATTTTGAACATAGTGAGCATCCTGCTCTTTTTCTGATTTTAAGAAGAAAACCAGTAGTGTTTCCCAATCAAGTAAAATGCTGGCTTTTGGCCCAAGCATGTTTATCATATTAGTGAAATCTATGCATACTTTATAGACTTTTAAAAATAAATTTATGTTCTAGCTTGTCCCTTTACTTGCTTATTTATTGGCTCTTTCCCTCCACTGGAATGTGAGTTGGGATGGTGCCAATATCTTTCTCACTCTTGCATTTTCAGTGTTATTTATAATAGGGCAGATGCTCAATACATATTTGTTGAATGAAAATAAAATAAATGTGTGTTGAATTTAACCAAATACTTTTTCTGCACTTATGGAGGTATCCTATGATGTTTTTCTCCTCAGCTCTATTAATTCGATGGCTTTTCTAGTAGATTTCATAGTAGTCAATTATATCTATATTTATGGAGTAAGCTTTTCTTAATCATGATGTATTTTTTTAAAAATATGCTGCTAGATACTGTTTGCTATGATTTTAAACACATTTTTGCGTTAGTATTCACAAATGAGATTGAGCTATAATTTTAGGTGTCATTTTTCTCAGTTTCAGAAATTAAAATTATATCAGTTTCATATACTGGATTTGGAAGTTTCCCTTTTATTATGCACTGAAATAGTTTAAATAAAAGTGGAGTTATCTGACCTTTAAGGTTTCTGCAACTTTATTTCTCAGATATTTATTTAAAAGTGGAGGAAGTAGAGGGTCAGAGAGGTTAAAATTTGTCCAAGTTCTCATATTTTGGTCAATGGCCAGCTGGGATCTAAATTCCATAGTCTAATTACAAAGCTTAGGCACAAAACATTCTAACTCCACTCGATTAATAGTGTGAAAATTAGAAGAGATAGACTTCTGCTTCAGCTATGAAAGAATAGCTTGTATTAGGCCAATCCTTCTGCTAATAACAGCTACAAAAATTGGATAAATAACAACAAAGAAAAGTCTTTGAAGGCATGTGAGAGCAACAAAGGCAGACAGAATTTAGCCAATATTTGGAGAGAAGAAAAGGCTTTGGTGGAGAGCCCCATATTTACTGCCAGATTTTCCTTTTGGGGAATTTATGGTTTTTCAAACAAGCTAAACAAAATAATGTTCTGGAGCTTAAAGTAGCCTCACTGAGTTGGGAGATACCTGAGTTGAGGCTACAAAAGTAACCAAAACTTGAGGGTCTGCAATCCTAGAAAAGGGAATCAGAAAGAAATGAACTCAATAATCTGCACAGCCTCCTCTTGAGTTACATTATTATCCTTGAATTGAATATATAAACAGCAAGAGGTTGAGAAATAAGCAAAAAATTCACCTCAAACAAACTAAAAGATAAACTAAAACACGAAAAACAGATTTTTGACAGTACCATGGTGCTCGGAAGACAAAAATTAAGCTCTCAAAGGAACAGTGGTCCTGGTAAATGCAGCTGACTTTCAGTTAAAATCATATACTCTCAAAGAATTTCTGTTCCTAAGTAGATCAAGATGATCTGCCAGCATTCCGTATCTAACAAATAAAAGTAAGTCCTCTCTGAGAGACAATAAAGTAATCCATACACCATATAATTTTTCATAGTTTTGACCTAAAACTAATAAATTGTTAGCTATCTCTCCAGAAAAAAAAGGGGGAGGCATTATTCAGGATGAGAATAGAGTTGAAATTCAAGGTCTACAGCCATGATGAGCCATGTGCAAAGCAAGGAAAATTCTTTTATAAAGGTGAAAAGTATTGATAAGTTGAGAACGTAATAGTAAACATAGAGTTAATGGCTTTTCATTGACTAGATTGTTGCCAGGAAACAAAGGAGCCTTTCTTTTTCCTTCTGAATTCTGCTATTGTCACAGGGTTTGAGAACTCCCCCTTCTTGTCTCCCAGCTCTAATTAAGGCTTTTGTTTATTAATTCTTTTAATACTACATAATGTCCAGTATCCAAACCAAAATTATTAGGCATGATGGGAAACAGTATCAAATGACTAAAATTCAATAAAACAGACAGCATAAACTGATCCATAGGTTATCCAAAGTTTAGAATTGTCAGACACAAGCTCTGGAATAATTATGACTAATATGTTCAGGAAAACAGAAGGTGCTGAATTTCACCATAAAACTGAAATTAAAATAAGAATCAAATGGAAATCCTAGAACTAAAAAATAAATGACTGTCAGATTCAACAGGAATCTAATAGAAGACTAAACACAATTAAACAGAAGATTAATAAGCCAGAGCCTAGGTCAGTAGAAAATAACCAGACTGAAGATCTGAAAGGAAATAATAAAAAGTAGAAAACATGGGAGAGTATGAGAGACATTATGGAGTATGGTGAGAAGTTCTAACAAGTATGTAATTGAAGTATCAGATAGAGGAAATTAGGCAGAACCAGTATTTGAAGAGGTATGCTTGACAATTTTCCAAAATTGAGGAAAGGCATCAATCCAGAGATTTAGGAATCTCTACAAACTCTAAGATAAACACAATGAACAGCACAACTAGATCCTCATGAAAATATAGTTGAATATTCAAGGACAAAAAGAAAAATCTTTAAAGTAGCCAGAAAGTGGGTGGTGGAGGTGGAGAGGACACCTCACCTGCAAAGCTCTGACAGCCAACTTTACAGGAGAGAATAATGGAACCAGAAGAGGGTCTGCAGTCCTAGAAAAGGGACTCAGAAGGAAATGAACTCAATAATCTGCACAGCCTCCTCTTGAGTTATATCATTATGCTTGAGTTGGATACATAAATTCAGTGACATCTTTAAATGAAAGATGAAATGACATCTTTAAAATTCTGGAAAACTTTGAATTCTATACCCAGTGAAAGGATATTCATTGGGTAAAATAAAGATCTATCTAGACAGACAAAAACTGAGAGAATACATTGTCAGCAGATTAATACTAAGAGCAATACAGGGAAACACTCTGGACAAAAGGAAAGTGTTTTCAGATGAATGCATAGTTGTCCAAGAAGTAATAAAGGACAGAAAGAGTTAAAAAAATGAACAAATCTAGTTGTGGCTGCTTAACACAACAACAATAATGCTCTCTAAGGTAATATTACTTACAGGACTAAAATGCATGATGATATGATCACAAATTCTGGGGGTCAAGTGGAATTTAAGCATTACAATCCTATTACTATCTAAAAAATGGTAAAAGCAATGCTATAAGGTCAAAGGAGTAGGATCACAAAAAACTAATTACCCCCAAAAAAAAGACAAGATAAAAGGGGAAAAAGGAATAAAGAAGAGAGAGGAATACATTAGATTTATAATGATAAAAGAACAATTTAATAGGAATTAATAGCAATTCTAAACTTGTACACACCTAACTACATAATCTAGAGGGGTGGGATATGGGGGAGGGGATGTGAGGTGGTTCAAGAAGGAGGGGATATATGTATACTTATAGCTGATTCACGTTGTACAGCAAAAACAACATTGTAAAGCGATTATACTCCAATTTAAAAAATAAATTTAAAAAACAGATGGTTTCTGGGGGTACTGGGAATGTTCTAAATTACAGTCTCGGTGGTAGTCACTTGGGTGTGTTTACTTTGTAAAAATTAATGGAGTTCTACTCTACACTTAAGATGTGTACACTTTCCAATATGTTGATACATGTCAATCGAAAATTTAAAAATATATTAGGACAAAGTACTCATAGTACACAGCAGAAATCTGTTGAAGAAGGGGAATAAATCATATGCCCTAATTTACAGATGCAGGCAATTCTACAGGAGGAAAGGCTACAGCTGGCTAAATTGTCACAGGGTAGCAAGTGGCCAAGGCAAGGCTAGGCTGGAAATCCTACCACCATGCTCTACCGTGTATGCTAAGTCATTTCAGTCATGTCTGACTCTGCAACCCCATGGACTGTAGCCCGCCAGGCTCTCTGTCCATGGGATTCTTCAGGCAAGAATACTGGAGTAGGTTGCCATGCCCTTGAAAGGTTGTGGACGAAATCACAACAAAGATGCCGGGAATCTTGACCTCCGGAAGAGAAGAATTCAATCCGGGGCCAGGGATGAGGCTTGATCGCTCAGAGCTTTTGTATAATAAAGTTTTATTAAAGTATAAAGGAGATAGAGAAAGCTTTTGACATAGGCATCAGAAGGGGGTAGAAAGAATATCCCCTTGCTAGCATTAGCACTGGAGTTATATACTCTCAAATTAGTTATTACAGTGACTCAAAAGAATGTCTGGAGGTTGTAAAGACCTCACCAGATCCATTCCCATAATTTACATCTTAAGATAACAGGATTAGCCTGAAGGTTTTTTTTTTCAGACTGTCCTCAAGCAGGATACATTATTGTTACATAATCCTAAAGAATGTAGAGAGAAAAAAAAGTTTGTCCTTTCTTCCTCCTTGAGAATTCCAGACTTCTCTCTCCTTGGGGACCCCTAGACTTCTTATCAACCTGCCTAGGAGATTACTCTCTCACCCTCCTTAGGGGATCTTCCCAACCCAGGGATCGAATCCTTAGCTCCTGCAGCTCCTGCACTGCAAGTGGATTCTTCACCACTGAACCACCTGGGGAGCCCACTGTGTTCTGCTGCCTCAAAGTAAATACTCAGTGAATAATCTGAAAACAAGTGACAGGAACTAAAAGATGGAACTCTGAAGTCAGATGGATCTGGGCTGGATTCTGGCTTATTCCTGATGGCCACGGCCCTGCCACCTTTGATTAATTATCTCGCCTTGCTGAGCCTCAGTTTGTTCATCTGTGAAATAAGAGTAGGAATGGTGCCTTCTTCATAGAATTGTTGGGAGGATTGAGTGAAATATAAGCCTGTAGCTTAGTATGGTGGCTGACATACAGTAGTCCTGAAACGGTGGCCATCATCATCTTTACTGTCATTAATGAAGATAACAACGGTGGGGAAATAGTAAGATCACTTGGGGAGGGAAATGAGTTCAATGTCTCCATCAATTATTGTGGCTCAATCAGAACATCTTTCCAGTACTTGAAACAAAGTACCCCCCCTCAAAACCTGTAGCAGAACTGAACAGAATAGAATTCACTGACAGTAGTGACACCAAGACCCCGAAATGCTTTGCTTAAGGAAGAAATTATCTGCTACAGAAGCTTCAAACCAGATGGTTATAAATGAGAGTTAGCACATGGGCATTATTTAACGACTAAATTTCTTTAACTAAAAATCTAATTTTATTATGGTATAAATCACACTTTCTTGAAGTAGGGAATTAATTTTAGATTTTTCATTTACTGTTCATAACCTTTCCACGAATTTGACAGCCAAATCATTTAAAACGTCATTTAACCAATACAATACAACAGCTTTATTCCTCATTGTGCCCTTCCTGAATCCATTATCTTCCACTATAATGTAAGAGAACTTAAGTAAAAAATTACCATCCCATAAAGCTGTATTTTATTGTGCAATTGAACTGCATAATCTTTATTTTTGAATCAATATAATGTGAGTGCTGAGTAATATTTTTCATAATCCAAAAATCTATTACAGATTCTCAGCTACCAAAAACGTAGTTTGCAAGCTGCTGAAAGAAGACAAATGAAGATCCTCAGATTCTGTGCCTGGATCCATTTCATCCATCTTAGGCGGTGCTCAGGATCTTAGGCTGTATGTGAGGCTCAGGTGAAGAAGGGGTGGACCTTGGCCCCAGATCAAAGGTACCCCTCCTTGGCCATGAATCCAGTCATCGTTGGTTAGAGAATAAGTCTCAACTTATCACTCAAAATGTTATGGGATTCAGTGCTTCTGGGAAAATGTTGGCTCTGTGAGTTTAGCCAAGTGGGAATCAAAACACCCACTGCTCAGAAGAGGAAGCCATGGAATCATGAAGCTGAATGAAGCTTGATGTGGCCAGGGTTTTGCAGATGAAGCAGAGGTGAGTTTCGTGCAGATGGGGCTGAGGGCATCTGAGGGCTGGGCAGCTACAGGCTCTCAGCCCTGGCAGTGTCCTGGTGGTGAGCCCATGACTGGCAGCACCTCAGTCCAGCAGCAGGGGAGCTGAGGAAGTCCCCTGCTTCAGAGTTCCTCAGGCTTCTACTGCCTGGAGAAGCTATGAGAGGAAGCCCATGTGCTCGGTTTATAAATCACTCAGTACAGTTGGGATGGAAGCTTTGCTAACAGCACTCATCACCACTGAAATTCTGACATCTAAATTCTAAGGTTTTCATGTCTGAGATGCTCTTAACACTAATGCTTCTTTAACAACCTTTCTTACAATCTTTCATTTATTCATTTGATTTTTAAAAACTTGACTCTTAACGACTTTGATTTTTGCTAGCAGGACACCACTCTGCAATTAAAGCCTTCACATGGACAGGAAGAACACAGTGAAATAAAGGGATGTCTTATGTAGCGTGTATTCAGTCACTGCCTCCCACTTACTGAGCACACAGCAAGCATCTGGTACGCTTTATCTCACTTCTATGGTTCAGGTAAAGGCAGAAGGAAAACCACTGTGTTGTTAGACTTGCCAGAGCATCACATCAGGGCCTTCGAAGCTGGATGAAGAGAGAATTAGGGGATTAACCCTAAACTCAAGAGCCAGCTTGAGAGCCAAGGTGAATAATCCCACTAACAACAGGATTTCCTGGAGGGTGTAGGGGAGATGTCTGAACATCAGCTTTCTCCTCCAGTCATGTGGAGCCCACCACAAGAGCTTGAAGAAACTATCACCTAGGAGGTGCCTGCTCCTGAGGAATGCCACCTCGTCGAGGGTCAGAGCTCATCTCCTACCTCCCTGAGAACAGCGCCATGTGCCAGGAGCCCTCTGGGTAAAGTAGTGTGGCCTCTTGGGTGGACGGCCTTACTGGTGGGAAAGGCACCGCTGATCACCCTACAGCTCAGGATGCTGAGAGAGCAGAGGGGGCTGGGCACAGGCAGGGCTGTTACCCCTCTCAGCCCACAGGCTTCCCAAGCCAGTGAAGCCTCTCTGGCCTCTATCAGAAAACCAGGCGTGGAATGGGTGGGGAGTATGACCACACAGGCAATGAAAAGACCTTCTCCACATTTCGGGGCTGAAATGTGGATCCCATACAGTGAGCAAGTTCTGTGTCCCTTCTACTTCCTGACCAACAGTAAACGGATTAGTGTAAGCAAACTGGAGACCCAAGTGTTTAATGGAGGTTTATCGAAACAAATGGAAGAGACCCTGCATGGATCATTTTGAAAAAAATATCACAGAAATCACTTTATGATTAAGCTATAGGCACCTCTTTTTTTTTTTTTAAGTCATTGATATGGCCCCACCAATAGCCTCCCTGTGGGGAACACTTGTGAGGAACATCAATTTCCTTATGTCCATGGAGGAGATGGAAACAAGACCCTCATGGCCTTCAGGGGGTCTGAGTAGCCTGTAAATGCACCAGTAGACACAGCGAGGAGGGAGCTGCCCAGACACGTGCGACTCCAGCTTCCCCATCTGTGAATGGGTAGATCAGACTGCCCAGACAGGATGAATTTAGGTGACAATTCAGAAACACAGGCAGAATCCCTCAGGCAGTTCTGCTCAGTGCCTTCTGATGGGGAACAGAGAGGGGCTGCACTGGAGGAAAGTTGTGATGCTCCAAAGGGAAAAGTATTACTGGTGATTATGAGACACCAGACAGGAAAGAAACAAAGAGAATATTTGCCAGGCCTTCAGAAATTAAGGTGACTTGGACGTTAAATTTCTTGTTTTTAGAAGCAAAGAGTGAATAGATTTCTCATCTGAGGATTTAGGGATTTTAAATTCTCAGTATTACTTACAGCTATATATTAAAGGTTATTTATTTACATTAAAAAAAAAGTTGGCTCTGGATTTAAAAATTGTCTTCTGTGGTGAATCTACCAAAGTGATAGTACATGTAAACATTAAATTACACTTGATGGAATAAATGTCAGTGACAAATAGATCAGTCCAGCTTGTTAAACACCATCATCTGCACACAGCCAGATGGGAAGACTGAGAAGGGAAGAGAGGCGCTTTCCAGCTTCATCTCTCTGACAACCCGACGAATTAAAAACTGATTAAGGTTTTTATTTAGAAAAGCATAGCACAGTATCACTTCTGCTTGAGGACAAGCCATCAGCCCACGCAGGTCTCTTCTAAGAGTTAGCAGCATGGGGCTCTAACTCAGCACCCCAGGGACCACCCCACTAACAGCCATCCTCTCCAGGGACACCAGACAGGCTCGACAAAGCCCAGCCCACCACTCAGAGACACAGGACTGCCATTAACTAGGACAGCATCTATCTCCCCCACAGCCTGCATCTCATTCCCCTTTCATTCCACCACAGGGTCTGGCCTGTCACAGGCCCTCAACAGATGGACTGCGAGGAAGAAGTCAGTTTCTTTCATGGTCCCCTGAGGAGAGTATGGGGTTAGTGAGGGTATCTTCTGGGCTCGTGGAACACACTGACTGCCTTTAAGTCCGACTTTCCGTATTTTCCATTTTTAGCCAAGTTCCCATGAGGTCAGGGGCAGCCAAGGATGCCTTCCTTATTCTGGGGGATTTCATGCCCACCAGCTGTCCTATCCTGCATTCTAGTCGTCCTTGAGCCACAAGACAACCAAGACCATGTTACAGGTGTTCAGGGAGGACAGGTGGCCTCTGGGAAAGGGACAGTAGTTTATGTTTTAATTATTCATTATCCCCTCCAGGTACCACCCAATAGATAACACAATTTAACATCAACCTGTTTCAAATGATATTCAAACCTGCTGCTTTTTTTCTTCTGCCAGCTATAAGCCCACAATGAGGTGTAGAATAACTTGTGTCTGAAAAATTAAGAGACAAAAGAGGGAAAACGGCTGCCCTCTGGCAGAGTTCTCATGCCCAGTTTTCATTCTTGCTTTTACACATGGAGTTGGGGTGGGTCACAGATAGAGATCATCTGACTTAAAGATGCAGAAAGTTACAGAGCCATGGTGAGGCTCTTTTTTCCACCCACAAACCACACAATATTTATTGAATAATAAATGTGTAGCACACAATCCAGCTGTAATTTTTTTTTTTTACATTCGTTCATTTTTCCATTTGGCAACTTCTGTCACATTAGCTGAGTAACCTGTAAGTGGTCTGTCGCCTATTTTCTAAAAGGCTCTTCCATCACTACCTGCATCACTCACAGTCTTAGAGTTTCAGAGTTAACTTTAGAGAGTAGCTACAATTTGCCTGGCAGACCACACTGAGATTGGTAATTGGCTGCTTGTTCCTCCCATTTGAGCCTAAATCTGCAGCCCAGACATACTGCTTTATGGGCACAAGTAGGAAAGAGAAAAAGGTAGGTAATGGGTGAGAAGGTAAGCACACGAATGACAGGCACACTCACTTCCTCCAAAAGGAATAGTGAAAACCCCTTAGTCCAAGTGCCACAACTGGAGTCTCTCATCTTGCCCAGAAACAATCCCCTCCTTCCTGGTCCTCCTGCTTGGCCAGTGGCCCCTCTGCCCCCTGGGGCATAAACTCTACTTCCTCATTTATCACTTTCTGCTTCTGCAAACTCATCTTTGCAGAGCATTTTCGTCAGGCCTTATCTTGCCATTCCCACCACCTTGATTCTCCCTGAGACACACAGCCCCTCACCTAGCACTCCCAGCAGAGCTCCTGGTAATTCTCCTGCCCAGTTCATTTATTCTTACCTTCATCTGTCCATGTATTTGTTCATTCAGTAAATACTGACTGAGCTGGGGACACAGCAATGCCAAGACAGTCATAACACTTGTCCCCATGAGGCTTTTGATCTCACGCAGAGAGACAGACAACAAACAAGCAAACGAAATGTACAGAACATGTCATAGTAAGAAGTGCCACGGTCATAGACAAAACAGGGAAAGGAAATAGAATGACAGAGGTTTTCTACTTGTGACAAGGAGAGCAACCCCCCTCCAGGGGCAGTTATTGATTACAGACCTGTCCCTTGCTCCCTGCTGTGCACAACACGACCTTCCCCTGCTCAGGACCATTTAGTCATCCCTTCAAGCCACCACAGAAAGCGAAGAGCCTCTTGATGAAAGTGAAAGAGGAGAGTGAAAAAGTTGGCTTAAAACTCAACATTCAGAAAACTAAGATCATGGCATCTGGTCCCATTGCTTCATGGCAAATAGATGGGAAAACAGTGGAAACAGTGACAGACTTTATTTTAGGGGGCTCCAAAATCACTGTAGATGGTGACTACAGCAATGAAATAAAAAGACGCTTACTCCGTGGAAGAAAACTTATGACCAACCTAGACAGCATATTAAAAAGCAGACATTACTTTGCCAACAAAAGTCCATCTAGTCAAGGCTATGGCTTTTCCAGTAGTCATGTATGGATGTGAGAGTTGGACAGTGAAGAAAGCTGAGCGCCGAAGAATTGATGCTTTTGAACTGTGATAATGGAGAAGACTCTTGAGAGTCCCTTGGACTGCAAGAAGATCCAACCAGTCCTGGATATAAGGAAATCAGACCTGAATATTCATTGGAAGGACTGATGTTGAAGCTGAAACTCTAATACTTTGGCCACCTGATGTGAAGAGCTGACTCATATAAAAAGACCTGATGCTGGGAAAAATTGAAGGCTGGAGGAGAAGAGGACAACAGAGGATGAGATGGTTGGATGGCATCACCAACTCAATGGACATGAGTTTGAGTCAACTCCAGGAGTTGGTGATGGACAGGGAGGCCTGGCATGCTGCAGTCCATGGGGTTGCAAAGAGTCAGACATGACTGAGCAACTGAACTGAACTGAACTCAAGCCACCATGCAAGCCCACATCTCCATTCTCATCTCCCTGTCCATAGCTGTGGCACCAGCAGTAAGAACTAGCAATGGAAGCAGTCATGGCCCCAGAAATAGGAGCAAGTGTGATGAGGGCCACTTCTGTTTGCTGAGCCCTCTCCACACCCACCTTCCTCAATTTTCATAGCCCCCAACCCCGACTGCAGATGAATCCCCAGTGCCACCCATGAGCCTCTACCACCATGCCTCCTACTTAACTCTTGGCAATTTTTTATTGTTGTCTGGATAAATAATAGCCTGGGCTCCTATGGATATCCGCTTCTACACAGGGAGATAAATCTGCTAACACCCTTTGATTAGAAAGCACTTTCATTGTACCACTATAAACTTGTATTAAAAATGGAACCTAAAGTAGTTTAAATTAAATGAGTTATATATAATTAAAAAGCCTTTAAGGCACAATAAGGCTCTTTTTCAATTTCCTTTTATAACAGAGTCAGAAAGAAAGGCACCCAGTGGTCAGCATAGCTGGACTGCTATTCACTTAGTAGCTGGCCCTTGCAAAAGTGCTAGATAAAAGCGATAGTTTTCCCGTCCTTTCCCAGCTGCACTTAAGTAGGATACTCCAGAAACTTGAGTCTGCTCACCCATGAGATGACATTCAGAGCAGTGCCTAGAAGGTGGTCATGAGAATAGAACAAGGTAAGTGCGAAGAACTCTGAGCATCACTGCTCAGCTGGAGAGACGTCTGCCCTCCACCTACTGGTCAGGAGCCAGGCCAGCCTTAGGCACCCACGCCTCCTAGAGGGCCTTGCACTTGGGGCAGAGGCACGTGGGACTCTGTCTCTAACAGTTGGAACCATCTCTCTGCCTGAAGAGCGTTTGCTGAGAAGGACAACTCTGAGGGCATTCAGTCCGCACTTCTTCCATAAACTAACCCAGTGGTTCTCTAACAGGGATGTTTCAGGTAATCCAGAGTTCAGACCATACCCCAGACCGATTAAATCACAACCTCTAGGGCGGGGACACATGCATCAGTGCCTTTTATAAAGCTGGTTCCAACGTATGGATACGATCTCCCCCAGAACAGGCTCTCACTCTGCTCATCAGTGCTGCTCATTGCAGGGCCAAGCAGCCTCCAATGGACCGCCACAGCCTCGGCAGGTACCAGGAAGGCTTTCCCAGGCATAGACACTGTACACAGAAATACCGATTTCTCTTTCCCAGCAAGATTTAGTAAAGCAGGTGGATAACAGGGCAGGCCTGGGCTCTCTTTCCCTGGGGAGCCATGCGACCCTGGTATCCAGATCTCAGCAGCCATTGGGTGCAGGTGGGAAGGGCAGGCTCAGCACCAGAGCTGGGAGCCTCCCCAGGGATGGGGAGAACAGGGTGACTGGCCTAAAGGATGTGAGTTGGCTTTAAATGGTTGTGAAGGTGCTCATCTGGGCCCCAGCACCTTGGGTCTCCAGCTCCAAGGTGCTAACGTCCACCTTAGTGACCACAGCTGTAGGCTGGGATTCAAGGTAGTGCCTGCGAGACTGCTAGGAGACCTCACAGCGGAAGGGTGCTTGGTGGCTGCTGGGACTGACCAGTTCCCAGCTATGGACACCATCTGGGAGACTGTCCAGCATCGCCCTGTCCCCAACTCCGAGCACAGCGCCCAGAACCAAACAGGTACTCATCAGTGTCTTGGGGCCCCTGGAGTAGGGAGGGGCCGGCAGTTTTGCTGCCCCAGTGGGCAATGACGGGCAGAGACAGGGTGCAGGATGGCTCCATCAGTTGATAGTGTCAACCGTGAACCACCAATACCCAGCCAGAGTTATTCCTTCACTCCTCTTCTTGCACCCGCCCCAGGCTATCTTCCCTGACCTTCTCTGACCCTCTGGTGCTGCCCATGAGCTGACTGGCTCCAGCACACTCAAATGCCAGGGGCTCTACAGTGGGCACTCTGTATACTGTAGAGTGGGGGCCTGCCCCGCCCCCAGAGCTGCCCTTCCCTCCTCACCCATGGGGCAGGAGCCAAGACTTCCTGGTGTGCTCACTGACCTGGAGGAAGCAGGCATACTTCCATAAGAGCCAGCACCAGCTCCCACAGCTGAGCCAACCTCAGTGCCCTGTGTACCTGGGACTGCCCTACCACTCCCACCTCTGGGGAAGAAAGGACCACCCTCCATGACAGCCTCCCTCCAATAGCAGGAACATAAGGAACTCTGGCTGTAACCCAGGACTGACCCCCTTGCTCTCTTCCAGGGGCTGGTAGAAGAGTCAACAAACACCAACATTTTCCCACTGGGATCACTGACCCTCCTGAAAACCTGTATCTGACAGTAATCACCTCAGTCACCAATGCTGGGACTCTTGCCTCTTCCCTAAAGTCAAGGTCCCATAGTCCAGCTTCCGAACTCTCAACCCTTGACAGTTCTCAACCCTCAGGCACTTTCCAAGGCCAATTCTTAGAAACAGAAACAGGGAAAACCACTCATCACTATCATGATTCGGCCTTCATCCAGAGTGCAGACACGCAGCTTTCTATGTACACAGGCACAGCAGTGGGCCTGGCCAGGCTCTGCCCTACATGAGGGCAGATGCTCAGGGACCCACAGTGGCTGAGCAAGGCTGCAAAGTCCTTGTTAGACCCCCCTTGAAG
Organism: Antilocapra americana; assembly: GCA_007570785.1. Lineage (NCBI taxonomy): Eukaryota > Metazoa > Chordata > Mammalia > Artiodactyla > Antilocapridae > Antilocapra > Antilocapra americana. The sequence continues at coordinate 6,436,046 of ML661896.1, read as the reverse complement.
AAGAGAAGATAATAGCCTAAGAGATGTTAATTCTTGTGGGTTCCATGGCTGCCCCATAGGCCCCCGACAGTGGGAGAAGACAAGAGAAAGAGATGTGTGTTGGGGAGCCAGGGTGAAGAGGGATGGGAGGACAAGCTCTGCCACTGCCCCCAGGGTAGGGCAGGAGGCTCCCTCAAGCTGTGCTGCCTGCTAGGAGGTGATAGGGTCTTATCTGACGTGATAGAGTCTGCTCTGGCCTCCAAAGTTCAACATCATCAAATGTTCCTTTTAATTTTGGCTGCTCCACAAGGCAAGTGGGATCTTAGTTCCCCAATGAGGGATGGAGCCCATGCCCCTTGCTTTAGAAGTGTGGAGTCTTAACCACCAGACCGCCAAGGGATTTCCCAAACATCCTTTCCTTAGCCTCAAAAATATGTAAGGTGGGGGTGGGGGTGGGGGTGGGGAAAGCAGTTGGAACTTGTGAGGAGCGTGCGGGATGGTTAGAAGGCCTGTGCAAAGCCCAGATCCACCACTTCATACATGGGAGACCTCAGACAACTTACCCATCATCTTGAAGCCTCTGCCTCCACATGAATAAAATAAGCAATTTAATGGTACCTCATAGAATCTTTTTAAGAGGTCAATGAAGTGACGTACTTAAAGCTTTGACAAAATGAAAGCTGTTTATTAATGTTATCAACATTCATAGCTATGGAATTCAAAGGAGTCTCTATCAGGAATCTACTTGTTCCTTATGAGGAGTGTCTTCAGATGCCCAGCTCTGGGTTCCAGAGGGTCCCTGGCCTGACATCTCCCACCCTAGCAGTGTCCCTGGTTCCCTAACTCTCCATACTCTTAGTTACTCAGAAATAGACATGACAGCAAAACCCAAGTTGCAAATGCAACAAGATTCTGCACCTGGCTGGGAGCAAAGCTCAGCCCCAGAACTGAGAGAGCACCCATTGTGTCTAGATTCCGTGGCCTAATTATCTCATGGCAACTCAGCTGTGCTGTTACTCGCTGGATCCCACAAAGTGACAGCCCCTCTAAGAAGAGGCACCTGGTAAAGTCACGACTCCCCTCCCATGAAGCCCCTTCTTTCTTCTCAAGAACAAGTCCAGCTAAACCTCAAAGCAGCTGTCCTAAAGAGTTCCCTGCCCTACAAGATGCATGAGCGCCAGAATCACAGGGCCACCTCCAAGCCCCAAAGCCTGCTGCCCTTTAGTCAATTTACTGAGAGGGCATGAACACAGTCACAGGGGGCCAGGAGGGTCAGGGTGACAACCGGCAAAATGCTGAGCCAGCACATGGGCATCAAGCAGCCTTTACAGCCCGTCTGTCAGCTGGGATGAGCCAGGGAGGGTAAACTGGGCTTCTGAGCTGCCTAGCCGCAGACAGTCCAGGTTGATGTGGTGAGGGTACCACAGAGATAGGTAAAGGAAGCTGGGCAGGCAAAGCAGAAGAGCAAATATTTAAGACCATGTAGGCAGGTGTCCTAATCCAGTTCCAGCTCTGAAGACGGGAAAAAGCACAACTTGATAAATTGCCGGCCCTTCTGAAAATTCAGCACACATTGCTCCAAGTGCTGAAAGGTTGGAGACTGGCTCCTCAGCCTTGGCAACCCCCTCCACCCATGGTGACCTGTGCTCTTGCTCCTTCACTGGAACCACCCCCCCAGGCCTGTACCCACAGTCTCTGCTCAGAGCCCCTGAATGGCACTTCTCCTCTGGGGACCTAACCCCTGGCCACACATGATGGGACCAATGCAAATGCCTGGCTGAGCTGAGCCAACCAGGTTCTGAGACTAGACCTAGACTGCGTAGCCCAGGGCACCGAGGCCAGAGCTTGGTGTACTGGCAGGGCAAAGCTATAAGATAAAGGCTATGAGACAGGATCTACAGGTGTGCAGAAAAGTGGGTCTCCAGAGAGAACAGAGAGGTGGGTGTTGGAGGAGGGAGTGGAGAGGGGGACAGGCTGCCTGAAGACTCTAGCCTTGTACACCCAAGGCAGCCTGCAGTACTCCAGAAGGTCTCTGGGGCCTCAAGATGACACATCCGTGTACGCAAACACTTTGGAAGGTGATTCTGCTCATAGCCACCAAGGGTCCCTCACGAATCACTTGGCCAGCAGGCCTGGGTAACCACACCCAGAGTCCCTCCTCTTCTCCTTTCCCAACAGATTTGGTCCTGCTCCAGCCCACATCTACACATGAAGAGTCCCTCCTCCTCAAATACTTAAGTGTTCTCCCCACCCACATCTCTGCCAGCCTCTCAAGTCCCTCCATCTCCAAGAGGTCCTTCCCAGCCTGCCTCCCACCCAGTGCCTCTCTGCTCTTAACTCTCACGTCTCCCACAGTTAGGCCCACACTGCTAACCGAACACATTCCACACTGCATTGACTGCTCACCAGATGCATGTTATAGGTGATTTCTTAGAGCCATTTGTAATGATTCCCTCGCCCCTCTCATAATCCTGAGGTGAGACATCAGCCCACCACCTATAGGGCTTTCCTATAGAATGCAGCTCAGGACCCTCCTTTCTGGTAGCGCAGAACACTCATTTTCAATGAGGTAAGGTTCCAAGCCTATTTTACATTTTCATCTAGAATGTATAGTGAATCACAGATAATTTTGTCCTAGTCAGCATGGTCACAGAAGTGTTTCCTTCCTGTGAATTACTGAACCAACTGGTACAACCCGTTGGACATGGAAACCTAGCTCAAGATGAGACTGGAAAGGACGAGCTAAGACTCCCAGGTATGACAGTCTGGGCAACGGGGTGGTCCTGTCACACGTGACAGCATCCTCGGTGAGATGAGGCAGAGCAGCAATGGGCAGCCATTCCCTCCTTGTCGCCCGATAAAGTCCTCCGGGCCAACAAGAAGGCCAGGGCCATATTGGACAGAACCACCTTAGCAGAGGGCCCAGAGGGGTGAACGTCTGCTCTGGTGGACAAGTTCTGGCGGACACCACCAGCTGCTGCAGTGACCACGGTGTCCGACTTGTGGGAGTGACACCTGAGGTGCCAGCTTCTTCCAGCCCCCAACCAACCCTCTGGAGGGCTCCAGAGCAGCTGATTCATGAGCTTTGGATGGACCCATGACACTAGGTTTGCTGTTAGCCACAGCCCTTCTGCAGAGGAGAAAGTCTGGACCAGGAGAACAAGCATCCTGCTATGGGACCAGGAATGGGTCCCAATGAAACCAGGGAAGGTGGGGGCACTGCTTCCTGCTTTGTTATTTGAGAAAGAGACATGATTTCCTTTAAGCTAAAGTCAACATAGGGTTAAATTCCTCTACTACCTCAGGTTCTAATAGCCAAGTGCTCCATCACCTTCCCAATTCTCCACCCCACTGGTCACCAAGCCCCAAGAATACAATCAGTCCCATTTCTCTTCATCCAATCGGCCCTAGAACATGGCCAAGCACACAGCAGAGTGCTCAGTGGATACCCACTGACGACTAGGATTTAAGACCGCCTGATGTCCCCATTGGCCCAAATATCCCAGGGTCCAGAGACACATACCAGGTAGGTATATTGCACCCCAAGAAGGTCAAGTGGGAAGTTCTGCTTTTAGACATACTCCTAAACTACTCTGCCAAGGGAGGAACACCCAAGCACAAGGCAGAGAATCCCTTTCTTCACAGCCAAATGCTAAAGTGAAAATAACAGCATATGTAACAACCAAAGAGAAGTGAGTGGAGGAGGAAGAGGAGGCACAGTGGGGCACATTTTAGAAGCACTCCAATTAGAGCATCGCCTGGCAGGCCTCCCCCATTTCAAATCTCCTGGTGTCCCCAAGTCTACTTCCCTGGAATGAATGCACAAAATGTGGCATCAGCAGAACCCCAGAAACCTGAGGTCTTCGCTAGAGAGGAAGTTTTCCAGCATGTTTTAAATGCAAGGCTAGAAAAGCAAATAAATGTGAAGAGTTCTGTGTTCTTTAGACAGCAAGCTTTAAATGATAGAATGGCTTAAGCAAGCTTTCATTCCAGTTGACCTAAGACGTAGCATCAAGAAAAGCCATCAGGAGTCCTACACCTATTTAATAACATCCCCAGAGACAACTTCTGTTCTCACTGCCCTCAATCCCTTCCTCCCTTTGTAGGGATAGTTGGCAGCCACCCTCTCTGGAGCCACTGGCTATTTCTGCTGACCCTGAAAATGTGAAACATAAACAGAACATCTTGCATTTGAGTTTACATTGCATTCTCGGGTTCCCGTTTCAGGTGAGGGTCCAGTGTGCCTGTTTCATGTTCCAGCCTCTTCACAGAAGGGACCATCCAGGTCAGGCAGGCCCAAAGCCCACTCTGTGAGGGAGACAGCAAATGAGTCAGGGATTCAAGCCTCCTCCCCTATACACAACCTATAGGGCTCTATTACGCTTCTACTAGTTCAGTTAGGATGCTGGAAAGATTTGAAACTGTGACGGGATTCTACTATAAATGGAAAACAAAGAATCGTCTGATCTCTCCAGGGATTTTTTTTTTTTTTTGTAAGGAGTCCTAGAAACTCAAGTTTCCTTGTCTAAATTCCTATGCGATGCCAAAACAATAATAGAAGGTCTCTGACTCATTCACTTACTTGACAAGTATCTGAATACCCTACTGGGTATCAAAGCCCCCTGGACACTGAGGATCCACAGAAAGAGGACCCTCCCACCACAAGAGCAGCCCTGCTCAACACTGAGTGACAAATACTGCAGCTGGTCGTAACATGCCAGCTCTCGGTATGAGAGACGGGTGCAGTCTTCTTGATGGGTGCTTAGTAGGGTTCTGAGGTCAAGGGCACAAACCACAGCTCTGACAGCTGCGTTCTAAGCAGCTGTCCATGCCGGATACACATGTACCATCTTAGTCGTCATGACAACTCTGAAATCAGGACTTTTATTGCTTGCATTCTACTCAGTGCTAAACTGAAGGTCAGAGAATAAGGAACTTCCCTCAGCCACACAGCTGGAAGGAAAGAAGCAGATCTGAGCCCCTGGGCCCTTTGGCACAGGGCCCCTCAGTCAAAAGCAGAATAGGAGCTTCCTTAGGCAGCAGCACAGACAGGCAGTGCTGGTCCTAGCTGGAAAAAGCAACTATGGGATTTTAAAGCAACAATAAACATTGTGGAGGATGAAGAGGAAATGTAGAACCTCCAGGGTCCAGTTAGGGCATGGCGGGGAAGGCTGCCTACAACCTGTCTCTGCTAGGAGCTTGCCCACCACCAGCCAACGAGCCACTAAGAGCACACAGAGCTCTCAGCCTCAGTAGGGAGAACTGTGTGGTCAGAAAAACAGGCCATGCTCCAGAGGCAGGGGCCGAAACCCAGGTAGTCATGCTGGCCACCTCTGTGGTGGGGCCAACCTGCCTATCCCTCAGAGCTGGTGAGGTGGCCAGCCAACATGTTTCTTCAAGCCACTTCCTGTTCCATTAAGGGCTCACTGGTCACCAGTGGTATTCCCTGGGAAGAACTTTCCTGAGAAATACGGGGATGACTTCCCAACTCTTGAAAAAATACACACATACACTTTCTATCCCAATCCAGACCCTCAGTGGTTAAAGCATTTTAACAAAATTAACAGTAGTAGCTTTCCTTTCCAACTTCAGAAGCATTTTAGTTTGAAGTCAAGACACTCTTGGAACACTGGAAAAGTGGGGAAAGCAGGGCTCAGTCTTCAGGTGATGCATCAAGCAGTCACTCAGGTGCTTTTCTAAAACCACCTACAGCTAAAGGGTAAACAATGGTAGTTCCCTACAGGCCAACCCAGCATCTCGTCAGCACCAGCTTCTCCACTCGGACCCTGCACAGAGTCAGGCTAAAATGTACCCTTTGGCCAGGGGAAGACCTGAGTCCCACAGGTCACTCACCCTCCATTCTTCACTCTAGCCAAGAGCAACCTGTCTTTTCTTCTTCCCAACTAGAAGTGAAACAAGACTACCTTTTATTAGGATGAAAAAGTTGTCCACCAAATAGCAGTGGTATGTCAGGTTTCATGAGCAGAGTAAAGAGATGGCAACAAATTTACAAGATCATGAATAAGAAATCCTCACCCCATTCTCCCGTTAAGCTCTTCCGTCACCTCCACATGGAGGATTTATGGATGTGACCATGGAAACCTACCTGTAGGGGGACTACCACCACCTACACGGAGGGCCCAGGGGCCTCTTTCTGAGACGAGCATCCATCCTATCCATCTTGGAGCTAATAGAGCTTTCCAGCCATGAAATTAGGACAGACATCACAGACTACAACTCTGGATCTAGGTCTGGGACCTAGTGTCTTGATAGGGTTCAGACTCCAGCTTGGCAGGAAATTCAAGGCCACACTACCACATGCTTCTGTGGGTTTTAGTTCCCTGCGAACTACCACGTTGGCCAAAGACTTTGTTTGGGTTTTTTTCATAAGATGTTATGCAAAAACACAAACGAGCCTTTTGGCCAACACAATAGATGGATGTTCCAGTGATTAACAGTTATGTCTGACTGGTCCTTAGACACAACCCACCTGCGTGGGCAATCTAGACTATGCCAGTGGCAGGCTTCCACGGGATGGACTGCCCTTTTTCTCCAACTCTGGCTTTTATTCTTCTTTTTCAATAAGAAGGTATAAAGGTATAAAGAAGTGATAGGGATTCCTGGAGTTAGCTGAGTTTATTCTTTAAAGTTTTCATGTTTCTGCTTTGTGAAGTCAAAAGATCTAGGAAGCCCTTACCTGAGCATAGTTCCCAGCACATGGCAGATACGTAGCCCTTGCTAGACACTGAGTAATAAGACAGTTCCAATTCCTTTCCTCTTAGCACACTGAGGACTTCTCTCCCTGACGCCAGCAGCGGTTACTCCCTGGGAGCCTTCTTTGAACCCAGGTCTGTGCGTGGGATGTGGCAGTGTTTCTGGCCAAACAGACTCCACATGGTCTCCATGCAGAGCTCCTCACGAGCTATCCCTCCCCCTAGGCGTGTGCCCAGGAGATTTCAGACAAAGCAAGGCAGCCCCTGCCTTCAGACCTCACACCTGCTACTTGGCCAAACAGGGTTAAGAAAGAGAGGTAAGACTACACCTGAAAGAACACTTTGAGCTTTTGGTTCATGTTTTAAAGGGGCCCAGTCGGCAGCAATAGAATTTAGATGTGAAGTAAGCCTGAAAGGGACCTCCCTTGACACCTTGATCACCCCTCACTCTCCACACGAGGAAACTGAAGCCCAGAGAAGGGAAACAAGTGGCTCAAGTCCATGGAACTAGCTGTGCCAGGCTAGACCGGAGACACAGAGCCCAATCGGAAGGCCTGTGTTCGCACCCCGAGACTCGCAGGCCTGGGGCAGACTGAACTTCTGAGCTACAAGGCTGCAACAGTGTTTAACAGGTTCTGCCTGGTCTTGCTCTCTTCTCTCCCAGTGGGTCATTTCTCAAGTTTGGGGAGTGGGTCAAACGGCTGACAGGCTTTACTGGGACCACAGAGAGAAGGCCAAGCTGTGAAACACAGGTGGATCACCAGCCTACGGCACACAACCTATGTCATCTCAGCTCACCCACCAGAGCTGAGCACTTCCCCACCAACCCGACAGTAACATTTCACAGCTCTCTCCCTCCACCCTCCCACTTTCATCCCATCGCTGCACTTCCGTCTGCCCTTAACACACCCAGATTCTTCCCTCAGGGACTATTTCCTCCAAAACCTGGTTGTAGGACACCGGCCCTTGGAGGAGGGAAGAAGCACTAGGTAAACCACTGCCCTGGCCCTCCCCTCCCACCTCCCTTCGGGGAGAATTCTGTTTCCTTTCTACCCTCAGTTCAGTTCAGTTGCTCATCATGTCCAACTCTTTGAGACCCCATGGACTGCAGCACGCCAGGATTCCCTGTCCTTCACCATCTCTTGGAGCTTGCTCAGACTCATGTCCATGGAGGCTGTGACGCCATCCAACCCTCTCATCCTCTGTTGTCCCCTTCTCCTGCCTTCAATCTTTTCCAGTGTCAGGGTCTTTTACAAGCTTTTCTACCCTGCAGGGGTCCATTCTGGGCTGGATTCTGTGTCACCACTCCCTACGAAGCCTAGCAGTGCTATCAGGGAAACATTTTAAAATTAAACTGAAGCAAAATTAATTTTATTTTCTGAATTTCACTACAGTTCCTGAAATACCTGAGCAAAGCATAAGGCTTGGTCCCTAGGGCAAGCTGGAGGCCCCAATCACCTGAAGGAGTAAGTGAGGATACCCAGGTTTCACTTTTGGAAAGAAAGAACCCTCAAGATATTAGAACCATGATCCCATGAGGGAAAAGACCAGGTTTCTCTGCATCTAGGACTTCCTGACTCAGAGAATTTCTAAGGCCAAGATGCAAGTGTGTGTGGTCACTGCCAAGTGAGGGACCAGGCTCTGTGGACAGATGGCTTCTCCAAGCCCTGGAGGGCTCAGGTGGGCTGCTTCCTTCACCCAACAGCATCTGCCTGGCCCTGCTGCAGTTTTCCCAGGTCCTGGACCCCTCTCATCCTAAGCCCTCCCTCCCTGGAGCCGGTGCCCCTCTCCCTACCCAGGGGGCTGACAACAAGATGAGGCCCAGGAGCCTCATAGCAGAAGCCACAGCAGTGGAGGCAGAAGGACAATGACCCTGGCTTGCAGGACAGAGAAATGGAGCCCCCACACAGGGGGCCTGTTAGAGTCTTCTACCAACACGGCATTTTCTTGTCTCCGAATGGGAAACGAGAGCAAAAATCCACAATCACAGAGAACTAATCGAGCAGATGATTGGGGCCTGGCAGAGCTGATGATGCCAAGCTCCCCCAAAATGGAAATCAGAGCCCCATTTACAATGCCTGGCCTAATGTCCTGATTACAAGGATGGGAAGTTTCCTAGAGAAGCATAGATTATTTAGCAGTAGAGGCATAAATAAAATAGATATGTAATTGCTAAATTAAGAGGAAGAAGAATAATGGTTTCCTGTGAACTCATAAACGTTTACTTTCCTGGGTCACAGAACTCTTCAGAACCAATTAAAACTCTGTCAACTATGATCTGAAAATATAAAAGGGGCACGCAGTACACTAACTGGCACAGAGTAGGTTTGCCAAAACCGGCAAGAGAGGAGGAACGTCCAAAGATGGTGGCTTTCCCTGTCCATGGATTATAAATGAAAACAAGACCCCCAAACACAGCACCAGTCCCCAAAGCAGCCTGGTTGGGCACTGGGGCCAGAAGCTGGGTGGGACACCAGGGTGGGAGGCACAGGTGATGGTGAAGGCATGGGAGTTCAGGCTGACCTCTGGATATAAATCACCTGTGGACAAGCCAGGGTGAGACCCAGGATTCAGAGATCTAAGTTTACCTGTCTGCCTGCTTGCTTGAAAATAGGTGAAAATGACTCAGACCCAGGCTGTATCAATTCACCGACCCCCTCACCTACCCTTGCCTCCTCTTCCCCAAGCCAATTTCATGGCAAGCTGTTTCCCAGCATGACTGCAGCTTGTGTGTTTCTCTCCTTTTCCTGACTGCAGTCAACATCATCCTGTTAGCAGGAAGCTTAAAAAAAAAAAAAAGGGCCAGTGTTCATTACCAACTGGATTCTCCTTCTTGAATGTGTGCATGGGAGAGGGAGGGTGTGGGATATCCCAAGGGCCTTTCTGCCAGCTGTCCTCTGGACTGGAAGTATTAGGGCCTGTTCACAAGCACACTGAAGCTCAAGAGACCCTGGACTGGAGTAGGTACAGCCCACACAATCTCTAAAGGTAGAAGCCAGCTTATCCAATGTCCCTGGGACTTGGAGTACTGTCCCTACACTTCACCCTGGAAATTATGAATTTACTCACATCTGTAGATGGGAGATTTCCATCTCCTGATTTTCCCAAAGAAGCTAACATCCATACCCTCTGACACAGAGTTATCAGCAGACAGCCAGAGGTGAGAGCTGGAGGAGCAGAGAAGAGGCCTCCCCCTGCCAGAACCACCCTTGCAGCAGATGTCTCATATAAGGGGTGCCATCTACATCCCAGTGTCCCACACCCAGTGAAAGGTGAAAGGTCCATTGTACTTTCTTGCTGAAAAGTGGTACACCCAGTCTCATCTTCTTTGAAAGATAGTCAGGGCTGGAGTTTGGCACCAGGGAGTGCTGAGGAAGGGCGATTCCACAGAATACAGACATAAAAGCTATACACAGGCCTGTGCTGCAGGTGAAGCCTAGGAAATGCTGGGGTCTCCAGGAAGGAGGGAGCTGGTTTTCTCTTCCCACAAACAGAGTGAAGGGCTGGAGTGATCAACTCATCTTCCCCAGCCATCAATCAAAAAGAAAGAAGTTGGGGGCACGGGGTGGGGCAGACCATCACTAGAAAGGGGAGGGAAGCCTGGTTTTAATTCAATCAAATGTGCAAGAACAAGGATACTTATTGAGGGAGAAAAATGTTTTTTAGGTTGATGCTCAGCCTTAGCAGCCTGAGTCCTCCTGAGTGCCCAAACAATGCAGAGAGAAGCCAGATCATTTACGTTCTCTAAAATTCGAAGGTGTCCTCCCAGGGAGAGGAGTACAGTCTGTGTCTGGGGCCAACCCTTGTAGGAAGGGGAAGGGCAGGTCAGCCCAGGCGGGATCCTGCTCTTCAGGCTGACCCCTGGGGTCAGGGAGGATGGGAAGCATCCTGATTCTGATACCATTCCTATGTATCTTTCTCCTTAAAGATCCTTGTGTGACTTCACACACACTAAAAAAAATGGTGTGTGACCTCAGAGCGCATCTCTGCTCTGTAAGCACCAAGACATACAAAGCTAACGATTTTAAATGGAACCAGTATCAATATTTACAAATATTTAGTGCATGACTAGAAACTATGAGGAAGAGCAATTTAGGAAGGGTTCATAAAATCAGGAAGCAGGCAAGAAGGCTGAGTAATAGCCACCATCCAATCCTCCCCACCTAGCAAGCGATGGCAGCACTGTATCCAGGGCTCAAAGGGTGAGGGGACCCTCACACACATGCCTGCCCCTCAAGAGGGGGCGTCACTAGGGACTATTACCACACCTTTTCTCACTTTCCTGGTTCCCCCCATTGTAAAATTCTACCAATATTGATTTTTACTACTGTATCTATCTTGGCCAGAGTATCAGGGAAAAGAGGAAAATATAACTATTTAGGAATTTCAATAAGTTGTATCTCTTCGAATTGTTTCCTGTAGATTCAGGATTGCATTAGTATTCTAGACCATGTCATGCCACTCAGCTCTTATTAAACAGACACTCCACCCAGCTACATTTCTTTTTTATCTATGTTTGTAAAATGGTAAACTCCTTGAAGCTATTTCAGCTGCAGTCTTTGTACATAAAACAATATTTTAACAAAATTCATATTCATTATAATTGCCTTTAAAATGGGCAAGCACACACACATTGGTCATTTAATCCTTGTTTACCCTTAGGACACTTGAGTAATTGGCATAATAACTTGAAAGGCAAATCAAATCTCATTAATGCTTTCCAAGTACTTCAAAAATCTCAAGTCAATGAATGTTTTGGGAAGTACTCCTATCAGGAGGAAAACACACAGGGAGACATTTTACCATTTAGTTCCTGGAAAGGTTTTTTTGATTTATTTATTGAGTCTCAGGAAACGGGTTTGATTCTTCTAGAAAATAAGACTGCCTGAGGAAACTGCTAAAGGAGTTTAATATGGTTTGCAAGGTGAGCTCTGGCTGTATTAAGAGTTACAGTTCAAAGAAGAAACTATCGAGACCCTCTAACACACAGGACTATCTTGGATGTTGCTAAGGTACAAGCGAGGCTCGGCCCACAAGCTGCTTACAGGTCTCCTGGGAGGGACCATTCCCTCCCATCGGAAATGAACCTTCAGCACAGGGAGGTATTAAAAACTCATTTAAATATATGACAGTCTAGTGTGAAATTGAAAGCACCAAGGTGACTTCATGACTAGTACCAAATGTTGACTAAATATCGATTGACTGAAAAACTCAATAAGCCTCTGTAAGGAAGAGAAAGATAAAGAAGACGGCTTCATTCTTATGCTAAAATAAAATGTAAGAGTTAAAAAGAAGAGATAGGAAAGATTAGGAGTTCAGGGAGAGATCAAACATGATCAAGAGTGGTCAAAGAAGATTCTAGAGAAAAGTTAAGAACCAGAGCAAGGCCTTGGAGGAATGGCTGATTTAGACTTGCAAAAAAAGAGGGGGAGGGAACAAGAGGACCCTAGCAAGTGAGGGCACAGTGGGACCATGAATCAGTGTGATCACAGTTAGCCAACTAACAAGTTACAATGTTGGACCCCACAGGTCTCGCCCTCTCAACATTCACAGAGGTCGTCCCATGTCCTGGGCCCATTCACATCCTCAGCATCTCATTGAAAAATTTGCAGAAGCAGACTCAACGAGCACTCACAAAAACTCTGACTGCGGCAAAGAGAATGGAGGGCTAACGCAGATGTTTCTGACTTCCAGAGTCCACAGAGGCATTACTTCCTTTCCCCGAAGCAGTGAAATTCCCAAAGCTGGGTGACAATGGCATCTCTGGGGCTCTATCCTGAAAAAGGAAGCGGGGAGCACAACAACACCCCCAAGCAAAAGAGCCTCAGTTCCTCAGGATGAGCAGCATCTGCTCTTTCTCGTTGGTACACAAAGTACTAGGGTGTTAACAGCTAAAATAAAGAAGCCCTAGTGTGTTATCAACTTACCTTCAATTTACCTCCAGCTAAAACCCACCTTAATTGGTTTGACGGCTTTAACTAAAATAAGCAATTTAAAAATGTGGGCCAATGAGCCCCAACAATAAGAAAACTAAACACACTTTCCTGTGTGTTTGCCTATTTGCTTTTCTAGTAAATATTCAACAATATATTTATAGGATTTAAGTGATCGTTTTCCCTCTGTATGAGTACGAGTGTAGTGATTAAATGGTTCCCATTGGGAAATGCCGGGCTTGCTGGCAAGTCAGGCTTCAGAATCTTTCAAAAGCGCATTACGTTGAGTCCTTCATGGAGCTAGATGGGAGAGATAGTGTTTCTATTTAATCATCTGCTCACCACAAAGGGAAGCCGCACTAACTTTAGCAGGAAAAGAGTGTGCATTAAATTACTTATGAAGCTCCCTGAAGAGTAAGGCTTGTAGGTTTGGGACTGCATTACAATTAAGTAATAATGAAACAGAAATCATGTCTTTTGATCAAATAACACATTAATCCTGCCATATACCAGGTATCGCTGTTCACTCTCCAGGTAATGCTGACTTTTGGGGGTGACTGTGTTGGGAAGATCTCCTGTAGAAGGGAAAGGCTACCCACTCCAGTAGTTTGGCTGGGATAATTCCATGGACTGTATAGTCCATTGGGTCACAAAGAGTCGGACACAACTGAGCGACTTTCACTTTCTTCCTTATTCCACAGGACAGGAGGCAGGCACAGAGTGAAGGAAAAGGGGGTGCATCTTGGGAGACAATGGCAATTAAGATGCCCTGGAAAGCTCTCAAGTGAGAATTAGTATTCACTGCATCATCAAGGAAATCCTAGGTAGTTTTAATGGAAGGATGGTCTAGTCGTTTCTTAAGGTTCAGCATGTACAAAATATTTTCTGCAGAAAGTCTACATCCCTCACAAGCCCGCAATTCATGCGCCCACTACCTAAGCAGGGCAGATGCTGTTTAGGACTCCTCTTCACCACTTCAGACCAGAGTTCACTAAGCAATTAGCAGGATGGCGAGACTCTCCCGGGAGGCATTTGAGAACAAGTTTTTCAAGCACTTTAGAAGCATTTATAGATACCTAACATGCCATTAATCATTCTTATCTGTTCATTAAGGCTGGCTCCCTCAGGACTTCTACCCGCCAGTTCTTACTCAGCCTGATTCCTTTATCTACATAGCTGAAAAGGAGTCTATTTCCTTTAAAACATATTTTATAATTAAAAGACTTCATTAATTCACAGGGGTGTGTTCCACCGATGAGTCGGCACTTTCAGAGTACCATTAAACATACACAGAGGCCATTCTCGGGAGGGTCTGGGTAGAACACAAAGCATGCAACCACAGCTTGACTTAGGGATACATCTTCAGCACTGGAGAGATGTCAGCCCATTGTTACAGCATCATATAAACCTCCAGCCCCTGTCAACACACGTGACTTCCTTCTGTCCCCTTCTGCAAAGGGAGCAGGGTTTTCACTTCCACTGCAATCTACTTGATATAAACTAACGGCAGAAAGGAAATCAGATACTGTAACAATCAAAAGCAATGAGTTTCAAATTTCATGCCAGCTGTGACACAACTATACCTCTGCTGGGGACTCTCCCACACCCACGTTCCATCCTCCACTGGCTCCCAGATTCATCCATCCCAGCGCAGCAGGCAGGGAGGCTCCAAGCAGTGTGAGATGCAGCCAAAGGCTTCCTGGTCTCATTTTGTTGAGTCTGTTGAGAAAATGACAAATGCTCAGCACTAAGCACTGCAAAATGTAAACAAGTCAAGGGGTAGTTAGTGAGTGAGTATTTGCTCTCCAGAATCAGATAAACATGGGTTTATATGCTGGCACCAGGTCTTTTGGTTTACCATGGAGAAGTTACACTACTTTCGAGCCTTAGTTTACTCATCTCTAAAGCAGGGTCAATAATATGTACCCATTAGGGCTGCTGTGAGGGTTGAAGGAGGCAGGGTTAAGCACACAGTGACAACTCTAAATGCTGACTGGTATGCAGAAACTCACTTGAAATACACCTGTCGCTACATCTGTAAGAATGAATGAGGGTGGAAAGGCTGAGGCACCACTGATAAGTTACCAAGTGTCCATGCTTCAGTTTCCGCAGACAGCATTTGCAGTGGGGCACACGATAAACACTAGTGAGAAACCATGTTAAATCTGTAGTATTCCTGTTTGTAGCTGAGGACTCAGTTAACAAGATAGTGAACTTCAAAACATCAATGGGTCTACTATTTTCATTTCTGTTCTAAGACCAATCCTTCTTGTAGTAGAATTCAAGTATCCACTGGATAACAGGATTTCAGTAACATTTAAGATGTTCTAGAGACTCTCTTGATAAATTGTCTAAAATACTAGAGGACAAGAAATGGGCAATTGAAAGTAATAAAAGAATTACATGGATTAAAAAACACAAAGGATCAGCTGTAATAAAAATTCAACGTCCTAAAATATGCTGGGCATTGTGTTAAGAGGACAAAGACACAGACTGGCGCATTTGTCCAATTAGCGGTACTTTTTAAGGTTTCCACTGTGAACATATTCCAGCCTTAATTTCAGTATCTCTGAGAAACATAGCCAGATAGAGCTCATCATGGAGTATTTACAACTCTTACCCAAACAAACTTTAAGGGTTATTGATTTCTGTGAGCACCACACAATTTAGCGCTTAATTGCATGTGGTCCACACTGCCTCGTGCTCATGGCTGCAGAGATGAAAACAGAGTGCCTTGGAGGCCAGCACCCCTGTGAGCTGGCTCAGGGCTAGTCCAGAGCAGGTGTCCGAGTCAGAGATGATGAGCTGCTTGAGAGACCTTACAGCCTGTCTGAAGGATCCACCCATGCTCACCCCCAGAGCCAACAGCTTAGAAGGATCCCTGTGCTACACAAGGAGAGGGATCAAATGATGACTGGAGCTGCTGTCAGGGCTGCCAAACAAGTACATTGCCTGCCACCTTCCAGGCTTCCTTTGGCTGCCCTCCACACCCCAATAAAGCTGCCATTCCAGACTTGCTTTATGTCCCCAACTTGAGACAGAAATGCCCACAGCAATGAGGAGCTAGACTAAAGCTTGTGGGCATGTAACACTGGCCTATGAGAGGCAAGGTTATAAGTTATGACTATCTTTAAGGGAGGGTATCTTTTTATTTTTTTTAGGAGTCCACAGGCTCCTACTACTACCTATTTCTTCAGCCATTCATCTTGGACATCTGTAGGGTAAGCTGGAGCTACCGGAGAAAAAGTCTGGGTGGCCAGTAAATGTGACAGTTACGGTCTCAGCGCCACCTGCACCAGCTCCCGGCTCTGAAGAACGCAGAGCTAAGTGGAACCGGTACGGCGGCTACCTGGCAGAAGGCTGCAGGGTTATCAGCAGCCACCCAGTGCTACATTCCCCATCTAGGGCTCGAGCTAGGGTGTGTGTTCTTACAGGGAGGAGGAGGAGGGAAAAATCACATTCAGGACTAAAAGAATAAAAATGACTTTCCCTAACTGCAACCAGTTTTTCCAAAAATAAATAGGGCAACACCCTATTCTCCATAAATTATTCTCCTCTGAACACAGAGCCATGTTCCAGAAACTGCAGAAAGCAGCTACTCGATTTTTGGAATTTTTTTCTTCAAACAAGCAACAGTAATTCAAGCTGGAACTAGAAAGACAATGCTTCCCACTCTACTTTTATTCATTTTTCCCTGTTTATCCACCATCACACAGTGTTCATGGAGTAAGTACTTATCAAAGGTCTTCTCTCTCTTTTCATGCCTTCAAGCCTAAATAGACTAAAAAACAGCAAGATAATCAAAACTTACTCTAGATAACTTAAAGATGTCAATTCCTAGAGTTATAAAATATTCAAGCCACAATATTGAGTATTTAGTTTTCAATTTGTCTAGTAATCCAAGACCAATTATTTTGGATGTTTTATTATTAATGGATAGCATCAGAATAAATTCTGTTCATTTCAGTTGTTTTGGAAAGCGCCAAATCACTTCATTCAAGAGGGTGTACCCAGACCACTGACATTAACCCAGCTATCCTGAGCTGTGTTTCTAGAACCTGAGCTGAAGCACTGCTGCCCTTGGAATCGTCTCTGGTTTTGTCTAGATCGTGTTGAGGTTCCCACAGGATTTTACTGGATGACAGGTAAACATGAGCCGGGCCAAAGCCTGAAATATTCCTAGGCAGCCTCTCTGTAAAGTTTATTTCAGCTTGGCCACCACCAGATCAAACTTCATTTGCACGGCAGATGCATCTGAGATGTCATTTTATACTCAGGGTGATTGACAATTCATTCCATCTACAGCAGCAACAGCCTTAAAATTTACAACTCAAGTTTTATGACAGTTCAGTTCATAAAAAAAAGAATTAATACTGGGTCTAAATCAATTTGGATGATCTGTCTAATAACCAAATAGAGATTATCTATTTGGTTAACACTTATATAGCAATTACTATGTGTCAGGCACTGTTCTAAATGCTTTATAGGTACTAACTCATAACCCTCATTGCTATTCCATGAGGAGGGCAAGGATTAGCTCCTAGTTAGATAACAGAGGAGATGGGTCACAGAGAGGGTTAAGTACCCTGCCAAGACCATGTGGCAAATAAATGACAGAGCTGGGACTCCAAGCCAGCTAGGTGGACATGGATCTATATTCAAACCTTGTCCACTGAGGCCTCTTGATACTTAGCAATATTTCATTTGTATGAATGGTAGTTTTTAGTATGACGGGGAAACATCTACGTAGAACAAGATCAGACGCCCTGAGCCCCAAGTCTCTCCTCTGAAAGATGCTGAGACCCTTTTCCTCCAGCTTCCATGGCTCCAGCAAGGCCAGAGGAGCAGAGTGGGGGAGGGGGGAGTCAAGCTGCCCCCTGCCCCACACTCCACCTATGATGGGGCCACACAGCACACTCTCCTCAGCTTTGTCACTGCTGTCTTTATTGGCCTAGAATAAATGTGGCTGAAATTAAAAAAAAAAAAAACATGAGGAGATGCAAAGGATGCCAGGCAGCAAGGGTGCCCTTCAGCTCACTGGCAATACCAGTCAACCTGGTAGATGGTCACTTTGGGGAAAGAGGATCCGTTGAAAGATCCTCAAATTCAAATAGCACTACTGGCCCTCAGACAGAAGAACATACAACAAGAATCTCCCCACCATAGAAGCAGGAAGATATCACCAATAAGGTCACAAACCCTCTTTTTCAACCTAGAGCTCCTTTTGAAATCAATTCAGGTTTATAAGCTTCATCCAATCCATGCTAGAGTACCAAGATTGGTTATAAATCTACCTGAGATTGTTCTCATAAAAGATCTGGGACTATTTCTCCTTTCAAACAACTTATAAAACACAATCACTTAATATTTAAGACACCTCGTTTCCAAGGAAAGTACTTCACTGCTTCCTCTGGGGTTTCCCACCTGAGCCTCATGTTTCCCCATGCTCAGGAGAAGCAGGTGCCAGGCTGGCCACTGCATAGACAGGCAACAAATGCCTGGAAGGTGGAAAGATTCACCCAATATATAAAGGCAACTCTGTGGCCAGACCTAGACTAAAACTGAAGCATCCTGACCCCCTAGGCAACTGCTTTGTTTCTTATATCATCTCAAATTTACGTATGGAATACGTATGCATTCTCTGTTTAGACAGACACATTTTGCTTTTTTTTTTTAAAGTTATGGATGAGCTCTATTTCACCTTGCTGTGAAAACCACAGGCTTTCCTGGTGTTACAAGCTGATAGCTGTACTATTATTTATTTGTATTTAAAATTATAGAGGTACTATAAATCTGTAGACTGTAACATTCCAAATAATGACTTGCTTTCTGAAGAAAGTGGAAAAACCATGACCAAAGAAGGCAAATGGTCAGGGAGAAATAGATATGAATATGTAAACTCCAAATCTGCCCCACCAGAGAATATACAGCGGCATGCAATCTGTCTTTACTGAACAGGGTGAGAGGCCAGAGAAGCACCGACTAAACACAAACTTCTCTTTCCTCCTCCAGGAACCAGCTCTGTTTGGGAAGAATTTGGGAAGAATTCTGACCCTCAGAGCTCTGGGGAAGATTATTCCCGGTTTGCTCTCTCCTGTCTTTTCTCTCAGAATATGGTGACATTACTATTGTGGAGTAGTCACGCAGAAACGGCTCCTCTTTGTCACAGATAGGACCAGAAATTACAGATGATTTGGCAGAACTGAGCAACACCATCCAGCCTTGAAGAGGATTGTAAGGTTTGTGACTTCGAGCCTCTTGAATTTCTAACCTAATTGAAAAGTGTATGCTCTAGCCAGCTGCTTTTAGGTGCATTGCCTTTTACACATGTGATGTTGGCAGTCAGCAACACACACCAAAATCCTACAGTTCTCTCTGCATACTTGCCCCATGTTCAAAGAAAAAAAATATAAACACATCAAAAGCCCAAACTAAAACCAGAAAGCTATCTGCTAACTTCTTTTGCAAGGCTTAGGACTGCAGTTTTGATTGGTGAGTCTTTTAGGAAAAAAGAAAGGGGTTTAAGCTTTCTAAAATAGTTTCTAAAATACCAATCCAAGGAAATTAGGCGTGGAAACATATGAAGGCAACCATGAAGCAAGCCATAATGAAGTTATATTGCATTTCCCAGTAATTATCTACTCTGTATCTTTGGTTAATTGTTCCTACATTTGATAAATTTGATATCTAAATTAGTCTAGATATTGTGTAAATCTATGACACTCCTATTTACTATGAAGTTAACATATAGAATCCTCAACATTCAGATTATACTTCTGGAGTACCATATTCTCTTCACTGTAGTTCTGTTTTACTTGAAGTTGCATGCCTTGTGTTATGCACCAAGATAGAAAATGTAAGGAAAGATGTGCTCTTGAAACAACTGCCTAATTTGATTAACTAGTAAGCACACAGCATCACAAGAAGGTTGAGTTTGCAAAAAAAAAAAAATACCAAAAAAGGCAAAGTAGCAATTAAGGAGACTTTTAGGAAATCCTGACTAGTCAGTGCCAATTTCTGAAATATTGTCAAAGAAAAGATCACATCATGAAGATCACTAAAAAAGGCGGGAAGAAGTAGGGTGTGGTGGTGGGGGGAAGCCTGCAGCCCTTTGGAGGAGAAGAATCCTGAATGACTAGCAGATCAAGGTAGAAAAGTTCAATCTATCCCTCCCTCAACTACCTCCAGGACACAGCCAAAGGGATAAAGGTTGTCCCGGTACCCAGAACAAGTTGCCCCTCTCTGGGGGAAAAAAAAAAAAACCTTCCTGTAATTAATAATAGTAGAAGGTGGGCAAAAAAAACTGAAGAGAGGAAAATCCACTATAACTTTTATTAAGCAGTTTATATTCATTACATCAAAGACTATTTTCTTGCACTGACCTTTGCTCTGTCTGAAGTCTTTGGAGAGAGGGCTGTCTTCTTTTATAGAGGATGGGAAGAAAGTGAACATTCATCTGAGTGTGTTTAAACAGAAATAATCTAGTAATGCTGCAGTGTCTTCTCACAAAACAAAGTGGGAAGCAGACATGGCCCTACAGGGCATCAGCTCAGGTCTTCCATGAGAGCTACTGCCTAAGGGCTGCTGGGCCTCTGGGGTCAGAGATGCCACCTCCCTCACTCCCCTGACGTGTGCTTCCCAGGTAAGCAGCTCCACCTGACCATTGCTAGACCCTCGGCCTGTCTGGATCATTCCAGAATCAAGAGGACACTGTTAAAAGTCATCTGTAGCTTTCCCCTAACCCTGATGGTAGGAAAATAATTCAAGACTTTTAAGAAAAGCCTGAATTTCTTCCCGAACCCTTTTCTCTCCTCATGGATTGTGAAATGGGCCCATTTGGGGGTGCACATTTTTAGTGCCACGTCCTACTAAAATTCTGTTTGGCCCAGAGAATGTGGACGGATGTCTATGTCTCAGGGGCCCATCTAGTACAATTTCTGGTGCACAGGTTTGCTACAAATTCACGAAGGGAACAGACCAAAGCTATTGGCGTTGTTTTCCGCTCGCCACAAACCTCGGCGGAAGCGACACCTAGAGGGAAGCGGTGGCGAGGCTGCGGAAGCGCTATTCATCAATGTCGGCGACAGTGATCAGCAGCGAGGTCTGCTGGACAGCGCACGGGGGACCAACTCAGGGCTAGACGCAGACCTAGGTGGCCCAACGCTGCCTTGTCCCCAGGAGCGTACATAGACGGACACGCGGCAAGGGATGCTCGCCACGTTCCGGGCATGGTGAGAAACCCTACTGCTTCCAGCAGGTTTCTGCTCCTGCCGGAGGGGTGGGCGCCAAAGTCCTCAGGTGGCAGGCCTCAAACGAAGGCGCTCGGGGCACCGCTTTGTCAGCTGAAGGCAGCCCTAAAGGCTCGCTCCAAGCTCTCCTCCCTAAACTCGAGGGGACACGCGCTCCCGAAGCGGAGCGCGCTCTGCCCGAGTCGCCTAGGTCCCCCCGAAACTTGGAACACGTTTTGTGCTGGCTCAAAGACGGGCGGGAGATCACCCACATTACAAGCTCTTAGGACCAAGCGCGGTGCTTGAACATCCCCCAAACAAACTGCTTGCTGCTGACTCCCCAGCAAGTAACAGCGGCGCTTGCTTGGAACAGCGACCGGCCGAGTGGAAGGGGAGTAGCGGCTGCCGGAGCCGAGTGGGGTCCCGGGTCTTTCCCCACCTCTTCCGCGGAGCCCAAGCGCTCGGTCCTGGACGCAGCGGCCCTCCGGGGTGTGAGGGCCAGGCCCGGGCGCCGCGGGCCCTTTGAGCCGCAGCGAGCAGGTGCCAAGTTTCCCCGCAAAGCTGGAGGAAAGAAGGAGTGAGGACGCCCGCCCCACGCCCCCGCAGCGGGTCAAGGGCACAAGTCCGAGCCCAGGTGCAACCGCGCTCCCCGAGGCCGCTGGGGATCCAGAGCCTAAGATCCGCACCTGCAGGGACTCGGAGCCCGGCGCCAGCTGCGGGCTCGGCCCGAGTGGTTCTGCGCTGTGCTCCGCGCCAGCCCGGTCACTCTGGTCCCCATTGCAGACTTGCCACATGTTTCGGCGCCCCAGCCTTTACCCCGAGTCCTGGCCCCAATCAGGGTAGCCCTGCCTAGCTCGGGTGCGGGGGTCCCGTGCCCGCCTCCCCGCAGGCGGGCAAACTTAGCTCACCCGGAGCGGCGGTGAGGACAAGCAAGCACCCAGCCGGGCCCTGCAGGCAAACGCGGGGCCGCGGGCGCACGGATCCCAACGGGGTGCAGGGGGACCGGCTGGCAGCGGTGGCGGCTTGGCACCCTCCCCACGACCGCTCCGAAGCTGCGCCGCGTACCTGAGGCGGCCGGGGCCGAGGGGAAGACCAGCTGGCCGGACTCGGCTGGCGGGAGGGAGAGCCCCGTGGTGGCAGCGGCGACCCGGCCCCGCGTCCTTCGGTCGGTCTCCCTGGCTGTCGGCGGGTCCTGGGCGCGCTGGAGGGCTGTCGCGGCTCCAAAGCTCTGAGCCGCCTCTGCCCGCTGCTGTAGCACCGCCGCGGCGGCTGCCCTATTTCTGCCGCCGGGACCGGAGCCCGTGACGTCACCCTCCGGGCCCCGCCTGCCCAATCGCCGCCACCTGTGCGCGCCGCCCGCCCGCCGCTCAGACAGGCGCGGGGCCCGTGGCAGGTGCGCGGAGCAGCCGGGCGCGCACTAGGGGTGGGAGGGCGCCGGCGCTCCGGGGCGATCTCCGCAGCCGCAGGGGGAGGGTGTGAGCTGCCGCCCTGGCTCTGTGGATCCCTGCAGGCGACGAGCTCTCCCACCGGCCGCCCCCAACACACCCCTCCTCTCCTCTTCTCTGGCTCTTTTCCGGGCGGGGCTCCCGAAGGCTGTGCTCTCAATACGCGCGGCTGCTCTTAATCAGCTGCCATAGCTTGTACAGCTCGGGCGGGCAGGTACACCGCACCAAGAGAGCTGTCCCCGGAGACAAAGTCAAATGACACTCCCCCTTGCTGAGTACCAACAACCGGTCAAATAGCGAAGTTTTCCTCTTTTTGAATCTGCCTTCTATCACTGCAGAATCTTATGAAATCACATGCATACAGAGGCAGTCCCAGGTGACGTTTGCCTAGCCTGGCCAAGGTCTGATCAGAGGGTCCTTTCTTCTCCTAAGCTTAGAACCAGACATGAAACCCAGACCTCGCCTCCAAGCCTGGGGCTCCCAAACCTTTCTGGATCCCTTCTCAACATCTACAGGTTTTGGAGCCCACAGCCCAGTAACCATACTGTTTTCTTTAACTGGCCTAAAGATCAGTCTTGGTGCCCAAATAAACTGGAAACTTTTTAACAACTAGCCCCTCCCTCCCCATGGTCACACTGTGGCTCCAGGGTGTCATCAGACTTAGGAGGGAGACTCCAGCCAGACTAGTCTGGTGGTAACTAGACTAGTTACCTGATGGGCAGGAGCCTTTGAGGGGTGGAGAGGGGACTCTGCTCTGGCTGTGTGGGCAGCAGGCAATCCCCTGGCATGGGGTAACAGTGTCCTTGTTCATGCCTCTGTGATCTTTCCTGGCCTGTGAAGGGGCAGAGGGTCTTTTATGCTGTTAAGATTAGTTAAATATCAGGAAGCGAAACTGACATGGAAGAAGAGCTCTTCTATTTGTTTGTTCCTTCTACAGGGGCCTTGTGTCCACCAGGCACTGTAGGAGGTGCTGGGGAGATTGCAGCGGATGGGCCAGCATGGTTCCTGCTCTTACACAGGTTTAGTTCTGGGATGCAGCCCTCCCTCTATTATCACTCAGCTTGTAACCCAGAGCCATTTGTATTTCTGCTACTAGTATGTTTCCCCATCTGTAAAATGAGAAATTGGAGGAAATCTGGGTGACTTCCAGGTCTCACTCTGCTCTGACTTCTCCCTTGGATACCATGATCTGTGCTCAGAAGCATAAAGGCTGCTCCATGTTCCATGCCCCTGGCCTTGGCAGGTATGATGCTCTCTCAGAACTGACCATGAATCTTTGCCAAGGCCACCCATGGCTGAAACTCCAAGGCTGTCTTGAGGCCAGATTCTCTGCAGTCAGACCAGGAAAGGAACAGCACTTTTCATCTTGGAAAAAAGAGGATGAAGAGGCTTCTTTGTAAAAAGAAGCCAGGAAGTTTGGAAGTTTGGAAACATGCTGAGCCTCCCTCTGAAGTCAGTGGTCAAGATGGAGTCCCCACAGCCTGGAAGCTGGGTTCAGCCACCTTCCCAGACTTTGAGGTATTTGGAAAAGCCAGTTTCTGTTCTCAGCTCTGAACACAAAGACCCTGAGTCAGCCTAGTGACCCTATTACATAACCAAGGCAGGCCTTGGGGTATGTGTTTTTTAATAACTCAGAGTCATATGTAAGTCAGGGTCTGTAGATCGACCGAGATCAGAAATAGCTCCCTTTAATGCAGGGACTGGACTTCCATAAACTTCCTCCACTTCCCACAGAGGCAGGGGAATGTAGCTGCTGCAAATCAGATGTTCGGAATATCCCTTAGAGATAATGCTAACGTCTGAAGTGAGCTATTGTGACTACTGTGCATAAAATAAGACTGGAATTAAAAGTCACCTTGGAATAAAAAAGGTGAAGTGTGAATGACGCAATAAAACAAGCCTTCAGGGAGGCAGCATCAGACGCCAGCAGACCTTGACACTTCTTTGAATTGCTCTATGCTTTCACCTCTCAGGGCAATTCTTGGTTTAATAATACTCCCCAACTTGGAAAATGGGCTAGATTTTACACATAGAATTTCAGAATTTGCCGGAAACCTTGTTTCAGGACTTGGAAGCACACTGATGATTCTCAGTAGCCAACTGTGATGCTTAAATTTTGAAATCAGACAATTCAGTAAGTTTGAAAGGAAAAAGTTAAAAGGCAACATAAATTCAGATTACTCCCCAGGCAGACTCAGAGACACACAAGGAAAACTTGTCAGTGTTGGTTTTGTTTTGTTTTTTTTTTCTACCAGATCAAGATGTTTAAAAATCCCCAATATGTATTAGGGATTTTATTTTGCCCGTTTTAAAACTTTTTTCTGTCTCTAATCTTACCAAAACCACAACCATATGACCAAAAACTGCTGCCAAATATGGTGTCTCCTACAGGTCATTTCAGATTGCAGCTGCACATTGGATACCCAGAGATGACACACAGCTGTGGGGATCAGAAGGATCAGATTCTACCAAAAGTTACTCTGTCCCAGCTTTGGGTCAGGTCCACCTTGGGCAAATCAGACAGTCCCCAGAAATACCCACTAGAAGCCAGACGAGGAGGTCGCATTAGAAAGTGGGAATAGGCAGAGAACAGTATTCCTTGTCTTGCATAATTTAACATTCTGTTTCCTCCCCAGAAATGTCTTAGTAAATCTTCAAACCAAACTATGTAGTTGACTGAAGAAGCAGTCTGGATCTTGGAGACCCCTGGTCAGAGAGGCAAAAAGACCGGGTCCCTGGCCTGCCTCCATCCCTCTCTGGCTGTGCGAGTCAGGATGAATCCTACCTTTCCTTGGCTTGTTTCCTCAGCTCTTAAGAAGGGGTTGGAAGAGGGTGGAGGGGGTGGCGATCATACTCAGTGAGCTTCTGAGAGCATTTTCAATTCTGCAAGTCGATGCCTTTATTTTGCTAGAAGTTAGGGCTGCTCTGATCTAAAGCTGTGACATGAAAGGTTTCCCTTAAGTCTAATATTAAATCTTAAGTGTAAGGCAGTGTAGGCACCAAATTCAAAATCCTAGACCTAAAAATCACACTCAGAAATAGTTTCTTTAAACTCTGATTTAGGGAGAAAGGGAGTCAGCATGGAGATAAGGTATTCATTCAGGAGAGAACCGATTGGGGAAATTTTTCAAGGCAATGAAGAATTGGTGTAGGGTAGGAATTTTAATTAAGAAGGTGGGATGAATGAGAAGATGTAGTGATGGAAAGGGAATTGTGACTGCAGAGAGTAGAGGGAGATGAAAACCAAAACCCTTCACCATAGTACTGTTCCAGAGACAAAAGTCCCACTGAACTCCCAGGGCCCAGACTGATGGTACAAGGGGCCTAAGAAGGGTACTGATAACAAGAGGAAATGAATCTCAGCTACTCTCAGAATCCCATGTGCACAGGGACCATCTGGGACGAGAAGGCCAGGCCTCCAGGCCACAAAGCAGCATGTGTACTAGGATTAGAAAGCAAGGTGAAAGAGGCAACGCAGTAGGAGAGCCAAGGGAGGGGCCAACCTCCTTTACTCACAAGGGATATTTTTGTCATGACCCCATTTTCCATCTCACTAGTAGAGGATGGTAAATAGCATGACTATCTGAAAAGGGGATCATTGGCAAAGATAAGCTCCTACTTATGGAAATTTCATTCATTTGAATATCTGCTTCATTCAAATGAATATGCAATATCATGGCAGGTCATCTTCAGTGTTATGAAGAGAACTATGCAGGATGAGGATGTATCAGATGGCTCTGGACTTGGTTTGTATACTGCTCAAATCTAAGCAGGCATGCTGACCTCTCTGCCACTATCCTCCACCAGGGCTTTGGCTACTTGCCTTGCTTCCTGGGCAGAGAGGCTAGATCAACTGCTCTGCACTATTCTAGAGCCAGGTGCCTCTGCTGCTATTGCCAGCAGCTCAGATCAAGATGCCCTGTGTGTGGCAACAACTGACAAAGAAATACTGGCATTGGTCAGACTGAAGCCCTGCAGCTCTGGCTTCCCCAGAGGCTACCTGGGGGACTACTTACTACATCATAGAGGTCTGGGTGGAGTGGGGGTGGGGAGTTTCTGCCTCAGGGGTGGGTGGACCTGACCAGTAGGAGATGGGGTGCAGGAGGGAGCCAGCAGATCAATTCTTTCTCATTTGAAAAAGAAGGTATACATCCTTCCCTGGATGGTCTGTACAGAGATGCAAAGAGCCCGATGCCTCATCTCAAGATATCCTTGGAGACCAAGCCCTCAGCTACAGTGCAAAGCTGTGGCCTGTTCAGTATTTTGTCTTTCTTCGTTCTTGTTCCTGCTTCCCTGAGACTGTATCCCTCCTCAGTCAAGGGTCAGCACATGAGCTTTTGTTTCAGGTTGTTTTCTAGACCAGTGGTCCCCAACCTTTTTGGCAACAGGGACCAGTTTTGTGGAAGACAACTTCTTCCACGGACCATGAGGGAGTGATGGTTTCAGGATGATTCAAGCACATTACAGTTTTCATGAACTTTGTTTCTATTATTATTACATCAGCTCCACCTCAGATCATCAGGCATTAGATCTCAAAGGTTGGGGTCCCCTGTTCTAGACAATCCAGGCTAAGAGGAAGTGTAACTCAGAGTGAGTGTGGTAACTGTTCTTAAGAGGGAAAATGACAAAGATCTCTCTGAGGAGGTGCTTAGAGCACAGACATGAATAAATGAGGGGACAAGATGTGAGATGATTTAGTGGGGAGAGTTTTCAGGCTAAAGGCACAACAGCCATAAAAAATGTGATGTAGGATCTGGCTTGATGTGATTCAGGCCAACATAGCAAAGCAGAGGGATATGGGTCATGTTGCTGAAGAAGGCAGAGAGCTAGGCAAGAGCCAGACCATATGGGCACTCTAGGCTGTAATGAATAATGATTTTAGATCTGATTTTAGGTGTAATGGGAGTCATGAGAGGGTTTTGAGCAGGAGAATGACATGATCTTCTATAAGTTTTTAACAGATCACTTGGATGCTCCATGGAGAATAGATGGCTAGAGGGGATACTGGCTGACAGAAGAGTGAAAGCAGGAATAACAGCTAGTCAGCCAGCTGTTGAGAAGTACAAGGTCCTATCAGCTCCTCTGTCCTCACTGCATCACCAGCATTGAATGTTCGCTGATTGCCAACTATGCCCTGAGCACTAGGCCTAATCCTTCTTATATGTAGTTTTACCTAATACTCCCAACGGCTAACTCCATCAGATCCCCAGTTTGTAAGTTAAACTTAGAGAAGGTACACAACTTATCTCAGGCAATCTGTCTAGCAAATGGCAGAGCCTGGACGTCATCAAGCCTGCCCTCACAACCACGACGCGATTCTGCATTGGTGGCACAGTGTCTAAACTCTTGGCAGATAATCCAGATCTCAGAAGTCATATTCTGCAAACTAGTGCCTAGAAAACCTTTTGTCCTGAACCTGTTGGTACATGTACTTACTTGTCCTCACCATGAACCCTTGTCATAGCAAAACCAAACACACAGCCTTTCTCTCTTCTCTGACTGCAGAATGTCTGTTGTGTTCAGCAAGGTCTAAGCCCGTCATGGAGCTCCCATTCTCCCTGCTGTAATCTGGTCAAGGGGTGAACAGTGGGGGGTGGGGGAGGGGGGGTGTTAGCCAAGGAGAGGTGAGAGAAAGGCAGCTGGGGAGATAAAGAAATGCACCAGAGGAGATAGTACTGCTTTTCTCTCTCGGTACCCACATGACCTACAGGGTCTCCTAGACCCATGGTCACCATCCTGTGACCCTGAGAGAAGCCTTGTGGGCCATGAATGATGGCAGAACACAGAAAGGAACCTAGGACCTTTACGTACTGCTGAAAGAAGCTGCTAAAATAACCAACTCTGAGGCTGCCCTAAATTCTAGTTTTCTATTTTCTTCACGACTTAAACCGATTGAGTTAGCTTTCTGTTACTTAGAGTAGAAAACATACCAAATGAGAAAGGAGCTAAAATGTAAATAAAAGCTGCTTTGATTGGCTTTAGAAACTCCCCATAGGAGACACATGGATGTGTGCTCAGTCGTGTCCAACTCCTGCAACCCCATGGACAGTACCCACCAGGCTCCTTCCTCTGTTCATGGAATTTTCCAGGAAAAGATACTGGAGTGGGTTGCCATTTCCTACTCTAGGGGATCTTCCTGACCCAGGGATCGAGACCACGTTCTCTTGTGTCTCCTGCATTGGCAGACAGATTCTCTTGCACTGCGCCACCTGGGAAGCCCTCCATGGGAGATGAGTGTCTGTTACTATTGTCATCATCCCACTTAATTTGTCCAAGAACCCCAGGCTAGTGAAAGACAGAAGTCTCCTGACCCCAATCCAGTGCTCACACCTATAGTAATTTTCGGTTATGGAGAACATGTCATTAACCCGAACCCTCATTTCCTAATTGCCCTAGATAAGTGCCAGTGGGCACTTAACAGCTGATGTGTTCAGGATACTTTAAAGCTGACAAATGCATGCACACCCACCGCACTGCCCAGCCATATGTGACTTGCAAATGCCCTTCACTACTATCGTCTTCAAAACATTTTAAACTGGTTTTGCCATTTTTCTGTGGTATGTGACAAAGAAGTGATTTTAACCTTCAAATTATTTAAGAGTATCATATTAAGTATTGTATGCTACAGTTTGTTTTAATGCATTCATTAATAATATTTATAATATACAGTCATTACAGACAAATTTCTGCTTTGTATCATTTAACAACAAATACACAGTTAACTCTTAAAATGATATAAGAGAAGGTGCAATTTTCTAAATTATACTGAATAAATATACTAAAAAGTGATATGTCAAATCTGGCTTGAAGAATGTATGTACACTAAAAATACTTTGAGATTTAACTCCATGACGCAGCACCAGTACAAGCAAAAGCTGTTTTCCAAGAATTTATGTGTGAAATTATGGAATTTTACACTAAAAACACTACTGGTTTATTTTTATAATTTCTATGTTTTGCTTATAAATGACAAGAGGGGACAGATTCTAGGCCGCTATTTGCAAGCACTCTGCAAATAGCTCATTGTGGGTGTGGGTAGACCCTTTATTCTCAATAAATGAAAAGCCAAATTGGGTATAATTGTTATTCTATTTTCTCCTCTTCACACTGTTTTTGAAGTACCAAGGACATCTTGGTGCTCCATATAAGGATTTTTTTTTATCAGATGAATGCAATTTTCAGATTGGGGAAGGTAATTTTGAAGTAAGATTACAGTTTTGCCATTTTTTGCTCTTAATTATCTTGTATTTCATCATTGGGTTCCTTATGTTTCTAGTCTTTAAACGCACTCTATTATGGGCACAAATCAAACATATTTGACTAAGAAGAAAAACAATTTAAAATGTAACAATCTAGACCATCCCAGCAGTCAGTGCTGTTCAGCCAAGAGATAAACTGAGTGATGGAAAAATGAGTGTCCTCATCTGACATCCCTCTAACCACTGTGTGTGCTCAAGTGTCACACACCCAACAGGCTTGCAGTCTTTCATTACAAATGGAAAAAATTAATGTAGCACTTACTGTTTTTTCATTAAATGTTTCATTTTTAAATAATTGGAGATTGACGTACAGTTGTAAGAAATAATGCACAGCAATCATGTGTACATTTTACCTGGTTTCCTCCAATGATACATCTTTGTCACTTACCACTTCTTTGTCACATATCTTGTAAGGCCTTTGTGCAGTATCACAACCACATACTGATATTGTTGCTGTCAAGATACAGAACCTCTCCACCACCACCGACACCCCTCTTGTGGTCCTGTTATAGCCACACCTCCCACCCTCCCTTCTGCCTCTCACTCCTTATCTCTAACCCCTGGCAACCACTACTCTGTCTTCATTTCTATAATTTTGTCACTTCAAGAATGTTACACAAAGAGAAGGATACAATATTTAACCTTTGGAATTGGCTTTTTTTTTTCAGTCAGCATAATTACCTTGAGATTCATTCAAATTGTTTGACTTATCAATAGCTGTTCCTCTGTATTACTGAGGAGTATTCCATGGCATGGAAGCACCACAGTTGCGTAACCACCTGGGTTATTTCCATTTTTGGCTATTACAAGTAAAGTTGCTATTAACATTTGTATACAGGTTTATACAGGAACATAAATTTTCATTTTTCTGAGGTAAATGCCCATGAGTACAATTGCTGGTTTGGCTGATAGTTGCATGTTTAGCTTTTCAAGAAATGATCAAACTGTTCCTGAGTGACTATAACATGTTACAACAATACATGAATGATTCTGTTTCTCTACCTACATTACTGGTGTCACTATTTTTTGTTTTAGTCATTCTGATAGGTGTGTAGTGATACCTCATTGTGGTTTTAATTTGCATTTCCTTAGTGACTAGGGATGTTGAACATCTTTTCATGTGCTTAGTTGTCATCTATATATTCTCCTTGTTGAAATGTCTTTAGGCCATTTTCTAATTGGATTTCTTGAGGTTGCTTGTTTTTACTGTTGAATATTGGGAGTTCTTTATACATTCTAAATATTAGTCTTTTGTGGACATGTGGTTTGAAAATATATTTTTCCAGTTTCTATCTTGTCTTTTCATCCTTTTCATAGAGTCTTTTGCAGAGCAAACAATTTAAACTTTGGTGCAGTAAAGTTTATCAATTTTTCCTTGTTTTAGATTTTTTTTTTTCGATATCAAGTCTAAGGTTCTCTCTGGTGGCTCAGACAGTAAAAAATCTGGTCTATAATACAGGAGGCATGGGTTTGATCCCTGGGTCAGGAAGATCTCCTAGAGAAGGAAATGGCAACCCACTCCAGTATTCTTGCCTGAAAATCCCATGGACAAAGAAACCTGGTAGACTACAGTCCACGGGGCTGCACAGAGTCAGACATAACTGAGCAGCTTAACATTTTCACCTTCTAACTCTCAGAGGTCAAAGACTTTTCTATTTTTAAAATAAAAGTGTAATAGTTTTACATTTAAGTCAATCATCATCATGAGATAATTTTCATTCAAGGTCTGACACTTAGATTGAGATTCTTATTGTTTCCTCTAAGCTTGTCAAATTGCCCCATGTCATTTATTGAAAAAGCTTTTCAAGGGTCCCTAAAAAGCCAAACCAGTCTTGAAAAAGAACACTGGAGAGAAAACAAAGTTGTAGGTTTCCCACTTCCCAAATTCAAAACTTACTACAAAACTACAATAATCAAAACAGTGTGATACTGGAAAAAGGACAGAAATAGAATAGAACTGAGAGTCCAGCAACATATATCTATGGCCAATTGATTTTAATCAAGGAAACCAAGACTATTTAATGAAGAACGGTCTCTTCAACAAGTAGCACTTGGGACAATTGGATTTTCAGATGTAAAAGAATAAATTTGGATCCCTATCTAACTCCATACATAAAACAACCCAAAATTGATAAATGACCTAAATACAAGCTTAAATCATAAACTTTCAGAAGAAAACATAGGCATAAATTTTCATGACCTTCTTAGATACAATACCAAAAGTATGAACAACAGAAGAAAAACAGAAAAATTGGATTTTATCAAAATTTAAACCTTCTATGTATCAAAGAACATTATCAGGAAGTAAAAAGACAACCAGGAGAAGGTAATGGCATTCCACTCCAGTATTCTTGCCTGGAGAATCCTGTGGACAGAGGAGCCTGGTGGGCTGCTGTTCATGGGGTCACACAGAGTCAGACACGACTGAAGCGACTTAGCATGCATGCATGCATTGGAGAAGGAAATGGCAACCCACTCCAGTATTCTTGCCTGGAGAATCCCAGGGGCGGGGGAGCCTGGTGGGCTGCCATCTATGGAGTTGCACAGAGTCAGACACGACTGAAAAGACTTAGCAGCAGCAGCAGCAGAATGAGGAAAATATATTTAAATCCTATATCTGATAAGGGGATAACATAAAAATATAAATAACCCTCACAACTCAACATCAGAAAAAGAACTTGAATAGACATTTATCTAGAGAAGATATATAAATAGCCAAAAAGCACATGAAAAGATGTTAAACATTCTTAGCCATTAGGGAAATGCAAATCAAAATAAGATACTACTTTATGCCCACTAGCATGGCTCAAGGAGCTTGCAGGTTTGTACGTTAATGTTCAGCAACCTTCACACTTCACAAATGGGATAGGCGGTAAGGGCTACAGGAATTCAACCGATGTGCCTAGTCAGGAAGGCCATGCTGAGGGCTCCTTAAGAACATGGCAGAATCTTCTGCATTTCAAAACCACCAGTGTCTGGCACAGGGCCTGGCTCACAGTGCACACTAGATAAAGGTTTTCTGAAGAGAACATGATTGAAACAACCTTACTATTCCGCCTGAGACCTGTGCAACCTGAGACAAGGCACCTAACCACTCTCTGTACCTTGATTTCCTTTTCTACAAAGTGGGAACAATAACACAACCTGCTGTCCAGGGTTGCTCTGAGAATTAAATGAGTTCATATGTACAAAGCACTCATTTAGTAAGGCCTAAGTGCTGGGTAAATATTTGCTCTTATTATTATAGCTATGCATAAATGAACAGACAGTCTCGAATAGGATCTTGGAGCAGACTTTAACAGATGGACTATGGTGGGGGTGGGGGGACCTAGCACAAGCACATGTGCAAAAATAGGAATAAAAATTATTGCTACTTAGTGAATATCAACTGAACACTAGTGCTTAATTCCCTAACAACTCCTTGAATACAGTAATTATCCTTATTATACAGATGAGGAAACTGAGGCTCAAATAGGTTAAGTGACTTACTGATGGTTACACAGTTCATAAGGCATCTGGGATCTACATTGTTTGACTGGAAAATAAAGGTATTAAGGATAGCAAAAAAGACAGATGGCAACTGGATTGTGTCAGGGCAGTTTGGGCTTTACTCTGCTGAGGAGGTGCAGTGACAAGGTGAAAGCCAGGCTCTTGGACAATGACCCCATTAGTGATGTGACAAGATGGACTGGACTTAATGTTGTATTTTCTCCAGCTAGAAGCTCACTTTTCAGTTCTGCCCTGTGCCTGCCCTTCTCCTCCCTTGGAGCCCACCTCGGTGAGCACTCATCCTCACCACACCACCGAAATGGCTCTTGTGAGGTCACCTGCGTGCTGCCACATCCAGCGGTAAGTCGTCAGTCCTCACCCTACTTGACTTACTTATTCACTCAACAAATTGTTTGTTGAGCATCTTTTCCATGCCAGGTCCTAGTTTAGGAGCTGGGCATCAAGCATAGAATAGTGTAGAGAGAGTCCCTGTGCTCGTGAACTTGCAGTCCAGTGATCATCAGAACTGGACACCGCTCATCACCTGCTTGCCTTAGCCACACTTCCTCAACCCCATTTTTAGGATGTCACTCTCTGGGTTTCTCTGGCCATTCCTGCTTGACCTGCTATGCTTGTTTCTATTTGTGTCTCCTCCCTCTAAATGCTGAGGTGCTCTGGGTCCTATTCCTGGGATCTCTGCTCTTCAGTACCTTTCCTTGCTGTGTTCAGGAGCTCTTCCAGTGCGTGGCTTTTATTACCCATGCAAGCTGCCAACTCTGAAATTCCTATCTTTTTAGCCTGGAGACCATCCTCCTGAAATCCAGGCTCCTATATGGCCCACCCTGAGCTACTCCCCTTGAGTAGCTGAAAGTGAAAGCATTAGTCGCTCAGTCATGTCTGACTCTTTGTGACCCCACAGACTGTAGCCTACCAGATTCCTCTGTCCATGGAATACTGGAGTAAATAGCCATTCCTTTATCCAGGGGACTTTCCCGACCCAGGGATTGAACTTGGGTCTCTTGCATTGCAGACGGATTCTTTACCATCTGAGCCACCAGGTGGGGCCTCTGAATAACTGAAGGGCATCTCAAATTTAATGGGCTCAGTCTGACTCCTGACTTTTCTTTCTTCATAGTTGAATTTTCTCCACTCAGTCTTCCTCAGATCTGAACATGGTAACCTTTCAGTTGTTCAGTCCAAAACGTTGAAGTCATCCATGGCTCTTCTTTTTCTCTTACATCCCAATTGCATCCATCAGCAAATCTTTTTAAAATTAATCTTTATTGCAGTATAATTACTTTACAATGTTGTGTTAGTTTCTGCCATGCAGCAAAGTGAATAAGCTATACATATACATATGTCCACTCTTTTTTGGATTTCCTTCCCACTTAGGTCACTACAGAACTTTGAGTTCTGTGCTATACAATAGGTTCTCATTACTTACCTATTTCATAAACAGTAGTGTATATATGGCAATCCCAAACTTGCAATTCATCCCACCTCTCTTTCCCCCTTAGTATTCATACATTTGTACTCTACAACTGTGTCTGTATTTCTGCTTTGCAAATAAATCCATCCATACCATTTTTCAAGGTTCCACATAAAAGTGACATTATACAATATTTGTTTTTCTCTTTCTGACTTACTTCACTCTGTATGACGATCCCTAGGTCCAACCACACCTCTGCAAATTGCACCGCTTTGTTCCTTTTTATGGCTGAGTAATATTCCTCTGTGTGTGTGTACCACATCTTCTTTATCCAGTCCTCTGTTGAGGGACAGTTAGGTTGCTTGCTTCCATGTCCTGGTTATTGTATATAGTGCTGCAATAAACACTGGAGTGTATGCATCTTTTTAAATTATGGTTTTCCCTGAGTATATGCCCAGGAGTGGGCTTTTTAGGTCATATGGTAATTCTATTTTTAGTTTTTTAAGGAACCTCTATACTGTTCTCCAAAGTGGCTGTATCAATTTATATTCTCACCAACAGTGCAAGATAATTCCCTTTTCTCCACATCCTCTCCAGCATTTATTGTTTGTAGATTTTTTGATGATGGCTGTTCTGACTGGTATGAGGTGATACTTCATTGTAGTTTTTATTTGCTTTTCTGTAATAATTAGTGATGTTGAAGATATTTTCAGGTACCTGTTGGCTATCTTTATGCCTTCTTCAGAGAAGTGTCTATATAGGTGTTCCACCCATTTTTTTGTTTGGGTTATTTGGTTGTTTTTTTTTTTTTATATTGATCTGTATTGAGCTGTTTGTACATTTTGGAACACAATCCCTTGTCAGTTACTTTGTTAAGTATTTTCTCCCATTCTGAGGGTTGTCTTTTTGTCTTGTTTATCGTTTCCTTTGCTGTGTAGAAGCTTTTCACTTTAATTAGGTCCCATTTGTTTATTTTTATTTTTATAGATCAATGGAACAGGACAGAAAGCCCAGAGATAAACCCATGCACCTATGGACATCTTATCTATGACAAGAGAGGCAAGAATATACAATGGAGAAAAGACAGTCTTTTCAATAAGTTCTGCTGGAAAAACTGGACAGCTCATGTAGAAGAATGAAACTGGAACATTCCCTAACACCATACACAAAAATAAACTCAAAATAGATCAAAGACCTAAATGTAAGCCTGGATACTATAAAACTCTTAGAAGAAAACAGGAAGAACACTCTGACATAAATAGCAAATTTTTTCAGCTTCACTTTCTCAGCCTATCACTGCCTTCGTGGCCGCCCAGCAGTGTCGCAGGCCACCACCACCTCTCAGCTACATCATGAGCACTTGCTTACCTTCCCCCCAACCTGACACACCATAGACTACTCTAAAAACTGGAATCAGAGCTTCCTCTTAAATATCAGTTGGAGCATGCCGCTCTTTTTCTTGACCCCTCCCCCAAAGACTTCTCATTTCACTTCAAGGAAAACCCCAAGTCCTCATGAGAGCCTGCAAGACCCTACACAATCAGCCCATCATCTCTCTGATGTGAGTCTCCCTTCCGTCCTCCTTGTTCACTCAGCTGCAGCTGCACTGGCCTGGTGGAACACTCCAGGCACTCCTGCCTGAGGCTGCCTTGCCAACCCCCACTGGCTCCCTGCTCTTCCACAGGGCTCTGCTTCTTCACGAGGCCTTTCCTGACCAGCCTACTTAAAATTTCAACCCTTCCCCACCCGAGCATGCCCCATCCCTGTTCTCTGCTTTATTTTTCTCCCATAGCACTTATCATCTTTCAACATACTATGTATTTTGCTTTTAACTCTCTCCCCGCACTGGGATGTGAGCTCCATGAGGGCTGGACATGTATCTCTTTAGTTCCTTAGTATATCCTCAATCCCTAGACCCCTGTGGCAATAGATCCATCAGTATTTGTTGAGTGGATGATTAAATATGTATATAGGGATCCTGAGTGTCAGAGAAGGGAGGGTCTATGACCAGTCATCAGGTTTTCCCCAGCCCTAAGTCAACAGAGAAGGTATGTGGGGCTCATAGTGTAACCCTGGAGAGGGGAGAGATTTCCCAGGCAGATTTCCAATAGGCTTAGCTCCTTCCCCGAGAGAGGCCCTCA
This sequence comes from Antilocapra americana, assembly GCA_007570785.1. NCBI lineage: Eukaryota > Metazoa > Chordata > Mammalia > Artiodactyla > Antilocapridae > Antilocapra > Antilocapra americana. The sequence continues at coordinate 6,399,430 of ML661896.1, read as the reverse complement.
TCCTGTCCTCAGAGCTTTCTCTGCTTCCAAAGCAGACCCAGAGCTCCAAGTCAAGTCAGGAAGTTCCAGGTAGGGCCAAATCCCTGGAGGAGGAAGGGGCGAGCTCCCCTTCCTGGGGCCATCTGAGGAAGAGGCACTGAGGGCAGAGGAGAGCAGCAGGCAGAATGGAGCTTGCATGGACCAGAGCCTCCTGCCCTACTCTGTACTGCATTATCTCTGACCACCCAGGTTCAGAAGGTCCCACAAGCTTCCTGTGCTCCCAGTCCAGGGCTGAGCCTGGGGAAGGGACGAAGGTGGCCACCCTACCCACGGTGATCTTTCCCACAGGCACATTCTCCATCCCCATCTTCTTTGCCCAGACTCTTGGTGAGCCAGGGAAAAAAAGAGTCAGAACTGACTTTTTAGATGGAGAAAGAAATGGCAACCCACCCCAGTACTCTTGCCTGGAAAATCCTATGGACGGGGGAGCCTGGTAGGCTATCGTCCATGGGGCTGCACAGTTGGACACGACTGAGTGACTTCACTTTTTCACTTTTTTTGACTTTTCAGAACAGGAAGAAAGAATCTGCACTGCTTCTGATGAACATTAAAAGGCAGGCCCCATTCACATCCACCACAGGTGTGTTAAACAAACTCAAAAGTGACAACAGGCGCAGGGCGGTGACAGAGGAGCCTACGGTTATCACAGTGACAAGGCGTGCCTGGCCCACATGCCATTCATTAAGGCTTCTCCCTCTGCTGGTGCATGAAATTATCCACCCTGATGGAGCTGCACCTACGTTTGTGCCCACTAGCAACATGGCATCCTCTCATTATCCCCTCGGTCACAGATCCACCTGGAGGGATGTGATTAATGACAGTCTCATAAAGCCTGGGGGCAGGGGCCATCCCCGGTGCCCTGTAAGAGTGAAATTGTCACTCACAGTCACATAAATCGCCACGTGTCAATCCCAGCTTTCTGGCTGTCACACCCTAGTGAGCCACCCCACAGCCTCGAAGATGTGCCAGGTTTTCTAGGACAGCAGAATCTGCCACTCTCAGGGACACCTTGTACCCAACTCCAAAGCAAGGTCAGAGTTTAGCTCTAATTATCCCAGCCCACTCCTGGCTCTGAGACCTCCTAACAGGGTGAAGAAAGAAGCAAGGTGTTTATATCAGGGGAAATACTAAATGTGGAGCGATGGCCTGATTCATTTCACAGCTGTAGTCTTTTTTTATTTGTTCATGATTTTCTACACTACTGCTTCCAATTTGATACTGTCTGGGCCTAAGATGACAATAAGAATGGGATGACAGATGACGAGCTCAGAACACTGAACACAGTCAGAGTCACCCTGCATGTATGTACAATCAATATGTCACTTGGAAGAAGAAGCCATCGGCTGCTGGGCAGAGTAGAAAATGTGAAATGTCACAGAATTCAAGATGCGTTTCTTATGTACTTAGGAACTCTCACCATAGCTGCCTCATTGCCCAGGAAAGGAAATGGGCTTAATGTTTCATAATCAGTTGCCTTAGACACATGAATTAAAAGTCCAAAAGAAATATGGGAAAGACTTCCAAGTGACTCCTTTTGCTTTGGTTGGCAGGGGTGCTGTGTACTGTTGTGCAGGTTATCTACCGTACAACTCCAGCGTGCGCATAGGGGTCACAACTTCCGTAGACTACATTGTGAAATAGCGCCTCCTACAGTCAGTAAGTCAGTTCTGTACAACCATACCTAGCAGCCCTGTGGGTGACTGAGCAACTTGGAGTTACGATTCATCACGAAGACCCAGCTTCACAGAGTCCATGATAACAGCCTGAAAAATCCATGTATAGACCCACAGATAACTAGTACAGTGAACATTCTGTTATCAGGCTCAGTAGGGCAAGGGTCTATTCCATTTATTCTAGATATTCTGGTTAATAAAGCTGTTCGGTACAAACATGTATTTTTAAGGAGTAATTTCTAATTATTTGACTATTATCAAAACTCTCTAAACTTGATAACTCCTTTAAACATGACCTATCTTTGTTGAGAGGCACTTCTATAAGATTTTAGGAAGACAGTGTCATGATACATTTCAAAATATAAGATTTTAAATATCCTGTGACCAGCACTTCTACCCTGTAGAATTAATCCTACAAAAATAAGTTAAAGTATACAAATATATTTGCACGTTAGTGTATACCTGTGTGTATACACACACATATGCAAATATGATTTTTAACAGGAAAAACAAAGAAAATCATTTATATATACACTAGTAAAGTATTTTCTAAATGAATTATATACATAAAATGCAATACTGCTGCTGCTGCTAAGTTGCTTCAGTCGTGTCTGACCCTGTGCGACCCCATAGACAGCAGCCCACCAGGCTTCTCCGTCCTTGGGATTCTCCAGGCAAGAATACTGGAGCAGGTTGTCATTTCCTTCACAGACTTCAAAATAATCTACTATAGCTATTGGTTGGGCTTCCCTGGTGGCTCAGATGGTAAAGAATCAGCCTGCAATGCGGGAGACCAAGGTTCAATCCCTGGGTAGGGAAGATCCCCTGGAAAAGGAAATGGCAACACACTCTTGTCTGGGAGATCCCATGGACAGAGGAGTCTTGCGGACTACAATCTACGAGGTTGCAAAGAGTCGAACACAGCTGAATGAATAACATAGCTATTTGTACTTATCCTTCTTCTCTCCTTCTTTTCTGTAGTCCCAGCAAATCTGAACCGTCTTTTCATGTTTGGGGAAGCAGCTGTCTTGTAACATTGGGTTGGCCAAAAAGTTCATTTGAGTCTTTCCATTAAGATCAGAAAGCCCAGAATTAACTCTTTGGCTGAGCCAATACCTTCTCCCTGTGGCAGAAGCCACTTCCCAGACTGCTCTGCAGCTAGGACACAGGGTTGCAACCTGGTTCTACCAGAGGGACACACCACACAGGTCTTCACCAGCAAAATGAGGAGACCGGCTCGGAGAGGGGCAATGTTTCTCTGGTGAGGAGAGTGCCTGAGATGGCTTGCTTTAGGACTTGCAAGAATCTGACACAGAGTCCTGGGAGCGCTAGTGGCAGGGGTACTTTCAGCACTAGTTCCCAGTGAGTTCCCAGCTATGTGCTGTGAGTTCCCAGTACAGCAGCTGCAGCCCCGAGGGTTTCCTGGTAGCGTTTTCTCATCAGGGCAGCTGTGTATCATGACCTTGGCCTTTGCTCCTCAATGCAGAATTCTGGACCTAGTGCTCTGGCCCCCAACACCTTTCTGAGCTGCCCATCTTTTTCAATAAGTTTGTGTTCTTCCTAAAGCTAGGTCAGCTTCCACTGTCTGCAAACATATTCACAATACAGGTATCCTTGACTTCATAATTTCAACTTTTGAATCACCCACACTTCTGCACAACAAACGTGGAGACCCTCTAAACCACCACTCAAGTATCAGCTTCAGACCTTCAGAACTCACCAGAAGGATACATATTTGAGATCTGCAGGGTGGCGCTGTCTGCCAGCCCCCAATCCAGGTTAAGGAGCATGGCCAGGCAGTTTTGTGCAGTTATCCTTGAATATTTTTATTGCTTCATGCCCTTTTGTTTCATTAAAATGAATAATAAGAGAAATTAAAATGTTGATATTACCAACCAGAAGACAAGGTCTCATATGCCTAATAAAACTGAAACAAAGAAATTACTGGGGCATTGCAAGGAGAAAGTCTTCAGCCTTGATTTGCTGCTCCTGGACTTAAGCTTGTGGACTTTGTGTTCAACTGCAAAGTATAAGAACAAATTCGAAGAATGAGATGCCAGAATAATTTAGATTTCTGGGATTGCAATTACCTTAGAAAACGTGTGTTGATTATTTACTATTGCAAATTTAGCTTCTGAACATCTTTTCAGAAATGCATTATGTGTGGAAAGCAGGACTGCTCATACCTTCTGAAGTATCAATAAACTAGAATAGGATAAAGCAAGCAGAGGTTTGACCCCAGCTTTAAAACAATGATATGAACACGAAAAAATCTGCAACTATACCCTGCAAGCTCTCAAAACTTGTTAATTCTGTGGGTGCGATGGTGAGGGGATTTCACTGGCCTTTGGGAGATCACACAGCCTTGAAGTGTTTGAAGTGCTGCAATGAGCAAGTGTTACTTACTAGAAGAATCATCAAAAACCCAAAAGGAGTTTCCATTGTGAAAAAAAAAAACAATATGATGGCCTGTCAGAGCTTCCTAAGACCTGGGGCTATTATGAACGGATGAGTCCCAGACCCTGGGCTTTGGGAGACTTCTGTCCTCTCCCGGACCCTTCTGCAGCCTGATGTGTGGCTCATTTCTATCATGCCACCTCCTCTGGGCCTTACATCTTGATTCCTGAAATTAGAAGGTAGGCACACACTCCCATGGTGGCCCTCTGGAGTTCTTCACAATGAACAGAGCGTTTACTACCACTAAGGCAAAGCAGGTCCCCCACCAGACAGGTGCCCCTCCCATATAACTGTCAGTAGACACAAGAACTAAGCCCTTTCTTAAGAGAAACTGCCCAACAATGTTGTTAAGGGTGAATACAACTAATTGATTGTTCTGTTTAATAAAGTGAGATCCTGCCCCCAAGGCAGCATGGGCCAACAGAGCTCACAAGGATCAGAGAGAAAACAGAGTGAAGCCGGCATCCCCCTGCTTACAAGGAGGGAAAGGAGAGCCTGGCAGCAGCTCAGAAAAAGATAAAACAGCATGCAAAGAAGACCCAAGGACAGAACCGAGCTATTCTTATCTGACTGCTTCATGGGAAGGCCACTTATCCTTTCTACCATTTCTAATACTTCCATTATTCTTTCAGTAAATAATATGAAAAAATAAAAAGACCTAAATTCAAGCAGCTATCAAAACAAAATGGTGAGAAAAAGGTAAAGGTGTTGGGCTTGATAAATGTGTCTTTCCCAGGGCCATAGGAGTGTACTTTGCTAGGAAAAGAGAGGGTTTGCTTAGTTTGGATGTCCAGGTGTCCAGGAGAGACGTGGAATCTGCCTTCAGCTGGACCAGCCCTTCTAGTCACTAGAGTTCAACTTGCAGCTGTGCTGAGAAAGACCAGCACAGTTCTCATAATTTCCTTGGCTCCAGCTCACAAGTCAGAGGTTAAAGTTCCCTTTTTATCCCTAGGCTTGTGGCAGGGCGGGGCAGGGACTTATCTGTGAACCCCACAGTAGAATTAAAGATTCTGCTAAGATCCTCTCCCTGCCTGCTGTCAAGTCTTGCTGGGCTTCAGCCCCTGCTCTCCACAATCATCTTCACCCTCCAGTTGTTGTTTAGTTGCTCAGTGTCTGACTGTTTGTAACCCCATGGAGTGAAGCACACCAGGCTTCCCTGTCCTTCACCATCTCCTGGAGTGTGCTCAAGCTCATGTCCATTCAGTCACTGATGCCATCCAACCATCTCATCTTTTGTCATCCCCATCTCCTCCTGCCTTCAATTTTCCCCAGCATCAAGGTCTTTTCTAATGAGTCAGCTCTTTGCGTCAGGTGGCCAAAGTATTGGTGCTTCAGCTTCACCATCAATGGTTCCAATGAATATTCAGGTTTGATTTCTTTTAGGATGGACTGGGTTGATCTCCTTGCAGTCCAAAGGATTCTCAAGAGTCTTCTCCAGCATCATGGTGTGAAAGCATCAATTCTTTGGCGCTAAGCTTTCTTTATGGTCCAATTCTCACATCTCTACATGACTACTGGAAAAACCACAGCTTTGACGATATGGACCTTTTTTGGCAAAGTAACGTCTCTGCTTTTGAATACACAGTCTAGGTTTGTCATAACTTTTCTACCAAGGAGCAAGTTCTTTTAATTTCATGACTGAAGTCACCATCTGCAGTGATTTTGGAGCCCAAGAAAATAAAGTCTGTCAGTGTTCCCATTGTTTCCCCATCTATTTGCCATGAAGTGATGTGACTGGATGCCATGATCTTAGTTTTTTGAACGTTGAACTTTAACACACTCCAGAGCCTGTGGCAAAGGCAGTTCTGTGTCTGGGCTCTTCCCGTCCCCAACCTTCAGGGTGACAACAGTGTCACAAGTGTTGGAACAACTGAGGTAGTCTCCCTGCTTCCATGGAGGAGAGTGGTGATAGCAGGGAGGATGGCAGGGGAAAAGGAAAGCTTCTTAATTGTTGTTCCCTTATTTAGACCAAGAGACAGATGCTTTCTGCCTCCCGCCTCTCTGACCCTCAAATGAAGTCATTGCTTGCCGTCTGTCCTGCTGGTCATCTTCCCTTTGTGTCTCCTTCATACCTATGCCATCTTCTTCCTGGCTCTGTACCCCGAAGGGATGACCACTATGGACTATGGGTAGCACCTAGAAGTCCCCGTTCCTCTGGTTCCTATTCAGTTCTGCCCATTGAGAACACCAGCAGAGAGACATGTATATTTCTCTCCCTGCTCCCTCCTCACTTTATGACTATAGCTCCTGCCAGGAAGTTCCGTAGCTTAGCTCTCATGGAACTCTGTTAGCATTATTCCCCTGATCCCCCATCTCTTTGGTCCTAAGGGTGGTAAGCCCCTGGGAACCTCGTTATCTTTAGTTTGTTTCCTTTTCCATTCCCATACTAATTTAGTAGTCTTCTCATTAAACCTCTTTAATTGACCTATCTGGGTGGATACTGTTTCAAGATCTTAAATGATACATCTGCCTTCCTTTTGTCTTTGAGAGTTTGCTTTTTCATTCCTCCTGTGTGATGTAGATGGTTCCTGAACAAAAGGAAGCCCTGAGAGATAGCCATGGTGGATGATGGGTGAAGCACACCCCTCAGATACAGGTAAGAGCTAAGGCAGCAAGCCCAGCACTCACTTGGAAAAGATACCTGAAGGTAAACATTTCTAATCAAGGGTGAGGATCAGTGAGGCAAGCTTGCTGGTTTCTCTGATCACAGAATCCCTTGTTGTTATGATTCATTCATCCACTCAACAGGTGTTTTTGAGCACCTACTGCTACGAGGAACTTCATTAGGTATAGTGGCTGACACAAGTGGCCCCTGAAATATGTCCATGCCCTAATCCCCAGAACCCATGGATATGACCTTATATGGGAAAAGCTGTGACCAAGGATTTTGAGAGGAGTTTATCCTGAATGATCTGGGTGGGCCCTAAATCCAATGATGACTGCCCTTACAAGAGTGAAGGAAAAAAGAATAAAATACTTAGGAGTATTTCTACCTAAAGAAACAAAAGACTTGTATATAGAAAACTATAAAACACTGATGAAAGAAATCAAAGAGGACACAAATAGATGGAGAAATATACCATGTTCGTGGATTGGAAGAATCAATATAGTGAAAATGAGTATACTACCCAAAGCAATCTATAGATTCAATGCAATTCCTATCAAGCTACCAGAGGTCTTTTTCAGAGAATTAGAACAAATAATTTCACAATTTGTATGGAAATACAAAAAACCTCATATAGCCAAAGCAATCTTGAGAAAGAAGAATGGAACTGGAGGAATCAACCTACCTGACTTTAGGCTATACTACAAATCCACAGTCATCAAGACAGTATGGTACTGGCACAAAGACAGAAATATAGATCAATGGAACAAAATAGAAAGCCCAGAGATAAATCCACGCATCTATGGACACCTTATCTTTGACAAAGGAGGCATGAATATACAATGGAGAAAAGACAATCTCTTTAACAAGTGGTGCTGGGAAAACTGGACAGCCACTTGTAAAAGAATGAAACTAGAACACTTTCTAACACCATACACAAAAATAAACTCCAAATGGATCAAAGATCAAATCATAAGACCAGAAACTATAGAACTCCTAGAGGATAACATAGGCAAAACACTCTCCGACATAAACCAAAGCAGGATCCTCTATGACCCACCTCCCAGAATATCGGAAATAAAAGCACAAATAAACAAATGAGACCTAATTAAAATTAAAAGCTTCTGCACAACAAAGGAAACTATAAGCAAGGTGAAAAAGCAGCCTTCAAATGGGAGAAAATAATAGCCAATGAAGCAACGGACAAACAATCTCAAAAATATACAAGCAACTCCTGTAGCTCCATTCTAGAAAAATAAACGACCCAATCAAAAAGTGGGCTGAAGAACTTAACAGACATTTCTCCAAAGAAGACATAAAAATGGCTAACAAACACATGAAAAGATGCTCAACATCACTCATTATCAGAGAAATGCAAATCAAAACCATAACGAGGTACCACTTTACACCAGTCAGAATGGCTGCCATCCAAAAATCTACAAGCAATAAATGCTGGAGAGGATGTGGAGATAAGGGAACCCTCTTACACTGTTGGTGAGAATGCAAACTAGTACAGCCACTATGGAAAACAGTGTGGAGATTCCTTAAAAAACTGAAAATAGACCTGCCATATGACCCAGCAATCCCACTGCTGGGCATCCACACCGAGGAAACCAGAATTGAAAGAGCCACATGTACCCCAATGTTCATCGCCGCATTGTTTACAATAGCCAGGACATGGAAGCAACCTAGATGCCCATCAACTGACAAATGGATAAGAAAGCTGTGGTACATATACACAATGGAATATTACTCAGCATTAAAAAAAAATTCATTTGAAGCAGTTCTACTCAGGTGGACGGAACTGGAGCCTATTATCCAGAGTGAAGTAAGCCAGAAGGAAAAACAATACAGTATACTAATACATATATATGGAATTTAGAAAGATGGTAATGAGAACCCTGCATGTGAGACAGCAAAAGGAACGCAGATGTATAGATCAGACACGTGGACTCTGTGGAAGAGGGCAAGGGTGGGAGGATATGGGAGAATGGCACTGAAACATGTTAATTACCATATGTGAAATCAATCACCAGCCCAGGATTGATGCTTGGGGCTGGTGCACCGAGATGTCCCAGAGGGAGGGAATCGGGAGGGGAGAGGGAGGGGGGTTCTGGAGGGGGAGCATATGTAAACCCATTGCAGTTTCATGTCATTGTATGGCAAAACCAACACAATAAAGTAAAGAAAATTTTTTAAAAAAAAGAGTGAAGGAGAAGGAAAATTGACCGAAGAGGAGGAGGCAGTGTGACCATGGAGGAAGAAACTGGAGTAACGCAGCCACAAGCCAAGGGATATCAGAAACCAGCAGAAGCTGGAAAAGGCAGAGGAGGATCCTCTACCAGAGGCTTTGGAGGGAACGCAGCCCTGCCAACATCTTGATTTGGGACTTCTGATCTCCAGAACTATACGAGAATAAATTTCTCTTGTTTTAAGCACCCAGTATGTGATACTTTATAACTGCAACCCCAGGAAACTAATACACTAGGTTTTGAGAATAGAATACTGATCAAAACATACATGGTCCCTACCCTCCTAGAATATACAGTCTAGGGGAGAAAACAGACAATGAACAAGTGATCAAAAGTAAGTAATTACCAACTATGATGAAACAACAATATACTCGAATAGAGAAGAGTGCAGAGGAGTGCTTTATTTAGATTGGAGTTTAGGGTCCACATCTTTGAAGAAGTGATCTTTGAGATACAATTTAAAAGGTGAAAAAGAACCAGCAATAGGAAGCTCTCAGGAAAGAGTGCCCAGGCAGAGGAGACAACAAGTTGAAGACTTTGTGATCAGAAACAGATTCTAGAAACATGAAGAAGTACAATATAGGCAGAATGAGGTAAAAGAGGTGGGGAGGACACACAAGGCTTATGGGCCATGATAAGGTCTTGGTATTTTATTCTATGATAAAAAGGCATGTGGATACCATGGGCTACTTTAAGGTTTTATGTCCATTCCTCTGGTTATTGGTGGGAAATAGCTTGGGAGGGGGGATCAGGGAGAGCATGGAGACCAGTTAGTAGACTCTTAAAGTCTGCTATTTGAGCTCTGAAGATGGACTATGTGATCCCTTAGAGATGGAGAAGAGGAGGTGAATTGAAGACATATTTTGGAGCTAGAACTGTCAAGAATTGATGGATACTGGGAGGGAAAGAAAGACATGAGTTAAGGATGAAAACAAGATTTTAGCTTTGAGTAACTGGATATATGTTGGTGCCATTTATTCAGATGAGATGATGAGGAGCACAGTGGGAGAGAAATGAAACCGGGAAATATCCTCCCACTCCCATCACAATGTCAATACAGTCTTCTGAGATACAGAAAGTTATCTCAGTTTCTGTTGTTTTAGGGACCCAGGGAAAAGTGTCCTGGCTCCTGCAAAAGGGGCACTAAGATCATTGGCCACCTAAATCTGAGCCCCTAATACCATTCACCACAACACACAGAGAAAACCAGCAGAAGTAGGGAGCAGGGACTTCTAGAGAGATACCTGTCCTGTCTCCCATGCAGCATCCACAGTCTGCTCTAATTATGGGTTCCAATGATCAGGATCTAATTTAATAACACCCTCACCCCACCCAATTGACTCTACTAATCACTCACCATGTTTTTGACCCTGTTGGAGGCACCATGAGATGATTTGGGAGAAACAATGATTGAAAGATATATCCTGAATACCTGAACACACCACTACTTACCTAACACTCCACTAAAACATTTTATGTTCTTGTTCAAGGTCACCTCAGTTTCTTGAATTCTAAAAACTGACTACCCTTCCCCGATCTTCCCTCCAAACATATAAGAAATTTACCCTATAAAAAGATAGCATGTCCACATGGTCTAAACTTGGCTTCAGGGCAATGGAGACAAGGACTATAATGATGAGGGAGCCTGCTCAGGGTCAGATGGACAGCTGAAATCTCGTGTGAAAATATTAGATGATAGTCTTTCTAGAGAAGCTGTCTGAAGAATCGCCTCCCAAATCCATTATGTGGGTCATTTTTTTTTTTTCATTCCTCTCTAACATACAGCATACTGCTCAGATCCAGGAAGAAGGCAAAATACACATATGGCCTCATGCCATTTGTCAAAAGTTTATGCATATTTCTCATCAGAAATCCATTCACTCTAGCTTCACTCTGCCCTCCTTAGCATTTATTTAATCTCTTATTTTAAGGCCATGTCTGATACTAACATTCTTGAAAATTTGATTTCCCACTCACGAGAAACTAAAAACATTAACTATGAATGGCTAGCTAAAAGCTTGAGAACAAAGGAGGAGACAGAAATTAAAAAGCAGAAATAAGAATAGGAAAAGTTTGGGGCCAGATAGTGCCAAGGGCAAACAATCCCATTCAATTCAGTAACCCTAGAGGGCAGAACTGCATGGTTTAATCCCTAGTAGTTTAGCTGGTAAAGAATATGCCTGCAATTTAGGAGACCTCAGTTCAATTCCTGGGTCTGGAAGATTCCCCTGGAGAAGGGATAGACTACCCATTCCAATATTCTTGGGCTTCTCCTGTGGCTCAGACAGTAAAGAATCTGCCCACGATGCAAGAGATCTGGCTTCGATCCCTGGGTTGGGAAGATCCCTGGAGAAGGGAACAGCTACCTACTCCAGTATTCTGGCCTGGAGAATTCCATGGACAGAAGAGCCTGGCAGTCCATGGGGTTGCAAAGAGTCGGACATAACTGAGCGACTTCCACTTCATAATTAGTATTGCCAGGACAGCTACTCAGCAAAGAGGAGTCTCCTCTGACTAAGGTTGTCGGGACCAATCTTTTCCAAGATGAACTCTCTAGGCGGACCCCCAGAAAGAGCAGTCAATATCAGCTCAATACAGTAGGCATGTGTCATGTACCTGTAGCATACTCAACACAGTTCCAAGCCTGGAAGAAGCCAATCACAGCTGCCTGCTGAGTCATGGGGTATTCATCAGCCTCAGTTCTCCTGGCCTCAAGGGATCTGCTGGGCAGTGATGCTACAGGCATAGAGAGGGACTCAGCGCCGACATTTTAAAATTAAAAACAAAGATTCGTACTTACTTTGATGAACACTGATATCCAGACAATATTCCAATAGCTGTATTCAGTTCAGTTGCTCAGTCGTGTCTGACTCTTTGCAACCCCATGAATCGCAGCATGCCAGGCCTCCCTGTCCATCACCAACTCATGGAGTCTACCCAAACCCATTTCCATCGAGTTGGTGATGCCATCCAGCCATCTCATCCTCTGCTGTCCCCTTCTCCTCATTCCCCCAATCCTTCCCAGCATCAGGGTCTTTTCCAATGAGTCAACTCTTCCCATCAGGTGCCCAAAGTATTGGAGTTTCAGCTTCAACATCAGTCCTTCCAATGAACACCCAGGACTGATCTCCTTTAGGATGGACTGGTTGGATCTTCTGGCAGCCCAAGGGACTCTCAAGAGTCCTCTCCAACTCCACAGTTCAAAAGCATCAATTCTTCGGTGCTCAGCTTTCTTCACCGTCCAACTCTCACATCCATACATGACCACTGGAAAAACAAGAGCCTTGACTAGACGGACCTTTGTTGGCAAAGCAATGTCTCTGCTTTTTAATATGCTATCTAGGTTGGTCATAACTTTCCTTCCAAGGAGTAAGCATCTTTTAATTTCATGGCTGCAATCACCATCTGCAGTGATTTTGGAACCCTGAAAAATAAAGTCTGACACTGTTTCCCCATCTATTTGCCATGAAGTGATGGGACCAGATGCCATGATTTTAGTTTTGAGTAAACATAAATGTGAGAATGGCTAGTTAGGAGAAGCATCCATGGTCATTGTGGTACCAGTGGTCACCTTGCTCTCATCCCATCAATTAGATGTTTCACTTTGATTATAAGATGATCCACTGTGCCAGGAGTGAGTTCATATACCCAGAAATTACCATGTACATAATGCTCCTTCCCTGCTAGTGTTGGGAAATACTGCCTTAGACCTCAGACAAAACAAGTTCATAGTCCGGAACACATGTGTGCTGAGTCAAGGTGTAAGTTGTTCGTGTAAATCAAGGTGTAAGCCTTTAGCAAGTAAATGGCTCAGTCTCTTCCTTCTGTGAGTGGGAAACTCAGGTGAAGGGAGAAGAAGGAATCCTAAAATACCCTCCAGGCCAAACACCATCAGCTCAACTCACAGGCCCTTGTGGTTCACATAGCTTTTTGTCCCTGAGGCCTCGAATCCTCAACAGACAGCTCACCCCACTAGGCACCAATGTCAAGTAGCTGGAGGGCTCTAGAGAACCCCAAGCTCTTTGAGTCACAAGGAGACAGCTCTGTTTGAACATTGGCTCTGGAAATCTCTTCCTCAGGAGAGGACCCCCTCCCTGCTCCAACGCAAGCCCCTGTCTAAAATCTTCTCTCATGCTGAGGATTAACTATGCTGCATCTTGGGCAGGAAATGAGTTCTTTGCTGTTTATCGTGGTCAAATCCTAAAATGAAGTCAATCAAGCAGTGAAGGCTGGATAAACTGATGTCTCTTTATTAATTCATGAGGCACTTTGCAGTCCACCACTCTCCATGCTGAGACTGATAGAAACCGAAAAAGAAGTGCACGTGAAATTACGTCTTTGATAACTTCTGCTGAACTGGCCTGTCAGAGGCCAAGAAGATTAAACATCTGATTTATTCCTATGTTAACACACACATGCACACATGCTCACACCACACTCATACACAGGTCAGCTAATCAGACATTGCACCAGACTGCATCTCAAACGTGACTCCAACAATTCGCAGTATGAAATCGAAGAAAGGTCAGCGCTGAAAGGCCGTAACGGAAGGTTCATTATTCCTTTATTTATTACTTTATTCCTTCATTCTTTCATTTATTTGTTCATTCAACCTTCCCTCCTCCTCTCTGGACTTTCTAAAAAGGTCTTGCACTAAGCAGGAAGAAGATTCCTGGGGGGGCTAAATTTTCCTTATTTCTAGGCAGTCTGGATATAATTAATCTGAGTGTGTATTTGTAGCAAGTTCTAACATCTCCAGCTCTGCTCTCTCACAGGTCAAGTGAAAGTGAAAGTGAAGTCGCTCAGTCGTGTCCAACTCATTTTGACCCCATGGACTGTAGCCTGCCAGGCTCCTCTGTCCATGGGATTCTCCAGGCGAGAATACTGGAGTGGGTTGCCATTTCCTTCTCCAGGAGACCTTCCCAACCCAGGGATCGAACCTGGGTCTCCCGCATTGTAGGCAGATGCTTTACCATCTGAGCCACCAGGGAAGTCCTATGGCCTTATGTAAACCTATTCTCTTTCTCTAGCCTGGTGTGCTTGGAATCACAGCAGCCCCCATGTACTAAGACTTGCTATGTACCAGGCACTTAGACTGGGTCCATTGCATGAATTCCCTGATTAAGTCCTCACCACAACCCTCTGAAGTGAATACAATTCATGTGCTCTTTCACACGGTAGAAGTCTGAGACTCAGAGAAGTTACAGAACCTGTCCAAGCTGCCAAATAGGGATGCGGAGCCTGGAGAGTTAGACTTCAGAGAGCAGGTTCGTCCTCAGTCCCCAAACCTGGGGACAGCCTTTACTTCACAGACTGCACTGGGTCATAGGCAGTCACAGCCTGCATTCCCCACCATTGGTGTGCTGGTGCCTCTGGGTGAAGTCTTCTTTGTGGCTTTCTTCCTCTGCTGATGGTACCAGTCATATAGAAGGGATTTCTCTTAACTTGGACTCAGTCTTCCCAGGGCTGGGTGCAGAACCACAGATACCAGGCAAGGGGAAGCAAGGAGGGGAAGAAAGGCAAACATCCTTGAGGGAGAGCTGCTGGTACACATGCGAAGGGAATCCACAGGGAGGTAGGGGGCCAGGCCCTTCCCAGTGGGAAAACGAGCCCCAGGGCTGCCATGGCCCATCTAGATCGTCGCAGAGCCCTCCAGCACTGCTTGGGATTCTCTTTGGACAGCAGTTGGTGACCACATTCCCTTCCATAACTCCAACTTTCTCCATGAAACAACAAAGCCACAAGTTTTTGTCATCAAGCCTTACCTTAGTCCTCAATGCAGATCATTATATCTAACTGGGTACCACCATCTGTCCACATCAGGAGACCTCTATTTTTCAAACGCGACACAGTTCAAACTAGGTTCATCATCTTTTACCCACGCCTGTTTCCTCCTGTTTTTGTTTCTTTCACTCTCTGTAGTCAGTCTACAACCAGGCTCCAGGCTTCAGACTCTCCCTTCTGCCCTCCCTTACCCTCCAGGCCCTCCTCTTCTTCCCCACAATCGCTCCTGTATCCAGGATCTCATCTCTTCACCTCACATCTGCCTTAGGCTAAGGCAGAGCCTCTCACAGGACCCCCATCTCCAGCCTGGAGCTACCATGGTCCATCCTCATTTACTGCCAGAGTGAGCTTCTGGAAGTGTACCACTGAATCAGGTTTCTTCCCTGCTTCAAACCCAGCAAGGCCCTCTCCATCCCCCAACACACACAGCGCTTCCAGTGGCAGTTTTCAAACTGTGCTATCTTGTTGTCCAGTGGGAAGTACCCAGTGGGGAAACTTTTCAAGGGCTTTACAAGAAAAGTGTTGACTAAGAGTCATTTACTAAAACAAATGTGCCTGTGAACCAGGTCACATGCCAGGAGCTTGGTGTGCAGTGGGGAGCTGCACAGTGGGTCCTTGTGCTCAGGGACCGAGGATCCTACTGAGGGAGACAGAAAGCAAGAATGAGCAAACAGGATGGACTCTAATATCAGACAGTGGTACGTTGCCATG
The DNA here is from genome assembly GCA_007570785.1 of Antilocapra americana. Taxonomy (NCBI): domain Eukaryota; kingdom Metazoa; phylum Chordata; class Mammalia; order Artiodactyla; family Antilocapridae; genus Antilocapra; species Antilocapra americana. The sequence goes on along the minus strand of ML661896.1, from coordinate 6,383,909 downwards.
GGAACTAAATGTGTTAATAAATATGGTGCACTTGGAACACAGCCTGGTGTGTAGTAAGCATTTAATAAATGTTACCTTGTGATCCCTGAATACCCCAGCAAAAATCACTCTTGGCCTCATTACTATTTTTACTTCTCATTTTACAGATGAGAATATTGAGCACAAGTGCCCAAGTCCACAAAGTGAGCAGTGGGGCTGGGCTCCCCCTCCAGCAACCTGACCTCAGAATCCACTCTCCTAACCATTGTGCTCTGCCACTTCTCCAGAGGGTAGCACTTCAGTTGAGTTGGTTGGGATCAGCAGTCTCTTATTCTGAATTCTTTCAGGAGCAGAACTGAGACAAAGATTCACAGGATTGCAGTTATTTAAGAGGTGACCCAAGGAAGCTCTGGTAGAGAAATGGAAAAGTAAAAGAGAGAATGGGCAGCAGCTTCTAAAGGTTATGTCATCAAGTCAGTTACCAATGTGGGCAGATGGAGCCTAATCCTGCAGGAGGAACTCTGGGATCCAGTGTAAAGCACACACCTCTAAATCTCCTTCCCACCCAAGGGCTTTGGGAGCTGGGGTATTGATCCACCAACTCTCATCTCATTGGTGGAGTGCTGCTTTCAGGGGCAAGAATTCTCTGGCCCTTCTGACTGGCCATTTGCAGAGGCAGAGAGGGTTCTCATCAGAGAGAGTACCCCGAAGAAGAGAGCAGCTGCTGGCAGGTAGAATTCTGGCTGTGTGCGCAGAGATGTGGGGGCCCAAAAGGATATGGTCAAGGCCCCAACAGCAGTTGCTAGAGCAGTTCAGGCAGAGGGGACACCATGTGAAAAGGCCCACAGATGAGAGCAAATTTCGTGTGCTCAAGCAGCAAAGGGAAGGCTGGTTGAGTGACCAAGGTGGTGGAAACTGTAGCCAGAGAGGGCATCAGAGGCTAGACCATGCTGAGACTCAGAGATCATGGCAAGAACTTAGCATTTCAACTTAAACATAATGGTGATGCCATGAAAAGTTTTAGAGTAAGAGGGTAACTTTATTTATATCTTTAAAAGGTCATGTGATTTCTGCATGAAGGATGGACAGTAGAGGGCAAGAATAGAAGACCAGTTAGGAAGCTCTGACAATTCAGGTGACAGATACATAGGCATGGACTAGGGTGACATTTAAATTGTAGTCGGATTCAGGCTATAGTTTAAATTTGCAGTTGATCAGAATTAGCATTCCATACTCCACGGAATAGTCATGGAGTATGAAAGAGTCATTTATTGAGATGGAGATATTAGGGGGAGACACCAATTTAGAACAGTGGATGGGGAAACCCTGAAGTGTTTGGGACATTTAATCAGTTTGAAATGTCTGTTAAAAGACCGTTGAATACATAAGGCTGGAGCTCAAGGAAGAGTTTGATTAAATTTGCTCTGCTATGCTGTAATTATACCCACACCTCCCCTTACCTCTCCATTGCTCTAAACTTTCTGGAGAGCCCTCCAGAGGCAGTACCTAGCCTGCGGTGCAGAGTGCTCACATAGCTTCGAAGAGGGACAGTGGACTCACAAACACAGTGGAGAGCTGGAATGCAGCAAGACTGGTAGCTCTGAGCCTGAGAAAGCCAGGAGAAAAGTTAGCCCCCGGAGACAGCAGGGCACACCCAGGCTACCTCATTACTCAAGATAGGTGAGAGCTTTTTAGCTGAGTGGCTTATGTTGCTCAGTTCAATGCAAAGTCTTCACTGGTTCACACAGGGTTTGTCTCTGGTTTTGTTTTATTATTTCCCCTAAGCCTCTATTTGCTTATCTCTTCTTCTGTGCCTATATGTACTCTCTCTAACATACTTATCAATGCCACTAGACATCTAGGTATTCATGAAAAACATGTATATATGTCTTTATGTTTTATATGTTTGATTTTACAACTCAAAAATTATAAATTTCATTCTTTTTTTATAAATTCTATATTAAGATCTATTTGCATTACTATATGTAAACCTAGTTTATTCTGACCAGTTACTGTGTAGTGGTTTTGAGGGGGTTTGTTTTCTTTAAGTACAGATGTATAGGCTACATTTTGTTATCCATTCTCCTAAAGGAGAGCACTTGGTCTTCCTCAAACTCCTCCTTTATAAATGATGCTATAAGAAAGCACATTTTAAAAAATAAGCTTTTAGTAGTTAAACTTTGTTAAGATTGGAAATTTTTCTTTTATTCTGGTTTTCTCAGATTTTTAAAATTATGAATATATGATCAACTTTATTGACTGCTTCATTTGCATATACCAAAGCAATAATGGGGGCTTCCTTTGTACCTCAGATGGTAAAGACGCTGCCTGCAATGCAGGAGACCTGGGTTCCATCTCTGGGTTTGGAAGATCCCCTGGAGAAGGGAATGGCAACTCACTCCAGTATTCTTGCCTGCAGAAAAGCCTGACAGGCTGCAGTGCATGAGGCTGCAAAGAGTCAGATGACTGAGCAACTAACACACAAAAGCAATCATGAGATTTTCCCCCTTTATCCTATTAATATATTGAATCACAATGATAGATGTTTTTAAGTGTTTTAACTTTCTTAAATTCCTTGGATAAATTCAATTTGACTGTATGTATTTTGAAAAAAACATTAGATTTGATAAATTAATATCATAGTTACGATTTTCACATCTATGCTCATAAAGAAATTGGGCTCTAATATTTTTTCCTGATTTGTTTTCATCCAGTTTTGGAATCAAGCTTATACTAACCTGATAAAAAAAAGGTGAACCATTTTCTCTCTATTTCTGTTTTTCTATAGCAACTTTACAAGGTTGGAATTATCTCTTCCTTTAAAGTATTATAGAACATAGCTATAAAATTCTCTGGACCTGGGGCCTTTTTTGAAGAGTGATGATGAGTCCATTTCAGTTTCTTTAAGGGTTATAGTTTTACAATCTTGGGCCACTTTAGCATTTTTACATTTTTTTCAGAACTTTACCTAGTTTATCTAAATATCCAGTTTATTAGTATATAGTTACATTACCTCACTCATATTTTTATTTACATTTCCTCCCTCCTTTCCCTCTCCCATGAGTCTTGCAAGAGGCTTATGTATTTTGTTAGTCTTTCTAAAGACAATTCTCAGTTTTGTTAATTTTCTATTTGCTTTTGTTACCTACATTCATTAATTTATGCCCATATTGTTATTTGTGTCCTTCCTTCTTTTTTATTTGGGTTTACTCTATTTGTCTTTTTCAAACTTTATAAGTGGAAAGCTTAACTCTCTTGTTTGCAATCTTTTTAATTTCTGCCATATTTAAAGCTGTAAGTTTACCTCTGAGTACTGCTTTGAATGTGATCCACAAATTTTGACCTGTACTTTGATTGCCATTCACCTAGGAGTATTTAATAATTTATCTCTGATTTCTTTTATAGCCAAATGATATATGGCAGTATTTTAAAAATTTCTAGACATAGGATTTTTAATTTAGTTTAACTGCATCATAGACAGTAACACTGTGCTGTGTATATGATGCTTAAATTTACCAAAGTTTCTTTTGTGGCCTAGCATATCCATGTGAATACAAAAAGAGAATATTTGGGTTTTGGTGAAATATAGGGAGTATTATATCAGTATAGTTTTCTATATCTTTGCTTATTTTTATATGCTTGAACTACTAGTTTTTAAGAGGGTATCTTAAAATCGTCAACCATGATTTTTGATTCATTATTTCTATCTTAGATCTATCAGTTGTTGCTTTATGTATTTTGACATCATATTGTCGGTGGCATACATGTTAATGATTATTATATTTCCTGATGCTTTGTTTTACTAATAAATGACATCTTTGTTTTCCTCTTTTAATATTTTATGCCTTAAATTAGGGGAACAAAATAGCAGAGGAGTAGGTGGACATGGAGTACATCTCTCTCCACGGATACATCAGGAATACACCTTCAGACACAGAAGTGCATTCAGAACACCAGCTGAGGGTGGACAGGAGTGCTAACCAGTGGAAAAGAATACATAGAACCACGCAAAACTTGGTAGGATAAAGGAACTAGGAAAAAAACAGGAGTGTTAGAAGGACTGGACCTGCCCTTGGTGGGTGGGGGAGCTGAAGCAGGGGTCCCATCCCCACATCAGGGCAACTGTCTGAGTCAGAGGAAAAACATTTAAGGCTGAGAGTGAAACAGCTGATCTGTGGCAGCCTAAATGGAATGAGAATCAGACAGTTCTTGCTGTAGCCATACAAACCCCAGACAGGAATGCTGGTCCCCTGGAAGGTGCAGTGGCGGGGAGCTGGAGTTTAGGGATTGTGGAGCAACCCCAGGGCGAGGGCTGCTGTTGACTGTGGAGAGATGGATCGAGGGGATGTGAGGGAGGAGATCATGGTGGGAAATGCTGGTGGAGGAAAGCCAGGCAACCATGGAAGCAAGGCAATACTGCCGAGTCATGCTTAGAGGGCAGAACCATCACCATAGCCTATCTCACACACACCAGCATCAGCAGCTGAACAGTAGAGAGGATGGCCCATCAAACACGACACACTGAACTACAGAGTGGGATCCCACCCAGGTGCCCCTTTAAGTGCCTAATGCACTGATCTAAAGAGTAGGACCCCAGCCAGGGGGCCTTCTATGTGCCTGACGCGCTGAACAACAGAGAAGGACCCCAGGCAAGGGAGCCTTCTAAGTGCCTGAATGGGTGGAGTTATGGAGAAAGACTGGCCAAAGAGGCCTTCTGATCTCCAGCTACAAGAGGCTCAAAAAGAGAGTCTGATAGGGCCATAACTCCTGCGGTGGAGGCAGTCCCTGTCAATGCACACTAGGCGCCACCAGGGTCCCCGCAAGCCAAGCAGCTGCGCCACCTTCACGCTCAACTCTCACTGGCGCAGAGCTGCCACAGGCAAAAAAAGTCTTGCATCTATGCACGCAGGGTTGCTTCAGTCTTGTGACCCTGTACACTGTGGCCTGCCAGGCTTCTCTGTCAGGGAGTGGTGTGGGAATCTCCTGGCAAGGATACTGGAGGGTATTGGCCAATACTGGTTGCCACACTCTTCTAGAGCACTATATTTCCTGCTGCTCTAGCCACCAACTCCCTTGAATACCTGGTGCTACCAGAACCCCTGTGACCCAAGCAGCTGCACCACCTCCACACCTGGCCCTCCCTGGGGAAAACCCAAGTCCTCCAAGGCAGCCTCAGGAGCCAAATCCAGTGGACAGCCCTCATGTAGAGGTAGAAATAAAACCCCAATTAAAACCCAGGATAAGTGTGGTTAAGGAAGAAGACCCAAAACCTTCCACCAGCTGTATGAGCTGCAGATTAAATCCACATGATCAACTGGGCAGACTCTATGTCTATGGAATATATAAAAGGTCATTGAGAGCTCCCACAAAAGAAAACACATTAGTTCTGATAGCTGTGGACATTGGAGGCAAGACACAGAGGAGTAGGATCAGATTAGAATCTGAGCTGCCCCCACAGCAGGTCCAGAGATCAGCACAGTGTTGGAGGGCATCCTAGGGAGGTAAAGTGGACTGTGACTCCCGGCGAGGGAAGGGACTTTGATAGCAATGAGTCAAGAAAAACATTTTTTATTCTTATGTTTTGACTTGTTCTGTAGATTCTTTGGGACTTGTTTTTCTTCCTTTTCCCTGCCTTTGTTGTATTTGTTGATTTTATTGGCCCTATGAAATACAATTAAGCTTTTTTTCCCCTAAGTCACATTTTTAATTGTTGTTATAAACCTCTGCCTCTACGTTGGGTTTTTGCAGTTCTGTGGAGTCTTCCTCTTTTCCCTCTCTTTTTTTAATTTTAAGTTTTAATTTTATAAACTTATTATCTTTTCTACATTTATTCCTTTGTTTGCTTTTACCTACTGTTCTTTTCCCCTTGCAGTTAACCTTTAATGTATATAAATATTCTTTACCTACATGTACTTAACTTGGCATATATGTTCTTTCTTTCTTTTCTTTCTCTCCTTTCCTCTTAACATATCTGTTAATTTTGTTTTCATTGCTTTATTTCCCAACTGGCACTTTGCTTTAGTTTTGTTTTCCAGTTTGTACTTTAGTTAGTTTTGTTCTAGTAGATATAGTTTTTGGTTTCCTTTGTTTGCTGGGTCAATCTATTGTACTTTATTTTTGTTGGACTATTTTGATTTTGCCTGTGGGTGTATATGTATATATGTATATTCAGTCACACTTTTTATTGTTGTTATAAATTTCTGCCTCTATATTGGGCTTTTGCAATTCTGTGGACTTTTCTTTTTTCTTTTCTCTTCCATTTTTTTTCTTTACTCTTTTTTATAATTTTAATTTTTAAACCTATTATATTTTTTCTATTATATTTCTATTTATTCCTTTGTTTGCCTTTCCTACTGTTCTTTTCCCCTTGCAGTTAATCTTTAATGTATATAAATCTTCTTCATCTACCTCTATTTAACTTTGCATGTCTATTCTTTCTTACTTTTCTTTATTTCCTTTCCTCTCAACATATTTGTTAGTTTTGTTTTTATTGTTTTATTCCCCATTTGGCACCTTGCTTTAGTTTTGTTTTCCAATTTGTGCTTTAGTTAGTTTTGTTCTTAACTGGTAAATATAATTTTTTATTTCCTTCATTTGCCAGGTCAATCTACTGTACTTTATTTTTGTTGGACTGTTTTTACTTTGCTCATGGTTGTATATGTATATTCCATTATTTTAATTATTATTTGCCTGATTCTGTAATTGCCATTTGTTTGGGGTTCATCACTGGTTTCTCATTTCGGATATTTGCTTTAATCTCACTTAATGCCATAACAAACCACTTGTGGAATGTTCATTCCTGGCCAGAGACCAAGCCCTGAGCCTTTGGAGTGGGAGCACTGACTCCAAAACCCTAGACTACCAGAGAACCCTAGAGAGTATTAAAGAGTGAGAACTCACACAAATGAAACCACTTGAATACAAGACCCAGCATCACCCAACGACCAGTAGCACCCTGTGCAGGATGCCTCCTCTAAACAACAAACAAAACAAAAATAAAAACCCAATCATCAGCAGACAGGATTCCCACCTCACTCAGACTTGCCCATCAGAGGAAAAACAAACAAACAAAAACAGCACAAATCACACCCTATTCGAAGCTTACACAAACCACTGGACCAACCTTAGGAGGGTAGAAACCAAAAGAAAGAATTCAATCTTCTTCAAGGAAAGAATTCAACTTTCCTTGAAGCCTGGGAAAAGGAGACCTCAAACACAATAAGTTAAAAAATAATAATAATGAAAAGGCAGAGAACTACTACACAAATGAAGGAACAGACTAGAAACACAGAAGTCCAAATAAATGAAGAGGAAATAGGCAAACTACCTAAAAAGAATTCAGAATAATGATAGTAAAGATGATCAAAAAGCTTTAAAACAGAATGGAGAAAATACAAGAATCAATTAACAAAGACCCAGAAAAATTAGAGAATAAACATACAGAGACAAACAACACAATTACTGAAATTAAAAATACTCTAGAAGGAATCAATAGCAGAATGTCTGAAGCAGAAGAATGAATCAGTGAGCTGGAAGATAAAATGGTGGAAATAACTTCTGAAGAGCAGAATAAAGCAAAAAGAATGAAAAGAACTGAGGATAGTCTCAGAGACCTCTGGGACAGTATCAAATGCATCACCATTCTAATTATTGAGGTCCTAGAAGAAGAGAAAAAGAAAGGGTATGAGAAATTTTTTGAAGAAATTATAGTTGAAAATTTCTTCAACATGGAAAAGGAAATAGTCAAGTCCAAGAGGTGCAGAGAGTCCCATACAGGATAAATCCAAGGAGAAACACACCAAGACAAATACTAATCAAACTAACAAAGACTAAATACAAAGAAAGAATATTAAAAAGCAGCAGGAAGAAGAAAGAAGTAACATACAAAGGAAACCTATTTGCTTAACAGCTAATCTTTCAGCAGAAACTCTGCAAGCCAGAAGGGAAGGGCAGGATATATTTAAAGTACTGAAAGGGAAAAATCTACAACCAAGATTACTGTACCCAGCAAGGATCACCAAAATTGAGGGAGAAATAAAAAACTTTTCAGACAAGCAAAAGGTAAGAGAATTCAGTACCACCAAACCAGCTTTACAACAAATGTTAAAGGGACTTATATAGTCAAGAAATATAAGAGAAGAAAAACATCTACAAAATCAACCCCAAACAATTAAGAAAATGGCAATATAAACATATATATCAATAATTACTTTAAATGTAAATGGATTAAATGTTCCAACCAAAAGGCACAGACTGGGTGAATGATACAAAAACAAGACCCATATATATGCTGTCTACAAGAAACCATTTCAGACCTAAAGACACATATAGAATGAAAATGAGAGAATGGAAAAATACATTTCATGAAAATGGCACACAAAAGAAAGTTGGGGTAGCAATCTTCATATCAGATCAAACAGACCTTAAAGATTACAAGAGGTAAGGAAGGACACTACGTAATGATCAAGGGATCAATTCAAGAGGAAGACATAACAACTGTAAATATCTATGCACCCAATATAGGAGCACCTCAATACATAAGATAAACACTAACATAAAAGGAGAAATTGTCTTAAAAAAAAAAAAAGGAGAAATTGAGAGTAACACAATAATAGTAGGATATTCTAACACCCCACTCACACCAATGGGCAGGTCATAAAACCAGAAAGTTAACAAGGAAACACAAGTCTTAAATGATACTTTAAATGAGATAGATCTCATTGATATCTTCAGGACATTCCATCCAAATGCAGAATACATCTTCTTCTCAAGTGCACATGGAACATTCTCCAGGATAGACCACATTTTGGGTCACAAACCAAGCCTCAGTAAATTTAAGAAAATTGAAATCATATCAAGCATCTTCTCTGACCACAATGCTATGAAACTAGAAACCAACTACAGTAAAAAAAAAGAAAACTGTAAGAAGCACAAACACATGGAGATTAAACACATTTCTAAATAACCAACAGGTTACTGAAGAAATAGAAAGGGAAATCAAAAATTTCTAGAAACAAATGACAATGAAAACATGACAACTCAAGACCTTTGGGATTCAGCAAAAGCAGGTCTAAGAGTTAAGTTTATAGCAATACAACCCTACCTCAAGAAACAAGAAAAATATGAAATAGATGACTTTACACCTAAAACAACTGGAAAAAGAAGAATTAAAAAAAACCCAAAATCAGTAGAAGGAAAGAAATCATAAAGATCTGAGCAGAAACAAATGAAAAAGAAATGAAAGAAATAATAGTAAAGATTAATAAAACTAAAAGCTGGTTCTTTGAGAAGATAAACAAAACTGACAAACTTTTAGCAGACTTATCAAGAAAGAGAGAGAGAAGAATCAAATCTACAAAATTAGAAATGAAAAAGGAGAGGTTACAACAGACAGTGCAGAAATACAAAGGATAATCGCCGCACTGTTTGCAATAGCCAGGACATGGAAGCAACCTAGATGTCCATCAACAGATGAATGGATAAGAAAGCTGTGGTACATATATGCAATGGAATATTACTCAGCCATAAAAAAAGAATACATTTGAATCAGTTCTACTGAGGTGAAGCGAAACTGGAGCCTATTATACAGAGTGAAGTAAGCCAGAAGGAAAAACAACAATACAGTATACTAATGCATATATATGGAATTTAGAAAGATAGTAATGATAACCCTGTATACGAGACAGGGTATAAAAAGAGACACAGATGTATAGAACAGTCTTTTGGACTCTATGGGAGAGGGCAAGGGTAGGATGATATGAGAGAACAGCATTGAAACATGTAAATTATCATATGTGAAATGAATCGCCAGCCCAGGTTTGATGCATGATACAGGGTGCTCAGGGCTGGTGCACTGGGATGACCCAGAGGGATGGAATTAGGAGGGAGGTGGGAGGGGGTTCTGGAAGGGGAACACATGTATACCCATGGTGGATTCATGTCAATGTATGGCAAAACCAACACAATAATGTAAAGAAAATAATTAATTAATTAATTAAAATAATAAGAGACTATTATGGACAACTATATGACAATAAAATAGATAACCTGGAAGAAATGAACAGATTCTTAGAAAAGTTCAATCTCCCAAGACTGAATCAGGAAGAAATAGAAACTCTGAACAACCCAATCACAAGCACTGAAATTGAAGCTGTGATAAAAAAAAATCTCCCAAAAAACAAAAACCCAGGACCAGATGGCTTCACAGGACAATTCTATCAAACATTTAGATAAGAGCTAATGCCTATCCTTCTAAAACGCTTTCAAAAAATTGCAGAGGAAGGAACACTTCCAAACTCATTCTACGAAGCCACCATCACCCTGATACCAAAACCAGACAAAGGCAACACAAAAAAAGAAAACTACAGGCCAATATCACTGATGAAGATAGATGCAAAAATTTAGCAAACAGAATTCAGCAACACATCAAAAGCTCACACACCATGATAAAGTTGGGTTTATTCCAGGGATGCAAGGATTCTTCAATATATGCAAATTATTCAATGTGATACACCATCCTAACAAATTGAAAGATAAAAACCATATGATAATCTCAATAGATGCAGAAAAAGCCAATGACAAAATTCAACACACATTTAAGATAAAAACTCTTCCAAAAATGGGTATAGAAGGAACCTACCTCAATATAGTAAAGGCTATAAATGATAAGCCTACAGTAAACATTATTCTCAATGGTGAAAAACTGAAAGCATTCCCCTTAAGATCAAGAACAAGACAAGGGTGTCCGCTTTCACCACTATTACTCAACATAGTTCTTGAAGTCCTAGCTACAGCAATCAGAGAAGAAATAAAAGGAATCCAGATCAGAAAAGAAGTAAATTTCTCACTGTTTGCAGATGACATAATACTGTACATAGAAAACCCTAAAGATAGTATCAGAAGATTACTAGAGCTAATCAGTGAATTTAGCAAAGTTTCAGGATACAAAATCAATACACAGAAATCACTTACGTTTCTGTATACTAACAATGAAAAATCAGAAAGAGAAATTAAGGAATCAATACCATTCACCACTGCAACAAAAAGAATTAAATATCTAGGAATAAACTTATGTATGGATACAAAAGAACTGTACACAGAAAATTATAAGATACTGATGAAATAAATCAAAGATGACATAAACAGATGGTGAGATAGTCCATGTTCCTGGGTAGGAAGAATCAATATTGTGAAAATGACTATACTACCAAATGCAATCTACAGATTCAATGCAATCCCTGTCAAATTATCAATGGCATCTTTCACAGAACTAGAAAAAAAAATTTAACAATTCATATGGAAGCACAAAAGACCCCAAATAACCAAAGCAGTCTTGAGAAAGAAGAATGGACCTGAAGGAATCAACCTTCCTGACTTCAGATTATATTACAAAGCTATAGTCACAAAATAGTATGGTACTGGCACAAAAACAGAAATATTGATCAACGGAACAAGATAGTAAGCCCAGAAATAAACCCATGCACCTCTGGGTATCTTTTTTTTGACAAAGGAGGCAAGAATATACAATGGGCAAAGACAGCCTCTTCAATAAATGGTGCTGGGAAAACATGTAAAAGAATGAAATTAGAACACTTCCTAACACCACACACAAAGACAAACTCAAAATGGATTAAAGACCTACATGTAAGACCAGAAACTGTAAATCTCTTAGAGGAAAACATAGGCAGAACACTCAATGATATAAATCAAAGTAAGATGCTCTATGACCCACCTCCTACAGTAACAGAAATAAAAACAAAAGTAAACAAGTGGGACCTGATTAAATTTAAAAGCTTTTGCAAAGCAAAGGAAACTATAAGCAAGATGAAAAGACAACCCTCAGAATAGCAGAAAATAATAGCAAATGAAACAACTGACAAGCAATTTCCAAGGTATACAAGCAGCTCATACAATTCAACGCCAGAAAAACAAGCATCCCAATAAAAAAGTGGGAAAAAGACCTAAACAGACATTTCTCCAAAGACATACAGATGGTTAACAAACACATGAAAAAATGCTCAACATTGCTCATTATTAGAGAAATGCAAATCAAAACTACAATGAGATATCACCTCACACCAGTCAGAATGGTCATCACCAAAAAGTCTACAAACAATAAATGCTGGAGAGCATATGGAGAGAAGGGAACACTCTTGAACTGCTGGTGGGAATGTAAATTGATATAGGCCCTATGGAAGACGGTATGAAGATTCCTTAAAAAGCAGGAATAAAACCACTATATGACCCAGCAATCCCACTCCTAGGCATATACCCTGAGGAAACCAAAATTGAAAAAGATACACATAGCCCATTGTTCATTGCAGCACTATTTACAATAACTAGAACATCGAAGCAACCTAGACGTCCATCGACAGATGAATAGATAAAGAAGTTGTGATACATATACACAATGGAATATTACTTAGCCATAAAAACAAATACATTTGAGTCAATTCTAATGAGGGGGATGGATGAACCTAGAACCTATTATACAAAGTGAAGTAAATCAGAAAGAGAAAGATAAATATTGTGTTCTAACACATATATACAGAAACTAGAAAAATAGTACTGGAGAATTTATTTACAGGGCAACAATGGAGAAACAGACAAAGAAAATAGACTTACGGACATGGGAAGAGGGGATGAGAGGGTAAGCTGTATGGGAAGAGTAACATGGAAACTTACATTAGCATATGTAAAATAGATAGCCAACGGGAATTTGCTGTATGGCTCAGGAAATTTAAACAGGGTCTCTGCATCAACCTAAAGCGGTGGGATGGGGAGAGAGATGGGAGGGAGGTTCAAAAGGGTGGGGATATATGCATACCTATGGCTGATTAATGTTGAGGTTCAACAGAAAACAATAAAATTCTATAAAGCAATTACCCTTAAATAAAAAATAAATTAATTTTAAAAATATGTATTTTATGCCTTAAATTAATATTTCTTCATGTTACAATTTCTATCCTGTCTTATTTTGATAAACCTTTTCCTATCTTTTACATACCTTTTTGTTTTCAATAGGTATCTTATAGACAATATATAGCTTGATTTTATATTTAATTCTATTAGAAAGTCTTTACACTTAGAAGGGTTTTAACTATTTACATTTATCATAATTTCTCATATCAATATTTATGTCTGCCTTTTTTATGTTACAAATTGTCCATCTTTTTTTATCCTTTCCTTCTTTTCCTATTCTGTTGAGTAAATGGAATTTTCTTCTCCTGGTGTAAAAGTTATGCAGTCTAATTTTATTTTTCAAGTAACTGTCCTTAAGTTATTAAGAACACTACTTTTTTTTCCTCCTATTACTTTCTTAAGCTCTTAGTATGCATTTTTTTTCCTCCAGAAAAAGAATTTTGGAAAAATAGACAGACAAAACCAAGCAAAGTAACACAGAAAAGGTAAAAAGAATAAGTAAATTAGGAAGCAAAAGGTCAGCAAGGAACAGAAAAAAAGGGAAAAAAACATAAATCAACAAAGAATTGGAGTCTGAGGGAATAAAGCAAGGAGCCTTGCACATCCAGCATGATCAAAATTCCCAGAGTGAGAAAAAATCTAGGCTTCATTCATTCCTGTCATGTAATATCTTCAGATCATTTCTTTCTTCTCTTTCTTGGGAAAGCATTACAAAATAGTTCATAAATATTTACTAAGTAGCCACTGTGTTCCAGGCCCTCTGTCCAGCCTGGGGACAAAGCAGTGAACTATTAGACACTCTCCTTGTCTTCCCAAGACTCATAGTCAAAGTAAATCATTTTAAAAAACAATGACAGGAAGAATTACTATTGTTAAAATGATCATGCTATGCAAACAATATACAGATTTAATGCAATCCCTATCAAATCACCCATGATATTTTTTATAGAACTAGAACAAATAATCCTAAAATTTATATGAAACAATAAAAGACACAGAATTGCCAAAGCTATCCTGAAGAAAGAAAACAAAGCAGGAAGCACAGCCCTCCCAGACTTCAGACAATACTACAAATCTATAGTAATCGAAACAGCCTGGTATTGGTACAAAAACAGACATATGGATCAATGAAACAGAATAAAGAGCCTAGAAATAAGCCCATACACCTATGGTCAATTAATCTTTGACAAAGGAGATGAGACTATACAATGGAGAAAAGACAGTCTCTTCAGCAATTCGTATTGTGACAACCACATTCAAATCAATAAAGTTAGAACCTACCCTGTCACCATACATGAAAATAAACTCAAAATGGCTTAAAGACTTAAATATAAGATGTGACACTGTAAAACTCCAAGAGGAGAACAGAAGCAAAATATTCTCTGATATAAATCGTACTAATGCTTTCTTAGGTTAAGTCTCCCAAGGTGATAGAAATTTGAACAAAAATAAACAAATGGATCTAATCAAACTTATAAGCTTTTGTATAGCAAAGAAAACCATACACAAAACAAAAAGACAACCTACAGAGTGGGAGAAAATATTTGCACATCATATGACCAACAAAAGCTTCATTTTCAAACTATACAAACAGTTTATACAACTCAATAAAAAGAAAAACAATCCAACCCCAAAACCGGCAGAAGACCTAAACAGACATTTCTCCAAAGAAGAAATACAGATATCCAAGAGGCACAGTGAAAAGATGCTCTTCTCAACTATTAGAGAAATATAAATCAAAACTACAATGAGGTACCATCTCACACTGGTCACAAAAGACATCATTAAAAAGTCTATAAATAGCAAACACTGAAGAGAGTGTGAAGAAAAGGGAACCCTCTTACACTGTTGATGGAAATGTAAATTAATGCAGCCACTATGGAAAACAGTATGGAGATTCCTCAAAAAACTAGAGTTGCCTCATTATCCAGTAATCCCATTCCTGGGCATATACCCAGACAGAGCTATAATTCAAAAAGATACATGAACCGTGATGCTCACAACAGCACTATTTACAATAGCCAAGACAAGGAAACAACCTAAATGTCCATTGACAGATGAATGGATGAAGAAGATGTGAGATATATATATATATATATATGCACACACACACATATAGGCATGAACTTAGGCAAAATTCAGGAGATGGTGAGGGACAGGGAGGCCTGGCGTTCTGCAGTCCATGGGGTCACAAAGAGTTGGACACAACTGGGTGACTGAAAAACAACAGCAATATTATACAATGGAATGTTACTCGGCCATTAAAAAAGAATGAAATAATGCCGTTGGCAGCAATATGGGTGGACCTGGAGATTATCATACTAAGTGAAGCAAGTCATAAAAAGATAAATACCCTTTGATACCACTTCTATGTGAAATCTAAAAATGACACAAATGAAAATATCTACAAAACAGAAACAGACTCGCAGATACAGAGAAGAGACTTGGAAGTGCCAAGGTGGGAGGAGGGGGATGGGGGAAGGAAGGACTGGAAGTTTGAGATTTTTAGATGCAAATTATTGTATATAAGTTGGATAAATAACAAGGTCCTACTGTATAGCGCAGGGAACTATATTCAGTATCTTGTAATGAACCATAATAGAAATAATATGAAAAATAATATAACTGAAATACTTTGCTACACAGCAGAAATTAACACACTGTAAATCAACTGTACTTCAAAAAAATTTTTTTCTAAAAGCAGTTACATCAGAATAGGAGGAGTACAGCCATCTTGGAAGTATCCAGCAAGGGAAACCCAACCTGGTCTGTGGGAATCAGGAAAATCCTCCCATATAAAGTGACACCTGCAGTAAAGTTGGAAGGCCAGCATGCCTCCACCAGTGGCTGTCAAAAGCAGAGGCTGACCTTAACTGCTGCCCTGCTCCTGGCCACTGGCCACTGCATCCTATGGGACTATGAGGAGGACATATGCACGTGGCCAAGGATGTGGTACTTACACTTGCCATGAAGCCCAGGTCCTCTCAATACACATGCTCAGAATTCACCTGGTCCCATTTCCCCAGGCTGTGTCAGTAAGTAGAAACTGGTGTCAACGTGACCACTGGTTCCTGAGACCAACCCCTTCTCTGTGTAGCTTGCCTACATATCTGCTCCATGCCTTCAATTTCTTTTATGCACAGACTCATTTAGATGGATCAAGGAAGGAGTCTGAGTTAGGAAATATTTGAAGGGAAAGAGCAACTTTTATTGCTTCTAAGGAGCTACAGTAAATTCAGTGAGGCCCATTTCAGATGCCATCCACATTGGCCTTCATGAATAGAAAGAGAAAAGAGCAAAAGAGATTATGAGCTCCCACTTTGGGAACAATTTCCTAGTTCAAACCCTGATTTTACCATTATTGACATTGTGACCTTGGGAACAAGACTGAAGTGCTGAGTCTCAGATTACTCATTTGTGAAGAGACTAGTTATAGCTTCACAAGGTGGTAAAGATTAATGAGGACCTGCCTGTGACTTAGCACAGAGCCTGGTACTTGAGAAAAGCTCAAAAATGGAGTTGCTTAGTATTGCAGTTATCATCAGCATTAGCATGAGAATTACTACATTACAGCCTGAACTGGGAGAATTAATGGAGGACATAGTATCATAATTTTTTATGGTAAGAAAATATGGAAAGTGGTTTCCTATAAATGCATGATACCTAATCTATAATATTTACTAATCAATTCTTTGTATTGGTTTAAGCAAAATACCAAAGCTCTAGTTCATAGAAATACCTTGGTAATTAAGCAAAGGGTTTCAAATAGTTTCTTTATGAACTTTTGTCCTGAAGTTTGCATTATTTGCTCATTTAAGGATTCAGGGTATCTGGTCACATCCTTATTAAATTGTCCTTGTTCATTCATTCATCATTTAGTCAACAAATATTTGTTGGATGCCCATCAGAGAGGCATTTACACAAAGTAGGCACAAGCCAATGTTTGTTGAGTTAAAAAAAAAAAATGTATTACCAGCATCCAACCATACACACGAACGCTTGCACACACGCAAATGCACGCACACACTTGCATGTTTAATCACATTCATAAAATTCTTGAGTTTTACTTTGCTTGATCTCTGAAACAAATTATCTAATCTTTATCAAATAATTTTTTACTTTTTGAGAATTGCTTTAGAAAGTTTTCATTCCATTAAACCTCCCAGATTTCTCAAAGGTGGGGAAAAAACCCAAATTTCTTGTTTAGTACAATGCTATACATATATAAGCTCACTAAATAATCATTTTCACTCCTAAAACATGAGCAACTCTCTTTTTCATATAATCCACAATTTTTAATTCACTTTACTTTTTCATTTATAATTGACCCACTCAGCAACAGTATTACTATTTGCCAAATCACTGTGGATATTTTCACTCTTTGGCCAATCACTTTCAAATTTAACAAAGTCAGATTGGAATATGAATTCGTACAACCTTCCTCCAGATCAGACAATCATAGAGTACACACATCCTTTGAAGGCATATACCATGAAGGGAGTTAATAATATGAGAGCCATAGTCCCTGCTAAAATGCTTCCCTGGGGGGAAAAAAAAAACAACTAAAGGTTGACAAGTTTCATCACTCTTGATTTTTAGGCCCATCATTTGAAAGTGCTGAAATCTTTAGGCAATGAAAAATGTTGGTGTTTCATAGCACAAATATAGAAGAGGAAGGCAAAAACTCGAAGGCGTCACATTCAAAGTTCCAGAGCCCCAGGGAACTCTGCAAAGATGTGCTGCACCAGGGGAGCCTTCCTGGAGTCCCCCAGCTCATGCAGCCAATGCTCCATGTACCACCATCTACATATTAAGGAGGCCTTGTCACATTGTCCAGAATAAAAATATAAAACCATGTAATGATTTAGGACCATAGCTACATGTAGGGGCTTCTCAGGTGATGCAGTGGTAAAGAATCTGCCTGCCAGAAGATTCTCCAGAGTAGGAAGTGGCAACCCACGCCACAATATTCTTGCCTGGAAAATCCCATGGACAGAGGAGCCTGGTGGGCTACAGTCCAGGGGATTGCGAAGAGTCAGACACAGCTAAGCACACATGCACAAATGTATATAAACACACACACACACAGTACATGTAAGCAGAAGATACCCATGGGAACGATGCAGAGTGGAAACAGCCAACCTCAAAGACTTACATACTGTGCAATTCCACTGATACAGTATTCTCAGAGTGACAAAAGCATAGTGATAGAAAGCAGATCAGAGCTTGCCAAAGTTGGAGGAAGGATGTGGCTTAGAGGGAATATTAGAGAGTCACACCATGAGGCATCTCAGCAGCCAGGGCCAACACAGACAGACAAGCTCTCACTAGGGTGTTTAACAGCTGAAGCAAGCCAGGGAGGCCATCTGGGAGAGTCTGGAAGCCACGCTGTAGTTCTGAATCAAGCTGGGATGCTCATCTGAGCAAGAGGTATGAGCCTCGTCTATATGTGGGGAGGTACAGCCTGGCTGCTGTGAGCAAATATCCCCAGGGCTGTTGTGTGGGAGATAGATTAGATCTGCCCTATATTAGCTCTGAGGGCAGGTCTTATATCTGCAGGGAGAAGCTAGATGAAAGCAGGTTTCAACTCAATATAAAGAACTGTCCAAGAGACCTTCTTTGACAGGTAATAAGTTTCCAGATACTGGAAATATTTGAACATAGATCAAATGACCACCTGTCGAGCATGATATAAGGGGTCCCCATCAAGGGCTTCTGCCCCATTCTAGGGAGATGACTACCAACAATAAAGATGCTGGAGGTAGGGCACTCTGATCTGAAGATAAGATTCAGTGCCACTCTTCCCTTGTAATTTTGCAAACTCCATTGGTATGAATTTGTTTTCCTAAGTCCATTAATTCCTTGGTGGTTCATCCTGCCCTCAAATGAATCTCACCTCCCCAGTAGATCTCCAGGCCTCCTGATAAGAGGGATACTGCCTGCACTGCTCCTGCCTCCCCCATTGAGCCTGGCATGAGGTGGGCAGAAGAGAGGCTCCATAAACGTGTGAAGCCAGGTGAATGATAGCTTGGGCATGCCCAAGGCAAGAAGCCAGCCTGGCTCCTGCTGAAGTCCTCATGCACTGAGAGTCCATATATTTTATGACCTCAGAGTGCTTCCTGGCACAGACTCCCTCCAATGGTGATTCATTTTTCCTTTGCAGCTTTGTCAGTATTGGGGTTTTCTACTTAGTTCTCAATGAACTAGCTATCATAGTTATAGCTCCCTAGGAAATGCCATACAGTAACTCTGTCAGAGTTTTTATTTGCTTGGGCAAATCGCTTTATTTCAGCAAGGTGTTTTATTAGCTTAGAGAGTCATAAATCACTTCAAAGGTAGATGAAAGATGACCCAACACACACAATTTTATATGAGATGCTGTTCTTTCTGCTGAAGATCATGTCTCCTTGATTAGGATTGAGATCAATTTAGTTTCACACAAATTATGAAAAGCAAATGACATCAACATACCTGTTCAGTCACCTGGCCAGAGCTAAGAGGCTGACTCCAACATCCATCTGGTTACCATCACTCAGGAAATCTGTCATCAACATGCAGGGTTGTAACACTCCCAAAAAAGGCAGCTTGAAGTTCCTTCTCCAAAACATAAGTCCTCCTGGGCCCAAATCACACCAATGATGAAGACACTGGTGTGAGAAAGGAGTTGTATTAGTTAGCGTAGGCTCTGCTATGATGCAGTAACACCTAAACCCTTAAATCTCCATGACTTAACCCAACATATGGTTCTCATTCTCACCAGGTTTCCAATGAGGTTTGGTCATGCCAAACTGCAGGGTGACTCAGCAATTAATCCTGTCCTCTGCCATCTTGTCACAGCAGGAAGAGGAGAGGGAATAAAAAACTCCACGCACTTCCTTTCCTTCCTTCCTTCCTTCTCTCTTTCCTTTCTTTCATGTTTTTTTTTAAAGAAGTTTCAGTTTCACAGGAAAATTATAAGGAAGGTACACAGATTTCCCATATACTCCCTCCATATACATGTATAGTCTTCCCTGTTATTAACATTGCCCACCATCTGTCTGCATTAGTTACTTAAGTCATGTCTGACTCTGTGACCCCATGGTCCCTCTATTCATGGTATTTTCCCAGCAAGAATACTGGAATGGGTTGCCATTTCCTCCCAGGGGCTCTTCCTGGCCCAGAGATTGAACCCAGGTCTCCTGCATTGCAGGCAGATTCTTTACAATCTGAGACACCAGGGAAGACCTTCAGAGTGGTATCTTTGTTACAACTGATAAACCTATACTGATATATCATAATTACTCAAAGTCCATAGTTAACATTCTGGTTCTCTCTATATTGAATATCCTGTGGTTTTGGACCACTGTATATTGATATGTATCCACTGTTACAGTATCATACATAGTATTTTCACTGCCCTAAAAATCCTATGTACTATACCTATTCATCTCTCTTCCCCAATCCCTGGCAAACACTGATATTATTTTTTCTCCATGGTTTTGCCATTTCCAGAATGTCATATAGCTGAGACCATATAATATGTACCCTTTTCAGATTTTAGTAATATGCATTTAAAGTTCCTCCTGATCTTTTCATGCATGGCTTGATACCTCACTTCTTTTTAGCACTGATTAATATTCTATAGTCTGGATGTATCACAGTTCAGTTATCCTTTCACCTACTGAAGAACATCTTGGTTTCTTCCAACTTTTGGCAATTATGGATAAACTTTCTATGAACACATGTATGCAGATTTCTGTGTAGACACAGGTTTTCGGATCCTTTGGGTAAATACCAAGGAGTGTGATTGCTGGCTTGTATGGTATAAGTACGTATGTTTACTTTTGTAAGAAACTGCCAAACTGTCTTCCAAAGTGGCTGTACCATTTTGTGTTCCTACAAGCAATGAAAGGCAACTCAGCATTTGGTGTTGTCAATGTTCCAAATTTTGGCCACTCTAACAGGTATGTAGGTATCTCACTGCTTATAGTCTTAATTTCCTGATGACATTTGCCCACTTTTAAATGCCTGGGCCTGGAGTGACACTCACTGCTTTTAACTCACAGCCCACTGGCCAGAGCTAGTCATAGCCCAGGACCTGACAGCAGGTCTGAGAAACACAAGGGAGTGCCTGGGTGCTGAGGAAGAACAAAGGTCTCTGCCACAGGGCTTAAACCCCCGGGAATGGCTTTCTTAGCACCTGTCTCCCAATTTTATCTCTTGCCATGGATCCAGGTTTATTCTGGTGTGCAAGTGGGGCTGGAAAAGCAGTCTCGCTCCTGTGATTGAAAAAAGAACTGGGACTCAGAGCCCAGACACCTCTTTGGAAGCAAGGTCAGGAGTTAGACATGCTAGACCACCAGGAACATCTGGCTGACTTGGGGCACACATCAGAGGGCGCTGCAAGAATCTCTCCCTCCTCCTCTATGTTCAGATCTGAAAGCACCCAGCCATCAAGGAAATGTAGAGCCAGTGAACACAGCCATGCCTATGCACAGCTGTTTGTTCCCAATCCCCAGGGGGGCAACTCTACTTAAAGCCAGCAGTCGGACCACCACAGAATCCAAGGGTACTGCACAACTGGCGACCTGGGGCCACGGCTGCTCAGGTGGGGCGTTCTCTCCAGACCCTGACGTCACTGGCTCTATACTGGCCAAAGTCTCCCATAGAAAAGTCAGGCATCGGAGTATCCTACATATCGTATCTCTCATGCCAATTAAAAAAATAAAGATAATCACTAAAGAAATAGCTTGTAAGTTGTAGCAGCATCTTATCTGCAAGTCAACCAGCCATGCTGTTCAGATACTGTACTATTATGAAATTCATGTTGTAGTCTCTTCAATGTAAAGAATCATTTCAGTGAACAAAGTACCTTTTATTCTTCCAATTCCTGTTTTAATTAGAAAAGTGATGGAAAATACAGAACTACCTCCCTATAGCTAGTTATAAAAAAATCTATTTGGAAACCTTGAAAATATTGGTAAATTATAAAAGAAATTGAACTCTGATACTTTTCTCTTATTTTATTGTTCCCTATTCTCTGAAAAGCCTTCAACATTGTATTTCTATCGCTTGGAATAAGGATGCATTTTCCTCTCAGAACCTGAAGGTATTCTAATTATATGTAAATCAGTTCACAGAAATAAATATCCATGGTTAAAGGACATTTAAAATGTTAAAAGGTTTTCCTCAACAGTTCACTGTTCAAAAAAAAAAAGTCTCTTTCCAGAACCCTGGTAGCTCTAACCCCTTTTCAGGACGGCACAGAAGCACAGTCTCATGCAAAGCCATTTTTCCTGGGCTCTTCTCCTCCCTGAAAGACCTCAAGTGAGGAATCACAGTTTGATTCTGATTTTGAGGCAATTCTATGTTAATCAATTTTTTTTTAACAGTGAAAACTTTTTTCCTTTCATTCAGAATCAAAACAGACAATTGGACAGAGAAACTGAATAGAAATCAAGAAAGTTGCTATCAAAATGAAAAGAGTATCTTAAGGATTATCCTTCAAGTCCTGAAAACACTGCCACCCATGTATGTTTAAAGTATCATGATTGCCTTGAAGCCTGTATTCTGCTCTAATTCCCTGGTCATAAACACCAACAAAATGCTGATGATTCCTCTCTCTGTCTCCACCCCTCACATCTACGGCTCACATAGCTGAATGCTTATTTAATATCTGCACTTGGTTATCTCACAGGCATTGTAAGCTGAGCATGCTCAAAACGTAATCCTTGATCCGCAAATCTATCTCCCCCCACTTCCTCCTTCTCAACAACAGGCAGTGCTGTACTTCAGGTCTCTCAGGACAAAAGCACAGCAGTTATCCTTCACTCTGCTTTTTCTCTCGGTCCACTTTCAACCCAGCAGCTAAGTTCCACTGGCCCCATCCTTAAAATTTCTCCAGAATGTGACTATGTGTTGTTAACTCCATGATCATCACTCTGGTCCAAGCCACCATCATGGCCTGCCTACATTTTTTGCACTGGTCTTCTCCCTAATTGTGACCTGACCCTGCTAGGGGCTACTTTGAACACCATCGTCAGCTAGAATGATCTTTTGAAAACATAGAGAGTCATGTTCACCACTCTAAACTCTCCACGACCTCCCAGTGTCAGAGCAAAGTCCTATTCTTGCAGATGGCCATCAGGCACATGAAAACATGCTCAACATCACTAATTATTAGAGAAATGCAAATCAAAACTATAGTTAGGCACCACTTCACACCAATCAGAATGGCCACCAGGGAGATTTTCCTGTGTCCAAAGGTCAAGACGTCACCTTGCAGTGTAAGGGGTGCAGAATCAAGCCCTGGTCAGGGAGCTAAGATCTTACATGCCTCAAGGCCAAAACACGTAAAATAGAAGCAATATTGTAACAAACTCAACAAAGACTTTAAAAACAGTCCACATCAGAAAAACCACATTTTTTAAAGACTGACCATAATTAAAAATCTACAAATAATAAATGCTGGAGAGGGTTTGGAGAAAAAGGAAACTTCCTACACTGTTGGTGGGAATGTAAATTAGTGCAGCCACTATGGAGAACAGTATGTAGGTTCCTCAAAACCCTAAAAACAGAGGTGCCATATGATCCAACAATTCCACTCCTGGGCATACACCCAGACAAAACTGTAATTCAAAAAGATTCATAGGATTATTATTCACAGTAGCCAAGACATGGAAACAACCTAAATGAATACATCAATGGATGAATGAATAAAGAAGAGGAGGTAGATATATACAATGGAATACTCCTCAGCCATAAAAAAGAATGAAATAATGCCTTTTGCAGCAACAAGGATGGACCTAGAGGTTATCATACTAAGTAGAGTGAGTCAGAAGGATAAAGACAAATGCTATATGATATCACTTAGATGTAAATCTAAAATATGACACAAATGAACTTATCTATGAAACAGACTCACAGATAGAACAAAGTTGTGGTTACCAAGGTGGATGGGGGTGGAATGGATTGGGAGTTTGGGATCAGCAAATGCGAATTGGTATATACAGAATGGATAAACAACAAGGCCCTACTGTATAGCATGGGGAACTATAGTTAATATCCTGTGGCAAACCATAATGGAAAAAATATGAAAAGAATGTATATGTGATTATGTATAACTGAATCACTCTGCTGTGAATAAATACTTTAGTAAACTAAAAATCTTTTAAAAAGCAACATGCTATTAAAAAGGCCCATGATACTCCCTTTGATCTCATTTCCTACATTTCTCTCCTGATTCGCTCAGTTCAAGTTCAGGGCATTTGTTTCTCAAACTCACCAGATGTGTTTCCACCACAGGGCCTTTGCACTGACTGTTCCTTTACCAAGGATGCTTTTTCCCAGACATTTGTGAGATTCTTGCTCCTTCATCATACTGCTGACTACAGATATAGCATCCTCACTGCTATCCTTCCCTCCCTTCCCTACTGCATCTTTCTTCATACTTCTCATCTAATGTACTTTATACTGTACTTTATCATTTCCTTCTTCTAGCATATAAATTCCAAAAGGGCAGAGATTTTTATGTTTTGTTCACAGCTGTGTCTATTCACTTAGGAATGATACCTGGCACATAGTGGACACTTAACAAATATTTGTTGAATAAATAAGATTCTATTCAGCAGTGATTCAATGCATCTGGATAAATTAAGAACTGATTTATCCACTTTCCATGCCTTCTAACACTTTTCACTTGCACATTTGTGGTACATGAACCTATGACAGGCCAAGGGGCTCCTAGTTGCTGCATCAGCAGGGGCTAAGCTTGTAATCAAACCTTGAGGGTATGATTTGCAACATCTGGATGTACCCATAGGCTGCACACTGGATCTTAGTTCTGAGCTGGACTGGTGCACCAGGTCAGTCACTGCAGATACCTTCATGGAATGAGGTGAGGATGTGTATAAATCTGTCACACCAGGGACTGTGATACCCCCGATCACTCATCTTACAAGACAGAGCTGCAGGGGTCAGAGGGTAGCAGTGATTCTGAAGATAGCTACATGGATATGGGTAAATCAGACTGCATCCAACACTTTTCTGGTCAGGAGAGGGTTATAAGTAAAACTCTAGATTTCACCAAGTAGTAGACCTGCAGACAGGTGTTCAAACAACTGAGAAGCAACTTCCCCCCTTGACCACAGACACTACCAGCTCTGTCTTCTCCAAGCTCAGTGAGCTACAGCATGAACGAGGCTGTGAGCCAAAGAGATACTCCTTGAGACCTTCCAAAACATTCAGGAAGGACTGAGGGCTCAGGCAGCTGGGGGCGCCCAAGACCTTCTGACATTCGGATTATGCTGCCAACTGGACTTCATCAGTAGCTAAGGACTGGCTGGACCTGGGGAAACTTGGGCCCCACTTGGGTGATATCACCAGCTCTGCCAAGTCCTGGATGCTCTGCCTTGTGGTCTCATCAAGCTGGAGGTGATACTTAGGGATAGGATCAATTGTCACTAATATAAGTGAGCTGGGTCCACTAGATGAGCTGCTTTTAACATATCCTGAAAAATTCTAAGATATGATGAAATCTAAACATGTCACAAGCAGAAAGGGCAAGAAATGTTTCCAAGTCTCATTTGCTCTTATGAAGTGACATCTAGAAAGAAAATGAATTCGATGGAAGAGGAAAAGGCGAATTATGATATTAAAAATTCACTTCCATTTAGCAAATTTGCTATTAGCATCACAATTCAGGATACTTTAATAATTAGAGCCTCACATAGGTGGCATAATTGGCTGCCTCACTGATAAGATTTAAGGAACATCAGAAAAACCCCTTTTCCTAAATCACTTCTTCAACAGCCTGAGTCACCCACCAGGGCTGGACACAGCTTACCCTTCCTGGGTTCCTCTTCTAAATACACATTCTCAGGGTGGGAGGTGACAGCCACTCAGGCCCAGCCCTCCCCGGCGAGTGGGTGAAGCAGATGAGAGCCCCGAAGGAAAGACTGAGCAAGGGAAATGAGGTCCTGGAGGCCACTGTGCACCCCAGGAGGCTTCTCCTCGAATCACCTTCACAGTGACCAATTCCTGCTGAAGACCTTTTGTCTTCAGCAGAGCACTTTTTGCTCAAGAGGCAAGTGTTTTCTGCAAATTCACAGGAGAAATGGCAGGAACTGTATAGTGGGACATCCTTCAGTCAGGGAAGAGGTCTGCCATCGTCTGCGGTCAGGAGGGATAGGGGTGTGCCCTGCACTCAGAGCAACTCCAACTGAAAGTACCAGTCAGGGTGCCTCTGAGGACCCATACCTGCCTTCAGCCAGATTCCTGCTGAGCCTCTGGAACAAATAAAGGATCCTGTTGTGACATAATTACAGATACCCACACTCATGCTTTGAAAACACAGCAAGTCCAGAGGGGACAGGCCACAGATCAAACAATAATGCTAAAGCTCCCAGTGCCTCTGCTTTCAACAGTGACCCCTCGGGGAAGGTGAGTTTCTTCCTTGGACTTCGGCCCCACCCACTCCCAAGCCCACGCTCATTTCCCCCAAGAAACTAGAGGGGCTTCTGAAGTGTTAGGCTGAACTGCTGTTATCTCAGTTAAAAGTCATCAATAACTCCCCGGTAACCCTGGGTTTGGAAGATCCCCTGGAGGAGGGCATGGCAACCCATTCCCGTAATCTTTCTTGGAGAATTCCCATGGACAAAGGAGCCTGGTGGGCTCCTGACCATAGGGTCACAAAGAATTGGACACGGCTGAGTGACTAAGCACATGCACACAGTCTCAAGAAGAAGGCCCACACCCTGGCCCAGTGTTAGTGGTAAAGAATCCGCCTGTCAATGCAAGAGACAAGAGACCCAGGTTCAATCCCTGGGTTAGGAAGACCTCCTGGGGAAGGAAATGGTAACCCACTCAAGTATTCTTGCCTGGAGAATTCATGGACAGAGGAACCTGGCGGGCTACAGTCCACAGGGTCACACAGAGTTGGACACAACTGAAGTGACTTAGCATGCATGCAATGGCTCAGTATATCTAGTGGCACAAGATCTGGGTGCTGTCCATTCTCAGACCTCCTCCCACCACCTTCCCACCTTCCCAATGACCCCTGCATTCAGCTATAAGCACAGCTCCCAAGATGCCCATACACTGAGGCCTGCTGTGCTCCCCTCTGCCAACCAAGGCCTGCTCCACCTCACATTCCTGAGGGTCAGCCTAGGTCCTGCTCTGGAAAGATGGGATGGTAAAAAAAAAAAAAGGGCAAGATAGAGTAAATTAGAATGCAAGAAAGTCTAATTTTTACTGACATTCAGTTGTTTTTCTTTAACAAGCACTCCTCATATTGTTGCGAGCCTTTGGTTAATTTCCAAAGTTCTGAAAAAGATAATCTTGACAGTTTGTGTGTGTGTTTGTCAGTATTGTCATGGCTTTTATGAAGGAGAAGGTTTTCAGAGGTCCTTACTCTGCAAGTCCAGAAGTATTCTTGCCAGTGGATTGATTTTTGACAAAGGCGTGAAGGCAATTCACTGGGTAAAGGATAGTCTTTTTATTAACACATATATATGGAATTTAGAAAGACAGTAATGAGAACCCAACATGGGAGACAACAAAAGGAACGCAGATGTATAGAATAGACTTGTGGACTTTGTGGATGAGGGTAAGGGTGGGATGAGATGGGAGAAGGGCATTGAAGCATGTTAATTGTCATATGTCTAATCAATCGCCAGCCCAGGATTGATGCTCGGGACTGGTGCAGCGAGATTTCCCGGGGGGGAGGGAGGAGGGAGGGGGGACCCGGAGGGGAAGCATATGTAAACCCATGGTGATATCATGACAATGTATGGCAAAAACAATAATAAAAAAGAAAAGAAAAGAAAATGGGCTGAAACAATTAAATATTTATATACAATCAACCAATACATAAAAATGAAAGGAACCTTGATCCATACCATGCATCCATACAAGAAAATAAGTCAAAAGGATCATAGACCCTAAAGTAAAACCTAAAGCTACAAAATTTCTAGAAGAAAACCTAACAGAAAATTTCCATGACTTTGGATAGGCAAAGATCCTAGATACAAGGTTACATATATGATTCCTAAAAGAAAAAATGACCCTTGAACTTAAGCAATTTCCCTAAAACCACTGAAACTTAGCTCTATTTTGAAGGTAGGAAGAAAGACTTTCTCTCAGTACACTATTTCTCCCCATCCTCTCTCTATGATTTTTTTTTTAAGTAATGAATGTCTGCTATCAAAAAGTCTATAGACAATAAATGCTGGCAAGGGTGCAGAGAAAAAGGAACCCTCTTACATTGTTGATGGGAATGCAAACTAGTACGGCCACTATGGAGAACAGTGTGGAGATTCCTTTAAAAACTGGAAATAGAACTGCCATACGACCCAGCAATCCCATTGCTGGGCATACACACCAAGGAAACCAGAACTGAAAGAGACATGTGTACCCCAATCTTCATCGCAGCACTGTTTACAATAGCCAGGACATGGAGGCAACCTAGATGTCCTTTGGCAGACAAATGAATAAGAAAGCTGTGGTACATCTCCACAATGGAATATTACTCAGCTATTAAAAAGAACGCATTTGAATCGGTTCTAATGAGGTGGATGAAACTGGAGCCTATTATACAGAGCGAAGTAAGTCAGAAAGTAAAACACCAATACAGTATATTAATGCATATATATGGAATTTAGAAAAATGGTAACGATAACCCTGTATGCGAGACAGCTAAAGAGATGCAGATGTAAAGAACAGACTGTTGGACTCTGTGGGAGAAGGCAAGGGTGGAATGATTTGAGAGAATAGCATTGAAACATGTATATTATCATATGTGAAATAGATCGCCAGTCCAGGTTCAATGCATGAGACAGGGTGCTCAGGGATGGTGCACTGGGATGATCCTTAGGGATGGATGGGGAGGGAGGTGGGAGGGAGGGTCAGGATGGGGAAACATGTACACCCATGGCTGAGTCATGTGAATGTATGGCAAAAACAACCACAATATTGTTAAGTAATTAGCCTCTAATTAAAATAAATTTTAAAAAAAAGAAAAGTAATAACATGTCAGTGTTATAAGAGGTTATTAGTATAGTACTAGAGAGTTTCATTCATATTGTTGGTGAGCCAGTCTAAAGAAGTGACAGGATCCAGGTTAAAACTGAACAGGCATTCTAAAAAAAGGTGGTAGTGGTAAGATGTTTAGGGATCCTGGGGAAAAAAATCTTAAATACAATGGTAAACATATGATCTTTAAAAGGACTTGTATCCACAATATAGAAAGTATTCTAAATATAAGCTTTCAAACAAACAATTCAGTCTTAAAATGGTCAAAATATTTGACCAGACATGTGTGAAAGAAGAAACATGGATGGTAATTAAGCACTTGAAAAAGTGTTCAAGATCTTTAGTTCTTAGGGAAATACAAATCAAAATCACCATGAGATACCACATCACAGTCATAAAATGGCTAAAATTAAAGAGACTGTTGTATACCAAGTGTGAGTGAGGCTGCAGAGCCCCTGAAACTCTTAACCACTGGTTTTAGCTGTTGTTCAGTCGCTAAATCATGTCTGACTCTTTGTAATCCTGTGGCCTGTAAAATTATGCAACTATTTTGGAAAACCATGTGGCAATTTCTTCAAAAGTATATACCAATATATACCTGTCATATGCCCCAGTCACTCCACTCCTAAGCATTTAACCAGGAGAAATGAAAGCGTGTGTCTACTTATAGACTTGTACTTCGATAGTCATTGCAGCTTTACATGTAATAGCTAGAAACTAGAAACAACAAAATATTTATCAAGAGATGAAGGGGTAAACAAATTTTATCATAGTCATATAATGAAATACTGCTCACCAAAAACGAGGAATAAAGTATTGATAAATCAGCCATGTGGATGATTTCAAAATAAATATGCTAAGCAAAAGAAATATAAACAAAATATAAATAAATCTACACAAAATATGCTAAGCAAAAATAGATCTAAACAAAAAATTATACATACTATGCCATTCTCATTTATCTAAAGTTCTAGGAAATGTGACTGTATTCCATTTGTTCAATACAAACTAACATATAGAAGCAGAGAGGAGAAAGTGTTTGCAGTGATGGAACAGGGGCTAGCATGGGTAGGAGGGAAGAAATGCAAAGGGTCCCAAAAAGTTTTTGGACATGATGGATATGTGATGGTGTCACCAGGCTATACATATGTCAAAACTTAGATTTAAGACATGTGCATTTTACTGTATGTCAATTATTTCCCATAAAGCTGTTAAAATAATAAAACCCAGGACCATCAATCAAATCAGTGTGTGGCTGCAAGAGGTTTTGTTAAGACACGTAAAAGAATTAACCCAGGGACTTCCTGGTGGTCTAGGGCTAAGACTCTGTGCTCCCAAAGCATAGGGCCCAGGTTTGATCCCCGTTTGAGGAACTAGATCCCACACGCCACAACTAAGAGTTTGCATGCTGCAACTAAAGATCCTCTTATACATGATGCAGCTAAAGATCACTCATACCACAACTAAGGCCCAGCACTTTTAAAAAGAAGAATTAACCCAGCAGGACTTCCCAGATATGCAAATGGGCTTTAGGAGCTTAAAGGCAAGATCCCACAGTCTTCAGAAAGGATGAGTACATTTTGTATGGGGAAAGAAAATGAATCATTCTGACAGAGGACAGACTGAAGAAGATCTATGAAAGGAAAATCAAAATAAAGTTGGTATTGCTAACAGAGCTCTCTAAAATGGAGTCAGCAACATTGGTAATGATTGGAGAAATTCAAATTAAAATTGCAATGAGGTTCCACCCACACCAGTCAGAATGATCATCATTAAAATATCTACCAATGCTAGAGAGAATGTGGAGAGAAAGGAACTCTCCTACACTGTTGAAGCAATCTAAAGGTCCATTGATAGATGAATGGATAAAAAAGATATGGTATATATATAGAATGGAATATTATTCAGCCATAAAAAGAATGAAATAATGCCATTTTCAGCAACATGGATGGACCTAGAGATTATCAAACTAAGTGAAGTAAGTCAGAAAGAAAAAGATATATGCCCTCCGAAATCACTTATATGTGGAATCTAAAAGATGACAGAAATGACCTCAGCCTATGAAACAGAAACAGATTCACAGACATAGATAAGAGACTTGAGATTGATGGGAAGGTGGCAGGGGGGTAAGTTCTTAGTCTGGGATTAGCAGATGCAAACTATTATATACAGTATGGATAAACAACACAAGGAACTATATTCAATATTCTGTGATAAACTATAATGGAAAAGAATGTGCATATATACATACAAACATGTGTGTGTGTGTGTATATGGTTCCAAATAGGAAAAGGAGTACATCAAGGCTGTATATTGTCACCCTGCTAATTTAACTTCTATGCAGAGTACATCATGAGAAATGCTGGGCTGGAAGAAGCACAAGCTGGAATCAAGATTGCCGGGAGGAATATCAATAACCTCAGATACGCAGATGACACCACCCTTATGGCAGAAAGTGAAAAGGAACTAAAAAGCCTCTTGATGAAAGTGAAAGAGGAGAGTGAAAAAGTTGGCTTAAAGCTCAACATTCAGAAAACTAAGATCATGGCATCTGGTCCCATCACTTCATGGGAAATAGATGAGGAACCAGTGGTAACAGTGTCAGACTTTATTTTTCTGGGTTCCAAAATCACTGCAGATGGTGACTGCAGCCATGAAATTAAAAGACGCTTACTCCTTGGAAGGAAAGTTATGACCAACCTAGACGGCATATTGAAAAGCAGAGACATTACTTTGCCAACAAAGCTCCGTCTAGTCAAGGCTATGCTTTTTCCAGTGGTCACATATGGATGTGAGAGTTGGACAGTGAAGAAAGCTGAGCACCGAAGAATTGATGCTTTTGAACTGTGGTGTTGGAGAAGACTCTTGAGAGTCCCTTGGACCGCAAGGGGAACCAACCAGTCCATCCAAAGGAGATCAGTCCTGGGTGTTCATCGGAAGGACTGATGTTGAAGCTGAAACTCCAATACTTTAGCCTCCTCATGAGAAGAGTTGACTCATTGGAAAAGACCCTAATGATGGGAAGGATTGGGGGAATGAGGAGAAGGGGATGACAGAGGATGAGATGGTTGGATGGCATCACCAACTCGATGGAAATGGGTTTGGGTAGACTCCAGGAGTTGGTGATGGACAGAGAGGCCTGGCATGCTGTGATTCATAGGGTCACAAAGAGTCAGATGTGACTGAACTGAACTGATATACACACAAATATATATGTATATATACATACACACACACATATATATAAATGAATTACTTTACTGTACAGCAGAAATTAACACAACATTGTAAATCAACTATACATCAACAAAATAAATTTTTTAAAAATAATAATAAAATAGAGCCATTAAGGAAGTGTGACTTATGCACATCGCAGTCTGGATGGAATCTGATCTACTGACCTCCCAGAAACTCAAGATACTTATTGGACCTCTGCCCTAAAACAATTTATGATTCCTTAAGGACAAATGTTTTCTGACTCAGGTCAAAGTCTATCACCATTCTTACCAGGCAACTTTGAACAACCTCATACCTTTCTGTCTTTACAAGTTCCTAATGCTTTATCTTCCTTGGAACAATCTTTTGGGGTTACCTGAATCTGTATCTCCCAAATTGCAGTTCCTAAGACCTCAAATAAATTCTTTTCTATTTTCAGTCTCCTGAAATGTCTTTTTTGAGTGAACAGATCAGTTTTACAAATGGCCCAATTCTGTGTCCACAGCCTCTCCAATATAGCTTGGCATCTCCACCCATCAAGATGTGGATCTGTCTTCAGACCCTCTGTCTCTGGGCTGACTTGAGAACTTTCTTTGGCTGATAGGATGCAGAGGAATTGATGGTGTGTTAGTTCCAAGCCCAGGCTTCAAGGCTCCTCTTATTCTCCAGCTATCTTCCTTGGTTGCCTGCCTGCATTATGAGAATAAGCGTGGGCGACCCTGCTGCAGGATGAAAGAACTCATGAAAGTTAGCTGATAACCAGACTGCCTCCAGAAACAGAGCCTCTTGGATGACTTATAGCTGATCATATATCATGATTGAGCCCAGCTAAGACCAGAAAAATTATCCAGATGAGCCCCACATATACTGCCAAACTGCACACTGGGAGCTTGCTGCTTAAGCCACTGAAGTTTGTTACACAGCAGTAGATAACTGATACACATGCATCATCTCTTGTAATTCACCCAACAGTCAGAGAGACAGGACACGTGATCCCTATTTCAGGTAAACCTAAGGCTCAGAGCAAGTCTCACAGCTGTCTAGGATCATACAGCTAGCAAATGGCTCTGTAGTCATCAGAGCTATGTACTGATATTCTGGCTCTCCTCCCAGGCATTTGGTGAGACTGATGTGGAGCAGAGTGTCCATACTTGTTTTGAACAAAAGCTTAAGTGAAAGTAACATGTGTCACTTCCAGGAGAAGGACTCTAAAATAAATGCATGATTTGCTATGTTCTCTTCCTCTTGCTGCCACACACAGAGATGCACCATGAGGTGACTGTCTCTTCTGTCTAGGTTTCTCTGAATGTGATCTGGAGGACAGCCCCCAGCCAACCCATGATGGACATCACACATGAGAGTGAAATAAACCCTTTTTAGTGTAAGTCTTTGAGATTAGGATTATCACTGCAGCCCAGCCTAGCCCATCTTAATTGATAGAGCAGCTGGGCCAGGATTAAACTTCGTATCTGTGTCATTCCAAAACCCACACTTTCACTCACAAAGGAATGGGTAAGTAAATATTTTTATCCAAAGGATGAGCAAGACCAACAGCACCAACTGAAATGTGAGAAAAAAGATGAAAGACAACAGATGAATGCAGTTGAGACAGCAGAGGTCAGAGGAACACATTTTACATCCAGAGGTCAAAGAGAAGGGCAAAGCAAGCATCTAGGGGGGTGTAGGAATGAGGTCCCTCCCGGCACAGCCTTTCAGAGCTGTGCACGGGGCTGAAGAGAGAGCTGGCTACAGCTTTTCATCAGAAAGTCTCTGAAGAATTGACTCAAAGCAGGCACAATGGAGCAGCCATGAGCAAAGGTGGCAACTCCAGTCCTCCTCTCTCTGGGTTCAGCTCAGCTCAGTTACTCAGTCGTGTCTGGCTCTTTGCATCCCCATGGACTGCAGCACACCAGACCTCCCTGTCCATCACCAACTCCCAGAGTTGACCCAAACTCATGTCCATTGAATCAGTGATGCCATCCAGCCATCTCATCCTCTGTCGTCCCCTTCTCCTCCCGCCTTCAATCTTTCCCAGCATCAGCTTATAAGTGATCCTGCCTCAGGGAACCCCAGACTGGGACATCCAGGGTCCCTCCTGTGGTTGGGGTGTCTCCTCCTGGCTTGACCATCCTGGTTGCTGCTCACTGCGGGATTTTCTTCCCCTCAAATTAGGATGGCTTCTTACCATCCTCTCACTCAAACCTCTTCAACAAAACTAACCA
The DNA here is from genome assembly GCA_007570785.1 of Antilocapra americana. Classification (NCBI taxonomy): domain Eukaryota; kingdom Metazoa; phylum Chordata; class Mammalia; order Artiodactyla; family Antilocapridae; genus Antilocapra; species Antilocapra americana. Next base: position 6,349,563 of record ML661896.1, on the reverse strand, counting down.
AGATATTCTGATTAATCAACTCACGTCCTGAATCTGACATCTCATGTTGCCCACCAGCAACTGTGGATTCAAATTCAACTCATCTGCGTTCACTTTGAACTCTCCAATTTAGGTGACTTTTCCAAATGCCAAACTTTAATTCTATGCAAATAAACAAATGCTTATCTGGAGGCTATTGTATGCACAGAGCTATGGCCAGGAAATACATAAAACATCCTCTCTCCCTGAGGGACTCACAGTCTAGTAAGGGAGACAGATGTCAGTAAAGGGGGCCTTAATTCAAGGCCACGTTTAAGAAGCGCTGTGTTAGAGGGCCAAAGACAACCAGAAAACAGGGTGAGTTGGTGAGATTCAAGCTCTCCAAGTTCCCCTCAGGTCCTGGACCTACTTGTCTGTGCGTTTTTATCATAATTTGCTGCAATGCAATTTTATTGGTTTTGCCTCAATAATGAGCAGTCTTGGGAACATAATTAAATGTTTGCCATCAATGTAACAGGCTTCCCTGGTGGCTCAGTGGTAAAGAATCTGCCTGTCAATGCAGGAGACGCAGGTTCAATCCCTGGGTCAGGACGATCCCCTGGAGAAGGAAATGGCAACCCACTCCAGTATTCTTGCCTGGGAAATCCCATGGACAGAGGAGCCTAGCAGGCTACAGCCCTGGGGTTGCAAAGAATAGGACACAACTGAGCAGCTATACAGCAACAACAATCACTATAACAATAATTATAGCGTAAGGCAGGGAAGCAACAACAGCAGAGGTCCACACGGTAGGAAGGGTGGTGGCCTACAGAGGCTCCAGGTGGCTCTGTCGTCGGAGGGGACCACCGTCTCCCTCTGTGAGCAAAGCACTCACCACACACTGATGTCTGTGGACCGCAGCTCCTATCCTGCTCACTTCTGCCACACACAAGTTCTGGGGTTGTTTTGCCTTTCCACTAAGTAAAATGCATCAGCTAGATGACAACAACACACCCCTCCATGAGGTATTTTCCTCAACCCACTTCAGAGCTTTCAGCTGTCTTCTTAATGGTGGAGGTCACTGAAATTCTGACCTCCAGGTACTGGGGGGCTGGAGTGTTATTGTTTATAATATCTGGTCACCCCGAGATTCACCCTTTGAACAAAGTAACCAGAAGATGAAAAAGTTCTATGCCTTCTATGATAAGAAGAAAAAAAAAAAAAAGGAAGCCAAGCTTATTGATTCAGATTGCATTAAGACAAAGAAACCTTGACAAATCACAGAGAATGAAGCAGGAAAGACCAAGGAGGCTTCCAACCATGTGCGAATGCAAGTTAATAGAAGCCAGATATGAATTAGCAGAGACTTTTCCTGTTTTGCTATTGGAAGATCACAGATGGTTAGCCTTAGAATGCCATGCCTGGCACACAGTAGGTGCTCAAGAAATGCAATAGAGCAATATCATGAGCTGTGTAGTTAGAGAAAAGAGAAACTGTTCATAGGCATCAGGGTCAAAAATTAAATATTCTTCTCAACATAAGCTGGCAGATTTCTCATTATAATCACATATTCATTAATTTGGCCAAGAAATCTATTTCCTACACATTTACTGAGTTCATGCTATTTTTCAGGCACTCATCGAGGTACTGGGCTCACTGCAGGGAACAAGTCTCCCCCCTCTGGTGACTGCAGTCTAGTAGTGATGATGCAGACAGTGAAGCTGCAAACTGAAAAATCAGGCTGTGATTTTTCCTATGGAGAAAATCAAACAGTGATATGATACTGCCTGGCGGGCATAGTGGGGTGGGGCCAAGAAGGCCAATCAGAAGAATGACATTTAAGCAGAAACCTGAAAGATCACTAGTTTCTTTCCTTGACTTCTAAAGGAAAAGCATGGGTACAGAAGGAACAGCTTGCACAAGAAATCTAATGTGAGAAAGAGCTTGGAATGGAAATGGGAACATGGGATAATATAAAATGTGGGAATGATGTTTTAAAATTGACACTTAAAAAAAAAGTAGTACTTGTTGCCAATGGTATTTGTCTACCAATCTCAACATGATGGAGTGAACAGAAGCCACTGATTCTGAAACCACCCCATTCGTGGCAACCCCAGGTGGCGGTGGAAAGGTATGAGATAGTCAGGCATTCTGCTCACCATGGACCTCAGGCAAGCCACTCACCACTCGGTGACGAAAGGGCCAAGGCCATTGACCCACAGTAGTGTTTCTGAGGGTCAGACGAGACCATTTGCTATATTTACACCAGGGCTTGTTGTCAATGCCTCAAACTGTGCAGAATCTGTTGGCAGGAAGGAGAGGGTTGCAAACACCTACTGGAATGGCCCGAGTGAACGTCCTTAGCCAGGTCTGTCCTCAAAACCTGTGATTTGGCCCTTAGAGGCTGGTTTGTAAAGTAAGCCCATCACTGGCACCCTCAATCGACTGGGGTTGAAAATACACAAAAATGAGGAATCAAAAAAAATTCAGGGAGTCAGTGAGCACAGCTCCCTTATCTCACCAGTGTGGATCTCTGTGGATCTTAGGAAGGAGTCGCCATCACTCCTGATGGCCTCGGCTGTGGGGAACCCTGTTGTCTGACCTCCAGGCCCGGACTCTCTCCAAGATTGCAGCCATGGGGGACAGGCTTGGGGACCCGGGGGATGCTCCTGAGCTCTGCCTTTGGTGAGTTCCTCACCAGGACAACCCCTTTTCACCCCAGTCTCCTTGGCCAGGTGCCAGGGGACTAGGGGACCCTTGAATGTATAAATAGATTAAAAAGAATGTTTAATTTACACTGGGATAGAGGATACGGAGGCATTTTAGAGACCACAGCAAAATAGAATAGTTGGTGAGGGGACTGATATCTGCTCATCATATTTGTTTTCTAAGAAATATCTTATCCCAAAGATTTCTCTTAAAAAAAAATTGTAACACTAACATTAGTTTGAAGAAATGAGATTTACTTTGGGGAGGGGGGCTATCTTGTAACCCCATGGACTAACACTACTCCTGGGATTTTTCTTGTTGCTCTTCAACTACTTTCAGATGGGGAAAAAAAAAAAAAAACCTTGTAACAATACCTTTCGTTAAGAACACTTTACATTCCATGTATTCTTAGCTCTCTGAAAGTAATTCTGCTTTTAACAAGACTTTTTATTAATTAGTTTCTTCTTTCAAGATTCCAGTTCTTCAGAAATGCTTTGAAATATAGCTGTTCTTCATGCATTTTCTTTTGCTTAGAAAAGCCTTTTCCTCGGGCTTAGAAAGAGCTGGGTAATAACCAGTTTGGAGTTAAACAGCAAAACACATCAGTGTTAATACTGCCAATTTTCTATCACACGAAGATGTATGAACATCACGAGGTTTTGATTCTGACTAAATCTACAGGCTCAGATGTTTAAAAGATAGATTGTTCTTCTGGGCTTCTAAGGGTAAAATTGAGTCAAGTTTGTGTCAGCCTGAAAATTAAATTGTGAATATTGTCATAATGGAAATTTCTTACATTTGCAAGCCAGTCCCTTATCAGAAAGTGGAAGGGAGAAAACTGTGTATCCCTATACTTCTCTCGTCTAATTCTGTATTCTGTTTAGTCCTTTGATGTTAATAGTTTAAATTACTCTGAGTAGTTTTCCACCACGAGGGCTTTAGCTCTGCTTTCAAACATCTATAGATATAATAATGTGCCTCCCCAAATGCCATGAGAAGTTTTATGAACTCTTTTAGAACCCTTCCCCAGAGAAGGTGCATTTAATAGAGGAAAATGTCATGTTTCATTAGTATATTCGTGCTCACACAAATTTAGTCTTCAGAAAAGATAGTGCTTGTAAAACTGAAACCAAAACTGACAAATTGTGCCTCTGTTTAAAAGCCGAAATCCTCAAATAGAGAATCATTCTCACCTACATCAAAATAGATCTATAAAACATTTACTTTCCCCTTGAATAAAAATTCTTCTAAGATTCTGTTCCTAGGATGTGAATCTAGAGACCTCTGTCCTGAGTCCTGGAGGTCAGTTAGCAGAATTCCATGGAATCTGGGCAGCTTTATCTATGATTTGTCTGCCGCATGAGCATGGATGGGTATGAAATCAGGAATACCTTTTAGTCTCACTTTCCAGAGACTGTACAATAATGACATCTGAGGTCTCTACTGCATTATGACTTCGGAGGGAGGGGACCACATAGAAACCAGAAATTCTAGGGTGGAGAGATTCAATTAAGAAGCAAAGTGGATCACATCCACTAGAGATAATGACTGAAGGCTTGGGAATAAAGTAGTTTCATATATAGAGATTTAGATCTTTCATTTCTGATCCTAGGAAAATATTCTCAACAGGGCTGAGCAGCCTAGGAGGTAGACACAAATATGGGAGAGTCTAGCAGAGTGCTAAGACATATAACTTTGGACTCGAAAGCGAATTCAAATCCCAAATCTCCTACTTAATAGCTTAATGACTTCAGTCAAGTTACTTAATTGCTCTGAGTTTTATTGTGAGGATTAAACAAGTTGTTGTGTTTATTGACGTATTTCTTCAACAAATAACCACCAAAACCAAGGGGCTCTTCTAGATGCTGAGACAGAATTGGACAAACCAATAAAGTTGTGACTCTCATGAGGCTTATATTTTAACACAAGGAGACAGATAAAATAAACAAATGAACACAGATTCTGTTGGGTTGTGATCATTGCTATGAGGGTATATTTTAAAAGGATCACCCTGGCTATCGTGTTGAGAGCAAACTCTAGGCAAGCAGAGTTAGAAGATGTGTTAACAAACAATCCAAACAGGGCCCAAATAAGCAAAATTATAAATGAAAGAGAAACACCACAGAAATAGAATCATAAGGTAATACTACAAACAAATATGCCATCTAATTTGACAACTTGGAAGAAATGGATAAATTCCTAGAAATATAGAATCTTTCAAGACTGAATCAGGAAGAAACAGAAAACATGAACAGACAAATGACTAGTGCTGAAACTGAATTATGAATCAAACACTCCCAATGAATGAAAGTCTAGGACTGAATGATTTCACAGGGGAATTCTACCAAACATTTAAAGAGGAGTTAATACCTATTCTCAAACTATTCCAAAAAATTGAAGAGAATGGAATACTTCCAAACTCATTCTATGAGGCCAGCATTACCTTGATACCAAAATGAGACAAAGACACTCCAAAAAAAAATTACAGGCTAATATTCCCAACAAATGTAGTCACAAAAATGAAAGACTTGTACTCTGAAAACTATAAGACACTGAAGAAGGAAACTGAAGATGACACATATAAAAGGAAAGATATCCTGTGTTTATAGAATGGAATAATTAATATTGTTAAAATGTCCGTACTACTCAAAGCAATCTATATATTTATGCAATCCCCATCAAAATACCCATGATATTTTTTAAGAACTGGAACAAATAATCTTAAAACATATAGAGAGCTAAAAAAGACTCTAAATAGCTTAAGTAATTTTGGGGAAAAGGAACAAAGATGGGGACATCACACTCCCTGACTTTAGACCATACTACAAAGCTACAGTAATCAAAAATAGTATGGTACTGGCACAGAAACAGATGCAAAGATCAATAGAAAAGAACAGAGAGCTCAGAAATAAACCCGTGTATATGGTCAATTATTCTATGGCAAAGGAGGCAAGAATATACAATGGAAAAAAGACAGTCTCTTCAATTAGTGGTGTTGGGAAAACTAAGCAAGTATATATAAAAGAATTAAACCAAAACATTTTTTATACCATATTAAAAAATGAAGTCAAAATGGATTAAAGACATAAATTTAAGACCTAAAGCCATAAAACTCCTTTTTAAAAAGGCAATATGCTCTTTGGCATTGGTCTTAGCAATATTTTTTTGGATCTATTTTCTAAGGGAAGGAATACAAAATCAAAAATAAACTAATTGGACCAAATTAAACTAAAAAGCTTATGCACAGTGAAGGAAACTATCAATGAAATGAAAAGACAGACTACTGGATGGAGGAAGATATTTGCAAATCATATGACCAATAAGATGTAAATATCCAGAATATGGAAAGAACTGTTACAACTCAACATAAGAGAACAGTAGGGAGGTTCCTCAAAAAATTAAAAGTAGAGCTATCATATGATTAGCAATTCCACTCCTAAGTATATATCCAAAGAAAATGAGTACACTTATTTGAAAAGATATAGCACCCCAATATTCATAGCAGCATTCTTTACAATGGCCAAGATATGGAAGCAAATTATATGCACAATGACAGATGAGTGGATAAAGAAGATGTGATATATAAAGAAGATGTGTGTGTAATATATTCCACACATACAATTGAATATTACTCGGCCAAAAAAGGAATAAATTTTTGCCCTTTGCAGTATCATGGATGGACCTTGAGGGTATTAGGCTAAGTGAAATATTACACAGAGAAAGACAAATTTTGTATGATATCACTTATATGTGGAATCTAAAAAATTTTTAAAAATGAATATAACCAAACAGATTCAGAGATGTATAGAACACACTGGTGGTTGGCAAAAGGGAGAGGGGTGTAGACAGGGCAAAACAGGTGAGGCAGATTAAGAAATAAAGACCACTAGGTATAAAATAGATAAGTTACAAGGATGTCATGTATACCACTGGGATACAGTCAATTATTTTATAGTAATTTTATATGGGGTATAATCTATAAATACATCAAATTACAATGCAGTACACCTGAAACTAGTATAAAATTGTAAGTCAACTATACTTTATTTTAAAAAGAAGAAAATCAATCAATCAAACAAAGATAATGATAGCTTTAAGGGCTGGCAGTAGAGCATCAAGAACTAGTCATATTTTAGATTTATTTTGAAAGTGAAGATGATAGCCTTTGCTGAGGGTTTGGAGATGGAGTATAACAAAATAAAGAAAGCAAAGATAATCCCAATACCATAGATCTGATCATCAACCACGTAAGTGTCAGGACAAGTAACTGGCATGGGAAGAGGTAGATCTGTGTATGAGTATGTGGCAGGCCAGTGTGTGTGTCCAGGAGAGGAAATCAAGAGTTCAGTTTTGGACATGTTCATTTCAAGATGCCTATCTGGTATACAAGCAGAGCTATTGAGCAGATGGTTGCAGGAGGTAAGGCTAGACAGGCACAATGCCTGGGATGCTTTCTATTTTCATAATCCCTGGAGCATCTGACTGCTAGATGCTGGTCTTGAGGTTTTTCTCAGCAACCTAGGTACCCAAACTCTTGAAAAGTCCCAAAAGATGAGACTATCACTTGGGCAGCCATGAGGTGACCTGCTGGACATAGGTTCAGAGAGCTGGAAAGCTGATCGGACTAATTCCAGACCTCACTTCCTGAAAGTAAACTCCCCGAGAGTGCCTGCAAAAAGGTGCATCAGTCACTCATCAGCAGAGCAGACGTTGCTCTGGTCCTCAGTGGATGGTAGCTGCCCTTCTTTGCAGGGTCTCTCTGCTCATAGCCCCCAACCTGCCCCTTAGTTTCACTAAAACCCATAGGCCCCAGCCCACCCAGATCTTAGCTCTCACTTCCCTGGTCTATGATGACAACCCGGGTGCTAGCCTCCCTTTCCCTCTAGCCAGGCAGTCTCCTGTCTTCACTCTCCCAAACAGTCTGCCCTAGGGTGATCCCAGCAGCTAAGATGCCTGCAAAACCAGGGGTAAGGCTCTAATAGAACTCAGCAAAGTCAAGATGATGAGATGAGCCTGGATGTCAGAGTGGCAGGTAGCTGTCTTCTTTGATTTGGATTCATAAATCATAAGTCTGATCATTTCCAAAAACCTTTGCTGGTGCCCTAAAGCCTATATAATAAATCCCAAATTGCATTCCACAAAATGGCACAATTTTTCATGCCTTCTCATTCATTTGCTCACTCACTCACATTGTCATTCATTTCTTCATTACTGAGACCTACTATGAGGCCCTGTGCTGGACTTTGGAGATACACAAACACCACACCATCCTCTCCTCAACCCACCTTACCCCAAGAATAGTGCAGCTGAGGGAAGAGGCACTCCTGTGAAATGAGGCTTTCCACTAGATGCACAATACCTTTGCTTGGGGGTCATAAGTATATCTCCAAACACACAATCCTCCTTAAAGAGGTGGCCCTCTCCATTCCAGCCACGCCTCATGCCACCTCCTCCAGGCAGACTTCTGTGGGCTCCTTGTTCAGCATCCTCATAACCTGGGGCTCACTTCTTAGAGGACTACCAAATTTCACCCCCTACTGTTCTTTTCTCCTCCAGGATGTCACTAAGGACAAGAAACAACTCATGATTACCGGTAAGCTTGACAACCAGCAAGTCCTCAGCACACAGCCGTCCAATGACAACCTGTCACCAGCTCACAGGAGAAAGCCCCTCTTTATAGGCACCCCATCAAGAATCTGCCTGCAATGCAGGAGACCCTGGTTAGATTCCCGGGTTGGGACGATCCCTGGAGAAGGGAAAGGCTACCCACTCCAGTATTCTGGCCTGGAGAATTCCATGGACTGTATAGTCCATGGGTTCGCATAGAGTTGGGCATGACTGAGCAACTCACTTCACATCCCACCTTCTGGCAGATAATAAGCTTGGATAGAAAGTAATGTGGTAATCAGGTTATAGCAGACTAAATACTGATACCCCAACAGTCACCGTTTGCAAAGATTTACAGCGTTCTGGATTCTGTGCTGATAAAATCATATGCATGACCTCCTGTCACCCTCACATAGATGCTATTCATCACCGCCCTTTTACAGATGAGGACACTGAAGCTCAACAGGGCAATGCCTTACTTGAGGTAATACAGCTGGTCACCAGCAGAGTCAGAGCTGACCCAGATCTTTGAGAGTCTAGTGCCAGAGTCCTCCCCAGTGGGTGCTGTGTCTTCTCTATGGACGACTGGATGTCTGAACAAAGCAGGGGTAGCAGGGCAGGCAGAGGAGAACGAGGCACAGGCACGCCCAAGTGGGAGTGATGGGCTCTGTCCTTTGAGTAATTCTCCTGTCCTGCTTTTGCTGGTACAGCACCAGCCACTCAGAGTGAGCGCTAATGTGGGAGGAGAGACAGCAGGTAGAAGGGCTGGCACCATCCCAACCTTGGCCTCCCTCTGGCTTTATTTCCAGCTGTTTGACTGTGCAAACAGACCATGGCAAGTGGTCACCCCACTGTCTGCTTTCCTGAGCAGCTGCAAAACGATGTGAGGTTTGCGCCAGGAGTAGTGAGTGAAGCAGGGCAAACCTCCACCCCACGGGCATATGTTCTCCAACCTCAGGGAAGTAAAAGGTGATTGTTATGATTCCAACAGCCCTGGGTCAGACACTTCCCATGCACAGCTACCAGAACTCAGCTGTGGCCCCATCGAGTCTGTGATCCTTTCCTGGAAATGTTAAGATATTCTGAAGCCAAATGTAAGAATGATGTATTCTTTGAAAGTCAAAGGGGAGACCCTCTGATCACCCTGTTACTGAGGGGAAAAGAAAAAGACTTTGACATGACAATTGTCATTGATGATGTGATGTACTTGACTAGCATGTTCCTAGAACTGATTATTACAAATCGTGATTTTTAGAAATGCTGCTAATCAGATGGAGGGGTGGGGAGGGGCAAGGCCAGAGGAAATTCCAGCTGCTGGAAGCTGCCGTTTCACCCCCAACAGGGTGGGCCCACTCTCTGAAAGATACAGGGTGGGCCCACTCTCTGAAAGATACAGCATTCCCAACTCAGCCTCCTGTAGAAGTGATGGTTGGGAGTGGCCCCTTGGCCCCAGCAGAGGCCACTGACGAGACTGCCCTTGCACCTGCCCTGTAATCATACCCAGAGAACGAAATCAGCAAGCCATGCTCAGGAAATGAACTCTGGGCATAGAGGATGTTCCCTCTTGCTAATGGGTTCATGGTGGCATGAGCCAATGGAAGCAAGGCTTCAGCCCTGCTTGCAGAGGGGATACAGAGGGAGACTCTCTGTATCTCGTGGTGCAGCCAAAGAACTTCACCCCTAGGTGACACAGTTCCTTCTGACCCAGTCGTCATCCTTACACCAAGACAGCCCTGCCCAGAGCACTGCCCAGGGATCTGGGCACATCAGTCCCTATAGAGACTGACAACCATCGGAGTGGAACTAAAGGACTCTGGATGCAATGAAAACTCCTCAGAGGCAGAAGTGTAAGTTCAGCCACACAATCAGCTAGCCGCCTCCCAAGTAGAGGCAGGAGTCCTCCCAGTTCTCACTCTCAACTCCCTTGGTCTGGCCCTAACCATGGCACCCAACACACCGCATCATCACCACCTAATTTGCTCCCTCAGGGTCAGGGACTAATTAGCCATTCAGACTAATGGCTAAAAGTGGTATAAACCTCATGAACTACCTGCTCAGTACAAAGTGCTTACACATTAACACCAGTGCTGGCAATGAGTATACTCAAAGAAGGCCTAAAAAGGCCAAATTTACTATAAAGTAAATTTGCTGTCTGTTCTAGGCACTTGGGTGATAACAAACAGCATCTGACTGCCCTGGGGTAAAGCTCCTGAGTACAGCACACTTGGAGTGCCATTTGTCATTGCAGCCATGTGACTGAAGCTGAGTTGTGTGTATCCTCAGAAACAGTATGTCCTCATGGGCGATGACCACCCTGCAACCTGCAATCCTCAACATATACAGTCCAACTGAAGAAAGGTGGTGGGCTCTTGGGGTGACCTCCTGCAAAGAAAGAATGGGGGATACAAAGTCCTAAGTGTAACCAGAGGTCCTGGTGCTCAGGTAAGAGACTAGGCAGCCTCCCCACTTTGATCCAGGTATTGATGTTGAAGGCACCAACTTCTCTACCCAAGTGGCTAACGTCAAGATACCCTTTGAAGAAATATTTGTTGAGCCTTTGAGATATGGTTGAAGCCTTCACACACCATAGAGAAGCAGAAAAAAGAAATTTAACACAGTCCATATTTTTTCTAGGCAAGTCTGCAGAGGGTGGTTAGAAGCACAAGGTACAGAAAGATAGCCCAGGCTTGCATGTCTTGAGACCAGGCACAGGAAATACTTAATGAGAAAAGATGAATGTTATATTTGTTATGCAGGAGGGCACCAGCGGACAGTTACATCTGCCACCCCCTAAATTAGAGCTATTTGTTCTCATAGAATTAATTGCAGAAATAAATAAAATTTATCTTCAATATTTGGCATGTGATCTTAGAAATTAGAATTCATGAGCTCACATTTTCAATAACTCACATATAAATATAGACAAACGGATGTTTTAATGCAAATTTAATATACAGTAGTTAAATTAATGATTTTTCTCGGTTTGTTTTTAATTGGGGGGAAAAAACCTCCCAGCCACACTGTATAAATCAAACTCGCCCAGCGTGTTTGCGTGATAGAGAAGTCAGCACGTTCATGGCCATGTATCAAGATCTGATTTGCTTAAAATAAATGATTCCTGCTTCCAGCTCCAAACGCAGCATCATGTTAATGCATATTCATAACTGGCCATTTCTTCCCTTTTTTCCTCCTTTGTGTTTTATATATTCTGGATTGAAAACATAACCAAGGACATTTGTTCCCAGGGGCCAGCTGGGTCAGGAATGCTGTAGTCAATTGGATTAAAGATGTGATGAAGAATCTTTTACTGCTCTGAAAGCAGACAGGAAAGGAAAAGCCCCTCCTGCAGAACTGGACTTGGGCCGCAGAACTGCAGGGTGGGTGGGTGGGTGGGAGGGTGGGAGCCCTCCCTGCTGGGGCCGAGGCAGTGGGTGCCCACGCAAGGAGATGGTGAAGGACAAGACCCGGAATGCGGGCTCCGCTAATTGCTCTTGCGCATAGCTCATCTCGCCTCATCCGCGGTGATTGCCTCTTGATTTCATGCTAGATGCCTATACTGCTACCAGGAGCCTCTTGGTGAGTTTGTGGACCATACGAAAAAGGCATTTTTATCACCGGTTTAATGCCCCATGGCTGACAGGGAACAGGCGCGCGAGAGAAGCGATGCTATGGCTTGGGCATTAAAGGGATCATTAAGCTTCGCGTTAAGGAAAGGTCTTGTTTTCAGTTACATGCCAAGTGCAGAGCCAAAAGTGACGGGTAAGCAAAAGGCAGGGGGGGATCCTCACCTTGCCTGGCCAGTCGCTGCCCTGCATCTCCACCTCTTCTGTCCTCCCCACCCACCCTCCTGGTCAGCTCTGGATGATTACAGAAAGAGAGCATCCACTAGGAGCAGAGGCTTGCACCCCAACTCTACTCACTGGTTGTGCTCCTCTAAGAGGTGATGTGACCCACCACCGTGCCCTCACTTGTTTCTCAGCCCCCTTGAGCTTCCCCAGGGGAAGCTAAGGTCCCCTTAAAGAGGTAACCACTGGCATTAACTCTCTCCTTCACCCCAGGCAACTGCTGCTCCCCAAGTACCCCTGAAGGCTTCCTTTAATGCCCAGCAGAGAGAGGCTCACCCCCTCCCTCTCAAGCTTAATCCCAGAGCTTTCTGCCTCCAAGTATCCAGGGACTCATCACTGAGACACAGAATCTGTGGAATATGAGCATTTAACCAGGGGACTTGAAGCTTCAAGAAATGGGAAACTGCCCTCTTGGTCCAATTAGCTGGTACATGGATCTCACCCACACTGATGGCAGTCTGGAGAGACGGCCCAGTGGAAAGAAGAAATCAAGTGGAGTTGAGGGCTGCATAATTTACAGATGACCTGGGGCAGCCGTAAATAATGAACATCCCCAAAGTATGATTTATTGTTTTATCAGGCATCCTGCTTCTTCCCAAAGAGAAGCTCCAGGGATGAAGATATATTTGTGACAAGATTTATATGGCAGCCACATTGCTTTAGTCTATACCCAGAGGACATGTTCTTAAGTTCCTATGAATTCCTCTCTAACCAACAGTTACATGGCAGCCACTGAACTCTTGACCGAGTGCCTAGGGTCAGTCCAGCCCTAGAAAGGCAACCAACCAGTAGTGACAGAAACACACAGTCCTAATCTTCAAAGGGCCAGGGCAACAGCTCTCCTGATGTCAATAACCTGTCCCCAAGACTCAGCAACTCTTCTGGGATTGGGCCCTCACTCTCCAGGATACTATACTGTTTCTTCCGCTAGAAATCCAGCTTGAAGGTGACAAGCCCTATCTCCTCTCCATTCAATTCAAAGTTTGTGGGTTTTCAGTAGGGCACCTCAGACAGAACACAGTTACACTGGGGCAAGGTCCTTGGGTGGCTGAGTTGGGTAGGAAGGGCTGAAATGGTCCAAAAAATAAAATTTCTGACAATAGTAACCTAAGGTCCAGTATATGTTCTGTCTACACAAAGAAAGGGCTTCCCTGGTGGCTCAGATGGTAAAGAATCCGCCTGCAATGAGGGAGACCTGGGTTGGGAAGATCCCCTGGAGAAGAGCATGGCAACCCACTCCAGTATTCTTGCCTGGAGAATCTGCATGGACAGAGGAGCCTAGCAGGCTACAGTCTATGGGATCGCATAGAGTCAGACATGACTGAGGGACTAAGCACAGCACACAAAGGGGAAAAAAAAAACACCCAAAGTACAGAATGTGACAGATTAAACAAGGGATGCACATATACTCAGAAAGGGTGAAATGCTATGTTGGTATCAGGGACAGTTACTCCTTGTTGCTGCATCTCTGTGACAAAGTTGTAATGTTCGTGCTGCCTTCTGGTGCTGCCACAAGCCCTGCCTAAGATGGAACTACCTCCGCCCTCTTCTTTCACCTGCAGACGATTCCATGGGATTATCTGGGCCCTATTAGGCAGCTACTCTGTGCCAGTCATAACAGCAATGGAAGTCTGGAACCACTAGCCAGGTATGAGCCAGAGGATGTGGGCTCAGCACCAACGCTGGCAAGAGGCAGGCTGGCCATGATCCCCCAGTGATAGATGGATGTGAAACCCGGCCCAATGGCTCTGCCAGCCACCGCTTTTAAAAAGCCCGTCCTTGCTGTGTTCCAGTCATGTCCCCGAGGCTTATCAGCTCTGACATACTCCCGACTCATTTGTTTTTCTTATTCTCCCCACAATCACTTCTAGAGGGGCATCATTTCCCTGGCAAATGGTGCAGTTGTCAGATCACCTGATTAAGAGGTGATTTTTTGCTGTGAAATCATGGGCCTGTGTCTGAACAGAGCCCATCAGACAGACTCTTGGTGGGGGTGGAGTCTATTTTCTCCTCTGATGCCAAATAAAAAAATCACAGTTATGACCGCCCTACACATTTGGCCTAACAGACTTACCATCTTAGGCAGGGCTTGTGGCAGTACCAGGAAGCAGTAGGAGTGTTACAACTCTGTCCCACAGACACAGCAACAAGGAGCAACTGTCCCTGATATTAACACAGCATTTCACTGTTTCTGAGTACATGTGCATCCCTTGTTGAATCTGTCACATTTTGTACTTCGGGCTTTTTTTTTTCCTTTGTGAATACATAGCATATATTAGATTCCTGGTGACCAATGTCAGCAATTTTATTCTTTGGGCCATTTCGGCTTCGCCTTCCCAACTCATCCAACCCATCTGGCCCTTGCTGGCTTGGGAAAGCTGGTCAGTGCTAAGGGGGACAGCCCGGACTGCAGAGCCTGGCTGCAGACTTCAGACCTCAGTTCCTCCACTCACCATCTCTGCCCTCAAGCAGTATTTTCTACTGTTTCTCAGTTCCCCCTTCTGTGAAATGGGGATTAAGAGAGGTACCCATTTCAGGGAGTGGCAGCTGGGATTAAATGTGGTGATGCTGTATAACCAGTGTCTGGCACACAGTAAGTGCTTTGTAAGTGTTTGTACAAATAAATGAGCCCCATCCTCTGGGCAGTTCTGTTGGTTCAGTGTCAGAGTGGACCGTATTTGCTGGATGGGGCTCAGAAGCCATCCCGACATCACACGTTGGAGGACTGATGTGTACATTGATACCAGGAAGAGGTAGAAATTCCCTTCTCCAAGGGGTCTTCCCAATCTAGGGATTGAACCTGGGTCTCCTGCATTGCAGCAGGTTCTTTACCATCTGAGCTACTAGCAAAGCCCCACCTCTCCATGCATGTTGCCTCAATTCTTAAAAAGACCAGATGAGATGGGCAGAAGGACTGTTATTACTCCTGTTTTATACACAAAGGGACTGAGGCCAGAAGGATAAGAGAAACGACTTATTGAGGGTTATAAGGACAGGGTGAAATCAGAGTCGCTTAATTCATTTATTACTTTCATTGATGTCTACTCTGATCTAGCGGCCAGGAACTAAGCTGGAAGTAACCTGGGCTCTGCCTTCAGGAAGCCATGGTGACAGATGGGCAAACTCCAGAGAACTTACATCAAGGGAAGAAAACTTTGCAGGGGAAGTGTGAGGGGCAGCAGGGTGGGGAAGACCAGCTTTGCAGGACAATGGTGGGAAGAGGCCAACCAGTATGGGCTGGGTCTTAGAGAATGAGAAGCGTACCAAGTGAAGGACTGGGAATGCCATGGCAAGTTGAGGTAGCAAAACCAGCATGGCATGGAGGCAGGCAATGGCACCTTGACCTTGGAGCTGTAAGATGTACCAAGGACTGAGCCCGTGGCCCAGAGGCACATGTAGGAGAAACTGGGGCCCTGTGTGTTGTAATTCAAGGAGTATAGATGCTATCCTGCAGGGATCTGATGACAGGCTGGCGTGAGGGATGAACTGAGTGGTAAGATGTGTGTGGTAGCAGGACATCCTTGATGGTCCAGTGACTAAGAGTCAGTGCTCCCAGTGCAGGGGGCCCGGTTTCAATCACAAGTCAGGGAACTAGATCCCACATGCTGCAGTTAAGAGCCTACCACAACATGGCACAACCAAAGATCCCATGTGCTGCAACCAAGACCCAGTGCAAATTAATATTTGATTTTTTTTTAAAAAAGATGTGCATGTTAACAACATTAAGAAAATGATTGTGTAGACTACCCTAGGGTAAGGGAGCAGTGAGCCCAAAAGCCATGAGAGTTGGAGTTCTACTAATCCAGCCAGCAAGGACAGAGCATCTATTATCTACAAGGTATACTTTGTGGTGTTAGGATAAGCAGTGAACCAAAAATCTCTGTTCTCTTGGAGTTTACATTTCAATATAGTAAGAGGTGATGAACTTCTCAGCCAGGGTGGTGATAATTGGAATGAGACTGGAGAATAACAAAAGGAGCTTCCCAGGATGGTAAATTTTCAAAGTTCATTGCCAACTGGCACATCTTTTGGAATGCCCCAAGACAGCAGAGCCAAACAACTTTTGAGTTGCCAAAACCTTAAAGGGGATTGTTTATATATCTTCCTTATTCTCCAACTGTGAACATTCAACTTTCAAGTGAAAAAATTATAAATAAGGATATAGATGGAACTGCTGTGAAGAGAGATGCAAAATAACAGTAGCTCAATACAGGAGACACCAATTTCTCTCAGGCATGATGATTTGGGCATTGTCAGTTCAGGCTGGTGTGGACCCCAAAGTGCCTGGGGTCCAGATTTTTCTATCTGATCACTCCACCCATCCCAGCATGGGCCACCTTGTCCTTGGCATCCTAGACAATTCACCTCACCGTGTCTGCATCTAGACAAAATGGAAAGGGAACAAAGAGGAAAATCAAAGCACACAGTTTCAGGGCACATCTGGGAAGTAACTCACATTGCTGAGCTCACCCCCGACAGGCCAGCACTGAGGAAGTGGCCAGAGCGAGCTGGCAGCGTGGCTGGCAAGTGCAGCCATGGGCCAACCGAAAAGTGATGGTTCCAGAGAAGACAGAATGGATGTGGGGGGCCAACTTGTCTCTCTGCAAGAAAAAATAAAAAGAGGCTTCCGTGCTTTGTCAGGGACTTGAAACTGCTTTCTGACTTAACCTCCAAACAGCCGCTGCTCTCCACTGTTCTCATCCCAGTCAATTCTTGGGACAGAACAAAGACTCTGTAGACACTGCTCACACAAAAGCCAGACAACTGGATTTAACCTTCAAGGGGGATAAACGGGCCTGACTCGGAACTTGTGTTTTTCTGAATTCAATTACTCAGACTTCCCCGGTAAACATGTAACTTTGATAGGAAACATTAAGGGCCCACAGTTCTGACAGTCTGCCGGGTAGAAGTCCAGTGCTTAGCTGCTGACTTCCCTTGGCTTTCTGTTTTGTCCCCCAAGAGGCCTCTCAAGCCATCAGCTGTACCCCCAAGCAATGTGTACCCCGAGCACTCTTCTGAGGTGGCTGGGGGAAATCAAATTTCACAGCTTAGACAACAAAACCTGGTAGGCCCCTCATACGACTTGGTCCCTTAGCTCCTGGGGTGGGTAGCAGCCGCCCACGCAGGGTGATGGGTCCTAACCAGAGGCGACGCCACTCAGGAAGAGAAGCGCGCCAGTGTCCCCACCCGCCTCTCTGAGCAGAGCGCTGCGCCAGCACCCTTGCCGCTGGCCCCTCCCCACAGCCCTCTGGGTTTTCCCCTGCTCTACACCCCGTGTCCAAGTCTCTTGCACCCATTCTCTCCCTAGCACGCCTGCTGGCCAACCGGTCTCCTCTCTCTGACCTCTCCAATCTGCCCTTGACTCAGCCCCAGAACCATCTCCTCAGAATCCGCCTTGGACCAGCACCCTCTCTGTCCAAACACCTCCCATGCTGACTCCATCTGGGCCAGTAGCATCCTTTCTCTTAGGCAGGAGATTTCTAACAGCAAGATGAACTTCTAAACCTGAGAGTAGTTACCTAAGTTTGGAAAACATGACTCCAGACAGCCACGGTGCCGAGCAATTGCTTCAAATTCGGCCAGTCTTTTCAATAAAATTGCATTCTTCTCATACCAGCCTCCATGTAATCAGATACAGTTGTGGGAACCCTTGTAAGAACAGTTATTTATTCCATCTATAGGCAGTGCTGTTCTGGGCATGCCGACAGGAGGCAGGACCCCCTGTACAGTGACTCCTCACTGGGAACCTCAGTCCCCTGAGTAAAGGGAAAACCCTTCTCTCAGGGTTCAGGGCCCTGGCCACGTGGTCCCACACACACACACTAGTCAAGCTTAATGTTGCCTGTTCCCCCAAACCCACAGTCTCAACCAAGTGAGTAGTCTCAGTGCTCTAACTCCCCATCCACACTCCCTTCCTCCATCAACTCGTTCTCCCCTTCACTCATCTGCCCTGCTGTGAACATGTCCATAATATAAAAGGGCTTTCCTTGTGGCTCAGACAGTAAAATGAAATCTGCCTGCAGTGCAGGAGACCTGGTTTGACCCCTAGCTTGGGACGATCCCCTGAAGAAGCAAATAGCTAGCCACTCCAGTATTCTTGCCTGGAGAATTCCATGGACAGAGGACCCTGGTGGGCTATAGTTCATGGGGTCGCAAAGAGTCAGACATGACTGAGCACCTAACACACAACATAAAGCGACCCTCCTCCCAGTCATTATCTTAAATTCCATGCATAAGGTCAGATATGGATCTAGTCCTCCTCCTCCAAGCAGCCTTCCTGGCTGCCCAACCTTCCCTGGTTCCTATCATACACCCAGGAAGCACCTCATGGTTAGAACAAAAGACAGAATCAAGGGTGACATGTGCCATGTTTGTTAATTCTGTCTCTCAAACAAGATGCCACTTTCCTTACTTGAAGGATCTGACGTGTATCTCATACCCTGAGTCTGCCTAGCAGGAGAGATCAATAAATATCTGATGGTTGATTATTAAAAACCTGACGGCTGATTAGCGTTATCACAGAAAGAACACATCACGTTCAATTCCCACTCATGTATGTACAACTGGCCCCACGCAAGGAATATCAAGCATCGTGGATAACAAATTCCAATGATAACTCAGATTTTCCAAATATAAAGACACAAGGCAAACATTGGCCATCCTTTGCTGTCACGTTACTTCTACCCTGGCAAGGCAAACATTGGCCCTGAATTTTTTGTTTTTTATATGAACTGAAATTTTAACTTTTCATATGAATGTTTTGGAGCCAGGCATGGACAGCTTAAAATCCTTTTTGCAAAGCTTTACCCACAGAGAAAGTAATTTGCACGTCCTCTTCTCCAGCAGTTTCCAAACTCTACACTTCGTATCTGCTCCTTCAAATAATTTTCCTCTGAACATCTGCCTGCTGCTCCATTACCGTGGGATGACTAAAGAACATGCCATCCTTTGCTGTCACGTTACTTCTACCCTGGCAGGGCCATCTCAGGATTTATGCCACCTCCCAGAGAGCTCCGTGCAAGATGAGCTGACTAGCTATGAGTGTACTGGGAATCAGAGACGCCCTGAGCCCAGATATCCTGAGCTCACCAATAATGGCCATGCTGTGCTTAGGATCAAAGGCCTCTGCTTTAGACCTTTCTTCCTCTTAACCACGCTGGTTTTCACAATTTCCCTGAAAAATCAATTTGGAAAAGGCATTTTGGGGGAAAAGCAAATAAAATTTTGTTACTGAATTTTATTTAGAGGAAAAATGTAGTACTTTCCATAAAGAGGCAATTTGATTATATTACAATTTCATTCCTAATCTGTATTTCCTATGTCAAAGCATTCTTTAATGGATCAGAAATAGATAATTGCCAGCCATATACTGTGTTGCAGCCTCCGGAAACAATGTGTCTCTAATGTCTTCTCCCAGAGGCCCGCATTGCTACTGACACTCAGGGCCAACTCCTGCCAGATGGGTGGACCGCCTGGCCGGCCTGTCTTGCCACTGAGATGACTGTGGTCATAGAGGGAGCTCTGACTGAGCTGCCCAGAGCTGAACACTTGAGGGAACAGACTCGGCCACGTAATTTCCCTACAGATTCCTGAATTCCTCACTTTTGCCCCAGCAAAGATTTGACACAGAGCTCCCACTGAACTCCTTGTAGGTCCAACTTTCCCACTGACACCTGCTCACATCCATCCCTGAGTGGCTGAACTCTCAAGGCTGGGGCAAATGCAGGAAAGGCTGTCTGTCCCCTAGAGAGACTCCCTCCACAAGCTAAGAAATGGTGCCCGGGACACTCCACAATCGACATCAACAGGAAGCCAGAGCCCCTGAAGGGATAAGGGGCTGTGGTGAAAATCCCAGCGGGAGGGGAGAGGAAGGACACAGCTGCCGAGCTGTAACCCCAGCGCTCCCTCACTTGCTGACCCTGCACACTGTGTGCCTGTGCTGCAGAGACCCTGAAGGCACGCTGTGCTGTGAGTAAGACAGACCTGTGCCTGGTGTCAGGAGATGTATATTCCAGAAGGGGACACCAATACTAAACAAGCATCTGGAGAAAAGTGAGTGGAGGACTAGATCCAGGAACTGGAAAGGGGCTGCAGCAGGAGTCATGGGAGGCCTCCCAGAAGAGCTGACTTTTAAGTTCAGAAGAGAAGGAAGGGAAGGAATTTGTCAAATAGATAAGGGTAAACAGAGTATTAAAAAGCAGAGACATCACCTTGCGACAAAGGTCTATATAGACAAAGCTATGGCTTTTCCAGTAGTCATGTATGGATATCAGAGTGGGAGAAGACACGGAAGAGTCCCTTGGACAGCAAGATCAAACCAGTCAATCCAAAAGGATCTCAGCCCTGAATATTCATTGGAAAGACTGATGCTGAAGTTCCAATACTTTGGCCACCTGATGCAAAGAGCCAACTCATTGGAAAAGACTCTGATGCAGGGAAAGATTGAGGGCAAGATGAGAAGGGAGCGACACAGGATGAGACAGTTGGATGGCATCACTGACTCAGTGGACGTGAGTCTGAGCATGCTCCAGGAGACAGTGAAAGACAAAGGAGCCTGGCGTGCTACAGTCCATGGGGTCACAAAGAGCTGGACACAACTTAGTGACTGAACAACAACAGCAGGGTCAGGTTGTGGCAGGAAGATTAAATGGCACATGCAAAGACACTAGGAGAGACTTCTCTGATGGTTCAGTGGTTACTCCCAATGCTGGGGGCGGGGAGGCGGGGTGCTGCTGAGTTCAATCCCTGGACAGTGAGCTAAGATCCTACATGCCACAGCGAAGAGCCTGCACACCCCAAGAAAGATCCCGTGTGCTGCAACTGAGATCTGGTACAGCCACATGAATATTAGAAAACGAAGATGTTGAGGACAGGGAGAGCCAGATATACCCACCAGCCTGAGCCTGAGACAAGCTGAGTGTCTGGAGTGTGCAGCCCAGAGTCTGAGTGTAGATTCTATCTGATGGTAGGACTTCACTGAAGGGTTTGAGCAGGCTGCGATGTGGTCAGCTCTGTCCTCTGGCTGTGAGGGGTGGTGAGGAGGCTGTTGTCAATCCAGGTGGGCTACAGTAAGGGATGGCGGTGGCCTGCACTTGTGAAGCACAGCTGGGTTCTAGCCCCAGAGTTGTGGCTATGTGCCAAGTGAACACACTGACCAGAAAAGAAACGCTCCCAGAGGACATTGATGGGAGAAGCTGACAGGGGCTCTGGCCTCTCCAGCAGGGGCACAAGCTCCAGGTGGTCCAGGATGAGATCTTTACTGCTCTGGCCACAGGAGGGAGGTGGAAAGAGCTGGTGTCCCCTCCAGTGTGAAAACCTCAGGCTGCTCCCTTAGCTTGGAGTGTTCCCCTCACCCTTTATCCAGGTAACTTCTACTTATCCTTCAAGGCCCAGCTCAAAAGTCACTTCCTCAGGGGCCTCCTCTGGCCTCTCTGACTAGGTCAGGCCCATCGTCATCTGCCGTGGCTGCCCCTGCACCTCACACAACAGCTCACACCACAACTGCAGGGCCACACTCTCCAGAGTGACTGTTTGATCCGTGTCCCTCTCTCTTACCTATATATGGGTAGACCCTACATGATGGTAGACCTACAACCGTGCCTGGCACACAGTAGGTGCTCAGTTACTGTTTGTTTAATGGATGTGGCAGAAAGTCAGCCACATACTTTGTCTCAGGTGATAACATTTCTGGCAGACATAGAAAGATTTCTATTTGTAAGGTCAGTCTCTCCCTCCTGGCCTTCATCCTGGAAGATGAGGCCAAGGACTGGACAGAGCCATTTTCTCTGCTCTGTTCAGGAGATTTAGACCCACGGAAAAGCATATAGCCAACACTGACTCTCATTAAAAAAAAAAAAAAAATTAAAAATTAAACTTTTAAAGTTGGACCATTCTGGAGCCCAGGAAACATCCTTTCATAATTAGAAGATTAGGGAGCCTGTTGTGAGAACAGAGCTATCATTATCACACTTTATTACCAAAAAATTATATACAAATTGTACAATTATAAAAAAATAGGTTGCGTCCTCCCAAATTGCAATATCCTACATATCTCTAGAGGAAAATTTCTATTTCCACCTAGAAGGAAGGAGGGGTTCTGATTTGAGAGTTTGAGGGGGATCTGCACAGGTCACTGTCAGTAACCTGTTTTATTGATAAATTGATTGACTCGGTTGCCCTTGCTCTGTCCTCCCAAGGGTTCTTTCTGATGGCCACCTTGCTACAGACAAACACTCCCTGTGCCAGGCCAAGGAGCACTACCCAAGTCTGTGTGGAGGCACAGACTCCAGATCCCAGACCAGTGAGCCCTCTGACCCCCTGCAAAGCCAGGAACACCATCCAGTGCTATATCATGTGCCTGGGATGTGGCAGAACCTGGGAGAGTACACAGAGCCTCTCCCTCCAAAGGCATCACGTCTGCATCACTCTCCCCGGACCCGGGGCAGGCCTCATCTGTGAGCGCTACATGGGCCCAGGACCCCCTAGGGCTGCCCTTGGCTCGATGGTCCACAGTTTTATCTGCAGCCCATGGAAATTCCCTGGTCTCCACTCATTCAACAATGTTCATTCACCAGGTATTAACTGAGCATGTACTGTGGGCAGGCACTGTGTGAAGTACAGGGGACACGATGGGGAGAAAAATTAAACTTGGTCCTTGCCCTCTTGGTCCCCACAGTCCAGCAGGGGTGAGAGGCACTGCTCAGAGTTCTCGCAAGTACAAATGTGGCCATAGGCCCCACACAGGGCCCTTGCCTGGTGCCTCTTCTGCACCTGGTGCCATCTGTCTTGTTTTGAGTCATCCATGTTGTGGCACCAGATGACAACTCGGAACCCCGGGTCTATCCCATCAGCCGTGGGGATGACCACAGCGGCCCTGCCAGGCCTGCCATGATATTGCACTTGACAGCACCCTTCTCTATTCTGTCTCTTCTTCCTCATGAGGATCCCCGCTAACGTTCCGGAGGCTACCAGCTCCTGAGCACTCCCCCAGCAAAGTCACTTTGCTAGCACATTCTCATCTTCCCCTCTGGTTCCAAACTCTTCCACCATGTTCAGAGCAAGGTCTGGCTCATAGCAGTGGTCTGGGGCCCTGGCTCCCAGCACAACCCATAGCACCCTCACACCATATGGCAAGGTCAGAGGACAGGGAGGCACAGCCCTCCCTATGGCAGAGGAAAAGGCAGGCTTTCCCAACATCAGAACAGGCAGCACTTTTTCTTAACTCATTATTTCTTTCCAGAGGCATATACATAAACATAGCTCCCTCCAAGCAATCCTGTCTCCTAAGACCAAAGAAATCAGAGACCTAGAGGCCTCATGCCAATGACCCAGGATTTACAGGGCAGTGGCCAGAAGAGGGGGGATGCTAGGGGGCCACCAAACTCAAGTCCCGCACCTTCCTCAGCCATACCTTCTAAACTTGACATTGGTAGGAGCCTGGCACAGCTTGGAGCCAGACAGCAGTCCTGAGCTCAGAGATCCTGGCCAGAGCCAGGAGAGCCCAAAACCAAAGACATCTCCTGCCTGCAAACCAGGAAGAAGCAGAGAATGGGGGCAGTGGGGGAGAGACAAGATGGGAGTCAGGACTGTGAGCAGCCTCCACCAAGCTCAGCCTTGGGCAGGCTTATCCTGCCCACAAAATAAAGCCCAGACCCCAGTGTTTGTTTCTGGAGGCTCCATGCATGACCGAGGCCAGACCCACCTCTCTCTCCCATCTCTTCTTGTAGGTAAGAAAACCACATCCCCATTTAATTATGGTGGCAGAGTCTATGTCCTGAGCTCTCTCTATATTTTGTTCACATACGGCCCTCATCCTGAGGATATGGAATTCAGAAGCATGAGGCAGGCCCCTGATTGCCCAGCTAGTTCACGAGGAATGGTCCCCAGGTCCATCTGCCTCCAGAGGCTCCTGACTTCCCCACTGTGCTTCCTGCCCTTCCCACATTCCTGCTCACTTCTGGGTTTAGGGGTGCAGAGCAGGGGCAAGGAGGGACAGGTGAGTGACATCTTTGACCTTTGGCTGTCCTGACTCTGAGGCTGCTGAGGGCAGAACTGATGCCAGCTCCCAGCTTCACCTTCGAGTCCTGCTGACGTTCTGATGACTCTCTTTCTAGGGGTCTACACCACACAGTGGCCTCGTGGCAAGCCCCTAGAACCCTTCACAAACCTAGACAGCATTTTAAAAAGCAGAGACATCACTTTGCTGACAAAGGTCTATATAGTCAAAGCTATGGTTTTTCCAGTAGTCCTGTACAGATGTGAGAGTGGGACTATAAAGGCTGAGCACAGAAAATTGATGCTTTTGAACTGTGGTGTTGGAGAAGACTCTTGAGAGTCCCTTGGACGGCAAGATCATCAAACCTGTAGATCCTGAAGGAAATCAACCCAGAATATTAACTGAAAGGACTGATGTTGAAACTGAAGTTCCAATACTTTGGCCACCTGATGAGAAGAGCTGACTCAACTGGAAAAGATCCTGATGCTGGGAAAAATTAAAGGCAGGAGAAGGGGGTGACAAAGGATGAGATGATTAGATAGCATCATGGACACAGTGGATAGGAATCTGAGCAAACCCCAGGAGATAGTGAACGACAGGGAAGCCTGGCGTGTGCAGTTCATGGGGGTCGCAGAGTCGGACACGACTTAATGACTTAATGAACAACAGCAACAGAACCCTTCACGATGCCCTAAATAGAGCCAGACTTCCAACACCCATCACACGATGGTCTGGACTGTGGATGGATGTCACCTAGAGCCAGACATCCTGGAATGCAAAGTCAAGTGGGCCTGAGGAAGCATCACTACGAACAAAACTAGTGGAGGTGATGGAATTCCAGCTGAGCTATTTCAAATCTTAAAAGACGATGCTGTGAAAGTGTTGCACTCAATATGCCAGCAAATTTGGAAAACTCGGCAGTGGCCATAGAACTGGAAAATGTCAGTTTTCATTCTGATCCCAAATAAAGGCAATGCCAAAGAATGTTCAAACTACCATACAACTGCACTCATTTCACATGCTAGCAAGGTAATGCCAAATCCTTCAAACTAGGCTTTAGCAGTGTATGAACTTAGAACTTTCATATGTACAAGCTAGATTTAGAAAAAGCAGAGGAACCAGAGATCAAATTGCCAACATATATTGGATCATAGAAAAAGCAAGAGACTTCCAGAAAAACATCTTCTTCTGCTTCACTGACTACGCTAAAGCCTTTGATTGTGTGGATCACAACAAACTGTGGAAAATTCTTCAAGAAATGGGAATACCAGGTCACCTGACCTGCCTGAGAAACCTGCATGCAGGTCAAGAAGCAAACAGTTAGAATTGAACATGGAACAACAGACTGGTTCAACATTGGAAAAGGAGTACATCAACTCTGTATATTGTCACTTTGCTTATCTAACTTATATGCAGAGTACATCATGCGAAATGCTGGGCTAGATGAAGCACAAGCTGGAATCAAGATTTCTGGTAGAAATATCTATAACCTCAGATATGCAGATAACACTAACTTCATGGCATAAAATGAAGAGAAGCTAAAGAGCCTTTTGATGAAGGGGAAAGAGCTGGCTTAAAACTCAACATTCAGAAAACGAAATCAGAAGATCATGGCATCCAGTCTCATCAATTCATGGCAAATAGATGGGGAAATGATGAAATAGTGAGAGACTTAATTTTCTTGGGCTCCAAAATCACTGCAGATGGTGACTGCAGCCATGAAATTAAAAGACGCTTGCTCCTTGGGAGAAAAGCTATGACCAACCTAGACAGCATATTAAAAAGCAGAGACATTACTTTGCTGACAAAGGTCCGTATAGTCAAAGCTATGATTTTTCCAGTAGTCATGTAGAGATGTGAGAGTTGGACCATAAAGAAGACTGAGCACCAAAGAATTGATGCTCTTGAATTGTGGTGTTGGAGAAGACTCTTGAGAGTCCTTTGAATTGCAAAGAGATCAAACCAGTCAATCCTATAGGAAATCAGTCCTGAATATTCCTTGGAAGGACAGATGTTGATGCTGAAATTCCAATACTTTGGCCACCAGATGAGAAGAGCCAACTCATTAGAAAAGACTCTGATGCTGGGAAAGACTGAGGGCAAGAGGAGAAGGGGATGGCATCACCAACTCAATGAACATGAATTTGAGCAAACTCTGGGAGGTGGTGAAGGACAGGGAAGCCTGGTGTGCTGCAGTCCATGGGGTCTCAAAGAGTCAGACAGGACTGAGCAAATGAACAACAAGAACCCTACACCGTGCCTTTACTCAACACTGACCCCTCTCCTGACTTCCTGGCCCACCTGGGTTCCTCTGAAGTGTCTTGGAAGCCTGAGGCTCCCTCTCCTCTAGGGCCCCATGTCCCCTGTCTGTTTTTCCCTTTTAGACTATATATTCCTTGTTTCAATTACTCATATCCACCTCCTCTGTCAATGGGCCCACTCTAACCAGCTCTGTGTTGTACACTACCTGGGCGTGTGGCCAGCCCTCAAAAAGGTGTCTGTTGAGTGAATACCTGTACACGTGGATGGGCAAGCAGATGGACAAATGAAGAGCTTTCTCCTTCGGCTCTAATTCATCTGGGTGGGGCAAGAAGGGTGGTGGGGAGGGAGGGGTAAGGCCCAGCTGGCAGCCCCCTTGGGATAAGTACTTCCACAACCCTACTGTCTCTGCACTGGGGGGAGGTGTGTGCGTGTACATGCATGCATGTGGAGATAGGGTTCCTGAAACTCTAGTGTGAAATTATCAAGATGTGAAGCTGAGAGGCAGCCCATGGGTGACCCATGGTGCAAGGCTCCTGAAGCTTAAGCGGACCTGCGCTTGCCTGAGAGGCCATCTGTGGGAGAGAAACTCCAACACCCAGTGTGAGATCCTGGGACAGACAGCATGGCCCCCTCAGCTGCAGTGCCTGAAACACAGGACGATTAGGCGGAATTAGCGGAGGGCAGAGAGGGGGGCTTGGAAACTGTCATGGCAACTGTGAGCACATCCTTTGTGCGGCTCTGCTCTTTGTCCCTGCCAGTGAATACCAGAGGCATTACATAAGCAGCAAATGTGCTCTCTGTGGGGACTGGACCCTCGCCACTGGTGGGCTGTGGGCCAGGAGGCACCACACAGGATGTTCGCCCAACCGCCACCAGGAGGAAGGGCCAGGCAACCTGGCCAAGGTCCACAGAGGCCACCCCAGGTGAAACCCACCACCCAATTCAGCCCAGGGCAGCCTCCAACAGCCACGATGAGTAGCCAGAGTGGAGAATCAGGAGTGTCTAGCTCTTGGCCCCAGACTGTGCCGACATCACTCCTCCTCCCCCATTAAAATGCACTTTCACCCTCAAAAGCAATGGAAAAAAGACAGTCTCCACCACTACCTCCCCCATTCATGTGAATTTACCAAGAAAAGTCAAGGCACATCAGCAGCTAATGAGGAGTGAAAATTGAAGCTCCACTTGTCGCATCTCTTCCTCTTTAAGAGGCTGAATTTATAAAACTCAGTCTGAAATCGGTCTGTCTGGCATGACACAGTGATCATCTCCAGAGCACCAGCATGCTGGGTCCCCAGACATAGGGGAAGTGAAGGCTAGTGCCCGTGGCCCCACCTTCGGACATGGCTGTGACACCACCCACCAGCAGAGCTTGCAAAGCCACCAAGGTGACAAGCTGAGATTTCTGACAGCTACTTCCCTGCTCACGAACGCCTGCCTCAGCCTCTGTCCCTGTCACCTGGGGAAGAGAAGTTTTCACAAAAAGACAACTCATATAGTTGAGGGCTCCCGTCCAAGCCTAACGCTCAATGTAACAGCTTTACTTCCAACAGAGTTCTAGAACTTGCTTGAGGCCTATCTCTTTTCTTTCCTTTTGACTTCAGTCAATGGGGATTGATCAAGCACCCACCCTGTGAAAAGAAATTCAAAGAAGAAATCAAACAGGAGGAACAATCTCTGAGCCCAGACTGTCGAACTCAAAGCCACACAGAAAAAATAACCTCACAGCCTTAAACTCACACCCTGCTGGCTCCCAGAACATACACAGAGAGCATCAAGAAGGGTCCACAGGGAAGTGGAAGGAGCAATGTTCCAGAAGCTTTCAGAGAAGAGCAGCCATACTGAAGAGCTGGACCTTCACTGCCAGATTCCAGGGAAAGAAAGAGGGACAGACACAGCAGGACAGAGACCATCATTGTGAGAAAGACGAGCACAGAGTGAAGTCACAGACCAGGCTCCAAATACCAGCTCCACTACTTATCAGCCTGGTGATTCCAGGTGGCTCAGAATCCACCTGCCAGTGCAGGAGACCTGGGTTCAATCTCTGGGTCAGGAAGAGCCCCTGGAGAAGGGAAAGCTACCTACTCCAGTATTCCTCCCTGGGAAATCCATGGACTGGAGCCTGGCAGGCTCCAGTCCATGGGGTCAAAAGCACTGGATTAAGTCACTACTTAGTCATGACTCAGTGACTAAACAACAACAACAACGACTTTGGGTGAGGCTCTCTACCTCTCTTGTCTCCATTTCCTCATCTGTAAAACAGCAACATAAATAGTGCCCTGTGATAGAGTTATGTTGATTCCAGGCAAGTGTGGACAGAGCATGCTCAGCACAACACCTGCAGAGCCAGCATCTGGGCACAGGAAGTGCTTTCACTACCAGGACAGGGAGAAGGTCCCAGCTCTGTCCTAAAAAGCTCCCCAAGAATAGATAAAGAAGACATGGTACATTTATACAATGGAATATTACTCAGCCATTAAAAAGAACCAGAATTGAAAGAGACACGTGTACCCCAATGTTCATCGCCGCATTGTTTACAATAGCCAGGACATGGAAGCAACCTAGATGCCCATCAACTGATGAATGGGTAAGAAAGCTGTGGTACATATATACAATGGAATATTACTCAGCATTAAAAAAAATTCATTTGAATCAGTTCTACTCAGGTGGACGGAACTGGAGCCTATTATCCAGAGTGAAGTAAGCCAGAAGGAAAAACAACAATACAGTATACTAATGCATATATATGGAATTTAGAAAGATGGTAACGAGAACCCTGCATGCGAGACAGCAAAAGAAACACAGATGTATAGAACAGTCTCGTGGACTCTGTGGAAGAGGGCAAGGGTGGGAGGATATGGGAGAATGGCATTGAAACATATGAATTATCATATGTGAAATCAATCGTCAGCCCAGGGTTGATGCTTGGGGCTGATGCACCGGGATGACCCAGGGGGAGGGAATCGGGAGGGAGGAGGGTTCTGGAGGGGGAGCATATGTTTACCCATGGTGGATTCATGTCAATATATGGCAAAACCAACACAATAAAGTAAAGAAAATTTAAAAAAAAAACTAATAAAATACGTTTGCAACTCAAAAAAAAAAAAAAGAATGAAATCACGCCCTTTGCAGCAACATGGGTGGACCTAGAGAGTGTCATACTGAGTGAAGTCAGTCAGACAGAGAAGGATAAATATTGTATGACATCCCTTATATGTATAATCTTTTTTTAAATCTATTTTATTGGAGGATAATTGCTTTACAATATTATGCTGGTCTCTGCCATACATTAACATGAATCAGCCACAGGTATACATAGGTTCCCTCCCTCATGAGCCTCCCTCCCATCTTCCACCCCATTCCACCCCTCTAAGCTGTCACAGGGCATAGTGCTGAGCACCCTGTGTTACACAGAAAATTTCAGCTGGCTATCTAGTTTACACATGGTAATGTATATGTTTCCATGCTACTCTCTCTATTCATCCAACTCTCTCCTTCCCCTACTGTGTCCACAAGTCTGTTCTCTATGTCTGCCTCTCCCATTGCTGTTGCTGCCCTACAAACATGTTCATAAATACCATCAAGAAATGATACAAATAAACTTACTTACAGAACAGAAACAGACTCATAGACTTCAAGAACAAACTTAAGGTTGCTGGGGGTTCAGGAGGAAGGGGAAAAGGGATAGTCAGGGAGTTTGAGATGGACAGGTATACATTACTACATTTAAGATGAATAACCAACAGAGACCTACCATACAGCACATGGAACTCTGCTGGATGCTGTGTGGCAGCCTGGATGGGAGGGGAGTGTGGGGGAGGGGAAATGGATCCATGTATAGGTATGACTGAGTTCCTTTGCTGTTCACCTGAAACTATCACAACGTTGTTAACTGGCTATACTCTAACAGAAAATAAAAAGTTTAAAAAGCTCCTGGAGAAGCCTGAGCTTTGGATCCACTCACAGTGGACAGCCAGAGTTCTCTCCTGGGCTGGAAGGACTAATGGCCAGAGGCAGAACAAGCCCTAGAGAGCCTGGGCAGTGGGTCTGAGACCTGGCCATCTCCTCAAAGGAGAGTAACCCGGAGCATGCAGACACAGAACTCTGCCTTCTCTTCAGAGGGAGATTTGTTCTTGAAACCAAGGCATCATTGCTCTGATTTCTCCATCCCAGGATGATGGTGACGAGGTCTGCGCCTCACAGGACAGAATCTTGATGTAGCCAGAATGAACAGCAGCCAGTGGGGTAGTGTCATGAAGGTCTGGGACCAACTGGGATCCAAGCTCCCAAACCCTGGCCCTTTGCCAGCCTTCAACTCCCCAGTGGGAAAGGCGTGACATTTACAACAACTAAGAGGAATGAAAATGTATCCACGGTGAGCCTTTCCATGTTGTCACTCAGGCTAAGCTGGGGCCGGAGGAATCCATGCTATGTTTTAATTGCTTCAGCCAGTCAGGCCCACTGGGAGGCCAAGAGGGACAAACCCTGCTGGAATCAGCCTCTACCCCAAAAGCAGGGATTCTCCCTCTGCAACAATAGCATTAGCATCAAAATCTACCCTAAGAAAACAAAACAAAACTCTGAGCACTTACTATGTGCCAGCAACAGTGCTTATGTCATCTCAGCTCTAGGCTGGTACTGGTGTGTGTACTTCAGTCTTAAGGAAACAGAGGCTCCAAAGAGTGAGTGAGTTGCCCAAGAACATTGCGCTGGTCAGGTTTTGTTGCATAACAAAAAGGTTATACACCTCTGTGCCTTTTTCACATTTCTTTTGCCAGCTCTGCTGATCAGCCATGATTTGGCTCATCTAGTCTGGGCTTGGCTGAGGCAACAGACTCAACTCCAGACTTCATGTCAGATTCATGTCTGCCTGTGGGTCTTCATTCTGTGGTCCATGCTGAAGGATCTGCAGCACCCAAATGATAGATCAGGTAACACAGGAAAGAGAGCAAGCCAAACCAAAGAAGCACACTGAAAGCCTCTGCTCACATCACATGCACTCACGTCCCGGCTGCCAAGTCAAGCATCCACGATGTGTGCGGGCAAGTATGTGCTCTGCCCATGCCAAAGACCTAAATACCTAATTACATTCCAGGATGGAGTGCAGACTCAAAACAGTTATCCAAACCTACCACCATCACACAGCTCCCAAGTAGCAGAGCCAAGAGATAAATCCAGAAAACCTTTATTTTCACTGCTCTGCGATCCCAACTACTGTGTAACCTCTGTTAGTTCACTTCACTCTCTTAGCCTTGGTTTTCTCACCTACACACACTGGGTATAGCAAGACCTACGTTGTTGGGCTTTCTAAGGATCAAATGAGGTGGTGTGTGAAGACTCTTTCAAGAAACCCAGGGGTGGATTACGACAAAGTCTCTCCCAGCCCTCATCTGGAAATTGCACAGGATTCTCTCTTCCAGACAGAGATGAGGTGAGAATGGCAAAAAGGCAGAGCTGCCCTGCAACCTTGAGAATGATGGACCTCTCTATACCGTTCAGATGGATTGATCCTGCAACACATCCACATGAGTGAGAAATGTAGCGTCTCAATCATAATTAGGGCTCCCCTAGTGACTCAGACAGTAAAGAATGTGCCTGCAATACAGGAGACCAAGGTTCAATTCCTGGATTAGGAAGATCCCCTGGAGGAAGAAATGGATACCCACTCTAGTATTCTTGCCTGGAGAATCCTACAGACGGAGGAGCCTGGCAGGCTATAGTCCACGGAATTGCAAAGGGTTGGACATGACTGAGTAACCAACACTTTCCAATTTCAGTCATAATTATGACAGCCGTCAAGCCTTGGCCAGGTTGACTGTCTTAGAGAGGATGTTCCGTGCCAAACCAGGTGAGGACCTGGTCAGAGAAACACAGTTAAAGAGGCAACCTGGGGCTCCCTGAAGGCACGCTGACACTGCTGGGAGCACGGTCCCTCATGGCTGCAGGACCCAGCTCGTACTGCATAGGCATCTCTTAGTCTTCATCACCAATCATTCATTCCTTGCACACATCTTCTGACTGGTACATTTGAACATTGTATTTTCAGACCAAAATGACAGCAGGGATCAAACTTCTAAATAGATACGATAAAAAAATAAAAATAAAAAAAATAAATAGATACGATAGCAAAAAGCATAAGGTCAGTCACAAAGAGTATGCACTAGAACATGCTTGCATGTTGTCCCAACAGGATGCCCAACAACTCAGTTCCACAGACAACAGCTCAAATTTTATACCTCTGCTGCATGGGTTCAAGTCCTGCCTCCCTATCTTAATAGTTTAACCACCTGAGACTCAGTTTTCTCATCTGTTAAAGGGGAACAGTAATATTACCTACATCACAGATAGGAGGATTCCACAAGGAAAACTATGCAAATCCCTTAGCACATAGCCTGGCACCAGGAAGTGCTCAGCAAACTATCATTGTCATCAGTACCCCTTAGCCCCTCAACAGTCATCCCCCAAACCATTTCCCACCCCCTCAGAAACGTCTTTCTAGCTCTTGCAGAGATTCTGGGAAGCAGAGAGCCACACGTCCCCGAGGATCCCATTTTAGTACTGAGCACACATCACTGCAATCTGATTTTAGGCATCACTGTGTAAACATATGACCCTTTAATTCTATTTCAGTTCAATTATGCAAATCTCATCATATATTCAGCATCAAGTCATTTTTCTTTCCTCTCAAAATCCGTCTACTACTGGCCAGCTGAGCCTACTACTACCAATTCGAGTCCCAGAGCAAACAGAGTCCCAGTATCTTAAGTTTGGAAAATGTGTCACTCCTTCACCCAGGCAGAGAGTCAGGCCAGCAATAGGTACTGGTTACCCCAGAGCCTGAGAGGGTCGCGACAGAAGATAGGACAAAGATTCTCCCACCAGGCACCTTCATCCCGAGCTCCACAGGGCCCCAGGAAGCCAGGAGGTACCCAGGAAGCCAGGAGATACCCAGGGCCCTCTCTGTGTGGGGACACAAGAGAAGTCAGTGGAAAGAGGCAGGAAAACAGGACCCATTCTCCACTCATTCCCCAATACAGTTCACACTTCCTGTTCTACAGGCTGAGGTTCCATGGAAATCTGAGTTTGGAAAAAAGGATGCTACTGCTTTTATATTTAAAAAAGCAAGAGACAAAGAAGAACTAGTTAATTAACCATATCCTAGAATCTTTATTCTAGAGTGGGAGAAAAGAGTTAAGCAAAATCTTAGAGAGACTGGGAGTCAGAGCCAAGAGCAGAACCCAGAGCAGGGCTGTTTCTACTTGCATGAGAAGTCCAGCTCCTGTTTAAGGAGACCAGAGGTACCAGAGCTTCCTCCTAAGATCAGGAACAGGGCTAAGCCATGCCACACCTCCATCATCCCTCTACACCAGGGCAGGAGCAGGAAGGCCAGCAGACAGAGCCCTGACACAGAGCCAGGCCACAGCCCCATCACGCCCTGTCTGCTCCCACGGCAGATAGCCCCTGTGGGCAGGAAAGTGGGCTGAGGGTGAGCCCAGAAGGCCTGCAAAATCTTAATACGGCCTGTCTTAGCTTATTAACAGGAGATGGATAATATCTGACAAATGACAGGAGATAAATTGTTAAGCAATATGCAAATATGCCTGCAGCAAAAATGGAAAATTACTATACAGTAAAAGCTTTTATGGCTGCAAGAAAATTCAGAGGTAATTTGTCTCTGCGTCTCCTCAAATTCCAATCTTGCTGTTAGCTGTGGCAGAATACTACATCCGTTACCATTCCAATTAGATCATTATAAAGGGGCTCCTGCATCGACATCAACTTTAAGGGACCGTGGAGGAAAACACATCTACAAAGCCAGGGGCAGTCTCAGCCACAGTTGCCCAGGGCTCCGTCCCTCTGTTCATGGACTGTCACTTACGCCAGAGCCAGGATTTATACTTCAGGACCATTTGCGCCAATATGTTCATCCATTTACCATCAGCTGACTATTCCTCACCAGATGCTTCTGCAGGACACTAGACAAACTATATAAATGACCACAGTCTGCCCTTGGCAGAGAGAGGGGCAGGAGAGTGGAAAAGGACTTTGTACCTGGGTAAACTTCCAGAGAGGAGAAGGAGCCAACTGTGAAAGGAGATCTCAGAGCAGGAACCCCCCAACTCAGCCTAACACGGAGACAGAAAATGAGATAGAAACTCTGTAGGACTGCAGGCAGTTAGAGAAAGCCACACGCTCAGTGAGGGCACAGATGCAGGCAAACGGACCACAAGCCCAGTGGACTTCCAAAGAGGGAGGCCCTCGACATGAGCAGAAGCAGGGCAGGACAGGGGGAGCCACCTGGGGCCAGCCGAGCCCCAACTTCTGCAGAAAACACAGCCAGCACCACGACAAGATCTTCTCCTTATTCAACCCAGGTGCCTTTTTCCCCCCATCAAAAAACAATATAGGAAAAGAGAGTCAAGGAAAATGACTGTATTCAAAACACACTTATACAGAGCAACTGTTGTGAGCTCCCTGCATCATACAGCAAATTTCTATTGGCGATCTATTTTACCTAGAGGGGTGGGATGGGGTGGGAGGGAGGTTCATAGGGAGGGGAAATATGTATACCTGCGGCTGATTCATGTTGATGCATGGCAGAAACTAACACAATATTGTAAAGCAATTATCTTCTAATTAAAAACTGGAAAGAGAAAAACAACACACTTGTAACTGGCTGCTACTTACAGCACGGGTGTGGGCCGACTGTCCTGGGAGTGGAGGCTTGTGAGGTGTGGCAGGGGGCATAGCAGAGGCACCCCACTCCCACTGAGAGGAACCCTTGTCCGGTGGAGGGGTACATGCACTTCAGGACACATCAGGCTGGAGCAGGAGGTGGGCCATGGAGAGGAGCTGCAGGGTCCGCCCCCATTCGGCAGGAAGGCAAACTGACAGGGAGAAAAGCGTGCGCAGGTTGAATTGGGCCCCGCCACCTGAGTGTCAAGGCCACGGGTGAGGGTTTTGAATGGAAATCGGAGGAGAGCTCAGGAAAAGGTTTCATCTGCATGATGGACAGGGAAACCCGAAGTTCAGCCCCATAACTGATTTGCTCGAAGGGTTTTTGTCTGCTTGTTTTTGTTTTCCATCTGATTTCTTTGGCTAATCATTTCAGGAAATCAGTGTAACCGACAGCTTCATGAAACTGACTGGCAATTCTGGGATCCTATAGGCATAGTCCTAGTGAAGGATCTAGAGCAGGTAAGCAGAGAACCAGGAGACCAACCTCCTGACTCCTGTGTCTCCCTACAGGTGAAGGCCAGGCCACCAGGCAGGGGGCAGACCCATACCATTAGCTCAGGTTGAACCAGGGGCACAGAATGCTGGTTCTAAACCTGGGGTGCCCATCAAAGGAGACCAAAGGTGCAAGGATGCCCATGTTCTGACACAGAAAGCACACCCAAGGAGTCTTTGGATGTAGCCAGGGGCCTCTCCTAATCCAAACTCACAGGAGCTCGAGGACTCCCTCCTCCACAGACCCAATACCTGTCTGAACAGCATCTTCAGTTTTCTCTCTTTCCCTATTATGGGTCCTCTGGCCTCTAGCCAGAGCCCTCACCCATCTCCTCACCACCTCCTTTGCATTATTCAGGATCCAAACCAAGTTGCCTCTCTTCCATAGAGTCAGACCTCTGTGTCTGTCTGTCTCTCTCCTTCCCTCCTCCCTCCTCTCCCCCTTTCCCTTCTCCCAGTGGCTCCAGTACTTCTCAGCAATTGGAATCATTCATGTGGCATGAAACTTCCAATAATGGAAAATTACTTAATAACACCTCTTTTACTAAGCTCCTTTACTAACTGGTGAAGAAAAGAATGTTCTTGTTAGTTAACCATCTAGGTTAAAAGAAAGTTATCAGAGCTGCCATACACATATATATGGAATTTAGAAAGATGGTAACGAGAACCCTGTATGCGAGACAGCAAAAGAAACGCAGATGTATAGAACAGTCTTTTGGACTCTATGGGAGAGGGCAAGGGTGGGATGATATGGGAGAACGGCATTGAAACATATTAATTATCATATGTGAAATCAATCGCCAGCCCAGGGTTGATGCTCAGGGCTCGTGCACCAGGATGACCCAGAGAGAGGGACTCAGGAGGGAGGTGGGAGGGAGGTTCTGGAAGGGGAACATATGTATACCCATGCAAGATTCATGTCAATGTATGGCAAAACCAACACGATAATGTAAAAAATAATAATAATAAATAAAACTACCAATTTTGCTAGGAAGGAAATAGCATACACTACAACTTCATAGTTGATGAATCTGAAGATGTTTAAGACTCTCCTAAGGCTTTTAGTCACCACTGAGAACCCTGACCATTTGTGCTGGGAAATGTCATATACACCATTTCACAGGGTTTTTTGATTGCTGGAAGATTTCATCCAACCTTATAGACCTGCCTATAGGCAAATACTCATGAGCATGTACCTCTAACGAGCCCCCTCCCACATAGCTCTTCCATCTCCAGCCCACACAGCAGAAACAGGATAGTTTAATCCCACCTCTTCCTCCTGGTGTGCCAGAGCCCTAAAGTTTAGAAACCATAGGTATATGACTCGGGAAGGATGACATGGAGGAGTAACCTTCAAGCAGTTCTGAGAGGCCCCATCCAAACAATAGCTTCCATAACCTTCGACAACCATCATGTCTACCTTAGGCCCCCGGAGAGGCTACAGTCCCCACCAGGTGGGCCGAGTTCGCTGACCCAGGGAGAAGGGTGCCGGGGGGCCTGGCAGTGGCTAAGCCCAGAAAGACGTGCTCATATTGCATCATCATTCACTCAGAAGCATAATATCATTCCTTTCTGCAGAAGCTAAGCAACCATGACAATTCCAGGGCTTAGGTAAGCTCCCTTCTCCTACAAGGAGGAGGGTGTCGGGAGACTAAATTAGTGCCCACTCAGATCTGGGTGACTAGCTGACTCATGCTCCTTTTTTCTGCCGTTCTCCTGCTCCCTAACCTGATCCTGGTGTATTTAAATGACAGAGATGATTTTGGGCCCCAGCTCCTCCGGGATCCAGCCCATGAGCAGTTGCCAAGCTCCCTGGCCCACGGGAAGCTCCCCCCTCACGGCTGTCTTGCCAATTATAGAAGAGGTTTGCTCACATGGCCCACGAGGCGAGGGCTGATGAAGCCCACAGAATCCCCCAGAGCTGGGGAGCGGCTTCTGACATTTCAAAAGGTCAATCAATCACACTATTTCATGGAATGTAATCATCTCCCAGGACCTAAATGCAACAATAAAACCAAATAGCGCCAAACACTCGGGGAAAATGAATGATCCACATATGGAAGAAAGACTACAGTTGGCCTAGCTAGCAAATATCTCTGCAGCCCACCCTGGGGCCCAGGCTCTGGGTGTGAATCCTGCATCCATTCTTGGCCTTGAGGGAGCCTTTGCCCCACTCAGGCCTTTAGGATGAAGTAAGCTGGCTTAGGGATGCTGTGCTCCAAGCACTCAATAGTCATTTCTCCAGAAGAGAAAAAGTAAGAGGCCAGAGGTCATGCCAAACCCGAGAGGTGCCTCCAAAGACAGCCCTCAGGAGGCCGCAGCTCATGGGGAAAGGGAAGAGGGGACCCCCTCACCCATAGTGAGGAGCCACGGAGTTCTGAGTTCCATGAGGCTAAAAGCCAGGCAGCTCTGTGTCCCCTGGGTCAGAGAAGGGGAAAGGCAGCTGTTTGCTTTGCAGAACCACAAATGCCACCATGCCTCCTTTCTTAAGGAGACGTGAAGTCTGCCCTGTACTTATCAACACAGCCATCCTGGGGAGCTATACCAGGTTGGGGGGTGTCTGGGGCAAAGGGCTCCTGCAGGTGTGCCTGATGCCAACCTGAGCACCTCTGACTGTCGTCCGGGGTCTGGCCACAGCTCACCATGACTTCAGGTGTCTTTCCTCCTGCCACAGCCAACCCTCCCCCTCCTTCCCTCCCACCGCGCCCTCCCTCCAGACCCTACCGCACCCCAAGGACCCTCTCCATTGTAACCCCCTCCCCCCATCCACAGCCCCCTCACCTAGCAGTTCCCAGCCCCCTCCTCAGCGGCTGGCTCTCAGTCTCCGACTCTCGTTCAGTTTCTTCAGAAGCCCTGGCCTCCTGCCTCTTCTCCCGCATTCATGTGACCTTCCCTCCAACTCAGACCAGAGGTTCTCACCTGGGCATCCATCAATCAGAAGCATTAGCATCACCTGAAGGGCTTGTAAACCTCCCAGGGCCTGGGCCAATGAGACCAACCCCCCAGGTGCATCAGCATTTGTGAAGTTGCGTGGGTGGGAGGGGACAGGCCCAATGACTCTGACCACAGGTTTAGCCCTTGCTGGGCTCCAAAACAGACCTATGTGGCTTCCTTCTGGGAGCCTGGGTCCGCACAGCCCTTCCCGGAACCCCAGCCACTGGGGAGCCCTCCGTGCTCAGGGCAGAGCACCGGGGTTCTTTCCCCATCAGTGCTCCCTCGTGTATGTTTGATTGTCACGTGAGAAACCAGCCTAGTGTTCCCTGACAACCAGGGTGGGTGCATTCCTAGGGCCTAGAACAGAGCCAGGTGTGTGGTATTGTCAGTAAATAGCAATGGGGTAGAAAGAAGAGAGGGAAGTGGAGAGAGGGAAGAAGGTAGGAAGGGAGGAAGAAGGGGGAAAGATGTAAAGGTGATGCCAGGTTGCCTCCACCCCTGGGTGGTTTGCATTTATTTGGACCCTGACTGCAGACCCCTCAAGGGAGGTCTCCTGGCAATGCCCCTTTCACCTTGCGGATGCCCAGCTCTGATCTCCTCCCACCCGTGGGTGAATCTCTGATCACTTTTGAAGGAGTGGGTGGGACCACAGTGGGGCCACATCCCAGGTGACCCCATCCATTAATGTGTGGCCCTGTTACCCACCAGCCTCCTCACTGCTGGACCTGAGACCCTGAACCAAATCCATGGGCCTGAGTGCTGTCTCTCCCAGGCCAGGGCACTGCCCTGCTGCATGGCAGCAACATACCTCACTCCACAGGCTGCCCACAACCACCAGCTCATGGTACCATTACACCGGAGACTTTGCTGTGTTCTCCCCAAACACACAGCCCAGGGAGTTGCGGCTCTATGTCCTGACATTATCATGCTCTCTGGTTAGTCTCTCCTTTTAAAATCTGGGAACTGACCCAAACACAGGGCAGGGGAGAGGTTGCTTTGGTCTGGGTCTCCCCAAGATGGTGTTGGGGGATACCCAAAACCAGCCTTAATTTCCCAGGGAAGGAAAGCATGAGAAGGCTCTCTCATCCACTAAAATGCCCATTCCATGAGAAAAGGGCCATGCTGGTCTCATCCCCCACCGTTTTGGCCCCCTACAGCCTCTGGCACACAGTAGGCTGGCTGTAAATACTACCTGTCATTACCGATGATAATATCAACGCATAACAAATTTCCCCAGCACGTTAAAAACGGATTCGACTTACAAATCATTCTCTATACAACACTTTAGACGTGAGGCCAGGCTCAACGGGAAGCACAGCTGTTACCAACGGGCTGAAATAAATCTTCCCAGATTATAGACCACCGGTGTCAAACCCATTTTGACCACTTTAGGAGGAGCTGAGAAGAGAGGGGAGAAAATGAGGGTTTTTACAGTGATCAGACTGAACATCCCCCCAAGTAAGAGCCCATTTATTCACTAGAATCGGCTCCAATCTCGAAATGCCAGCTGGCAGTTCTGTCAGATAAACCGCACTCTCTCCCTCGTGTACCAGTGCTCCACAATTCACTTCTGCTTGAGATATGAGCTCGACAAGGCCTGGCTTCACTTTTTCTAAAAACACTGGCACCTTCAGTATATTTTCCTAGGTATATTTTTCCTCCTTGGCAGCAGGAAGGGCACTTTTGGAGATGTTTATTTTCCCTCATGAAATATAGTGATGCAGCCATAGGACACACTTGGCTTGGCTCAGCGGGCCCCTCCGGAGCGTTCCAGAGCAGGGTGGAGCTCCCACATCCACCTTCTTAGGCTGGCGACTTGCCCTGATCTTACTGTCCCTTCATTCTGCTTCTCCTTCACT
Organism: Antilocapra americana; assembly: GCA_007570785.1. Taxonomy (NCBI): domain Eukaryota; kingdom Metazoa; phylum Chordata; class Mammalia; order Artiodactyla; family Antilocapridae; genus Antilocapra; species Antilocapra americana. The sequence continues at coordinate 6,309,166 of ML661896.1, read as the reverse complement.
GCCCTGAGGCCCTGTCTCAAGCCACTTGAAGGGCCAGAGACCTATGGTGAATAGGGCTCAGACACAGCAGGCTCACACCCCATCTGCCCAAAGGAGCCCTCCAAAAGGGTGGTTTGTTTAGTTTCTTAGTTGCTCAGTCATGTCCGACTCTTTTGAGAACCCACGGATGATAGCCCACCAGACAAGTAGGATTTTCTGTCCATGGGATTCTCCAGCCAAGAACACTGGAGTGGGCTGCCATGCCCTCCTCCAGGGGATCTTCCCAACCCAGGGATGGAAGCCCCAGCTCTTATGTCTCTCACGTGGGCAGACTGGTTCTTTACCACTGAGCCACGTGGCTAGCCAGTCACTTGTATAGGCCATCAATTTTATCTTTTCTGTCTGGGAGACAAAGGGGCTTTGACATACATCCACAACTCTGTGGAAGTGACGTGCTCTCCCTGGCGCACACTTGGCAAAAGGACCAGAAAGACATGGAGTTTAGGAAACAAGCCTGTGACATCTGAGATATGTCTTTCCCTGCTTCATGCTCCAGGAAGATTTGCATCTGGGCTAACTGGGGCTGGCGTGGAGGGGCTCAGGAATCTACACCCAGGACGTGGGGGTCTACGCTCTAGCCAGATGTTCAGGAAGGTGGTGCTCACTGCCACTGTCAGCCATCAGCCCTCCCTGATGCCTAGTCCACAGAAAAAGGGAAAAGCAGATCCCCCAATGCACCCACTTTTAGGACAGTTGCACTTGACCAAACCATCCCTTCCTTGGGTGGGGTGTGGGGGGTGATCTGAATGCCATTTTGTCCCTCAGGCTCTCTTCTGCATCAAGTCTTCAGTCACCTCCCAGCCTGATGTGGCAGAAGACCAGGTGCACCAGTCTGCCTGAGCCAGTCCTGGTTTGTACCTCCTGTCTGTTATAATTATTAATAGTGCTCCCTGTCATTTGAATGTCCCCATTTGGATGATAAGTTGTACAGGCACAATTTCTCTCATTGTCCTTAGCCTGGACCTTCAGGGGTCCCCATCAGATGATCACAAACTTGTGCCCTGCTCAGGAGGCACAAACCCACCTTCCTGGGGTGCTGGCCACAGCCTCTCCTTCCTCACCCACTGTCCACTCCACAGCCTTTAGCCCCAGTTTGACCACAGAGAGCTGCCTCAAGACCAATTAAAAAGCATGACCCAGACTGAGGTACCTAGCTTGTACAAAAAAATGGTTAAAGCAGGAGCAAATAGACAAGCAGCCAAGCGTGAAGGACCAGTTGTAGCACTGGTGAGTTGTTAAGATGAGAGTGAAGGAACCATCAAGCTCTCACACCATCAGGATACTACTATGGCAATTTGTCCCCAACCTTTAAATAAATACTGTACAAAAAAAAAATACACACACACACACACACACACACACACACACAAAGAAACTTGCAAAGTGAATGGCTGCACAACCAAACATGGCTACAAATAAGCAAGTAAAAAGCAGCAGCCTTGGCCTCTATCTGCACTCTGCAGGCAAAGCCGCGCTCATTTCTGAGTTCTGCAGCCTCTCCAAGTCCAGGTAGCGTGATACCTGGCTGCTCTCAGCCAGAAAGTTTAGCTACCAAAAGGCAGTGAAGCCTCTCTTCATCCCCTGAGCTGAGAGAAGAGATGGTGGAACGGAAGGGACTGCTGACATTTGCAAGGCTTGGGGCTTTAACTCTTCTCAAAGCAGTGCACCAAGGTCTTCTCTTCATTTTACAGGTGAGAAAACTGAGGGCAGCTCAGAGAGGTGACACAGCTACAAAAGGTCACACAGCTACAAAAATAACCATTCCAGTCCTCTGGACATCTCTCCCCAAATCAGGTCCTCCCCAAGAAAAGCAACAAAGGAGATGCAAGGGGAGATGCGATAACTAGAGAGAGTGAGCACTCCAATCCAGAGCCGGCAGTTAAAATGCATCGAGGACAACCCAAGAGTTGTAACTCAGGTCACCACTCATGATTTATGCAGACGTCTCCCATTAGCCTTAATGGATGTGGGGAGCATAAATCTCGGGGCGTAGCTCCAGGCAGGCTCTTGTGATCTAAACGCCACTAAAATCGATGACATCGCCCCAGTATTGATATGGCAATTGTGTGCTTCACAAATAGGCCTGGCAGGTTGGGAAGAGGAGAAGATCTGGCCTGCCTGCAATGCCACTGCTGGTAGCAACGGTGTCCCTCGGGAGCTGCTCCAGCAGAGTGAGCCAGAAGCACGGATCCAGAGCCAGGACACTGGGTTCAAATCCCATCTTCCCATCTCACCATCTTTGTGTCCTGCCAAGCTACTGATGCACCCTGAGGCTCTGTCTCAAGATCTGTAAAATGAGGATTAAGTGAATTATCATACATATCGTCCTTGAACCGTTGTGAAGTAAAGCTTCACTCTGAGAAATACAAAAGACCATTCAAGAGAGAGAAGCACTTTGTTCAAATTTGTCCTGGAGGTCTTCCCAGCAGAGTGCAACACCACAGTCCAGCTGGCAAGAGGGCCAGGATTCTGAGAGAGCCTTGGAAGGTCGATGCCCATCAGTTCATGCAGGCATCTGGAAAGGTGGGTGGGAGGCTGGACCCCACCAGCAGTGCACACCCAGGCTTCTGCCCCAGCAAGCACAGCTGCCCACAGGACAACACCACACGTGAGGACCCTCCTTGGGTTATGCTCCATGCTCACAGCCGCTCCACCTCTTTCTCTGCCCCTGACTGAAGACAAACGAGCATAAGAAGCTGGGTCTGAAACTCTCTGGAAGGCTAGAATGATGTTGTACTCTTTACATCGATATTTCGATCAGTGTTTTAAAAATAAATCTATGAGGAGGTCTTTGCTCTCCAAAGATAACAGGTAGCAGAGACAAAGGCCTCTGTGAGTCCACTCAGTTCACAACAAGGAAGGAAGAAAAGCTCTTATTTAGACTTTGTCTTGAAAATTAAAACTAAAAATGATAAAGATGTGTTTATTTTTAGCTTATCTTTTTAAATGCGCTCTTTGCAACTCTGCTAATTATTAGAATGAACAAAAGGTAAGTGATGGGTTGGCAGAATCATTTCAGCATTTGCTCTGGACAAATCCATAGAAAAGCAAAGCAGGGTGCATGGTGTGATGGGAAGGAAAAAGCCCAGCAGCTTCCTCTCTCGCCTGGCTTCAGCTGTCCTAAGCCTGCAGGCTATACTCCCTGCAGGTCCAGAGCTGACTGATGCTGCCTCTGCACTGTAGGAAGCAAGCACAGAACGGGGACGCTGAGAACCTGGATGAAAAGAGAGACAACAAAAGCCCGCCGAAGGTAGGCTTGATGTGCTGAATCAAGGAACCATGAGCTCAAGCTGGCTACCTGGCAACTTTAGGGGATCCTTCCATCTTCTCCCCACTTGGTCCAGATCAACCCCCCAGCAGAGAGCTTTCATCTGGCTGTATAAACCAAACTGCTGGGTCCTAGATGGAGGCCAGGAGAGAGCGGGCGTGTGGAGGCCTTGATCTTGCTGCTGGATCTGAGGACTTCAGACAAGATGAACCACCAAACAGGGGGCGATGAGATTGCTTATTTCCTTCCAATGCTGAAACCAGGGAAGCAGTCTTGGTGAAGCCGTTTCAGCCCTTGCTCTTCCACTGTGGTGGACAAAGCATGTCTAGAGGCATCCCACACACCAGCCCACAGACAGCTCCTGGACACTGACTTGCTCTACCAGCTAGAACCCTGGAGCCCCAGACACAGTGGCCAAGCAACTCTGCAGGAAGTCTCCTTCTGCAGACTTCTCCCAGACCCCTGCCCACTTACCCAGAGGTGAGAAGACAGAAATAGCCAGAGGCTGGGCTCCAAGCTGGAATCACACAATGATGATATAGTCAGAGGCAGCTCTGCAAGGACCTCCCTCCAGCTCAGCCCTGGTCCAGACACAGGGGAGCTATAAAACTGCCAGCCACAGCTCTTACCCAACATGGGTACTCCTCTCCGGGAGCACAGAATAACCATAACTTACCAAGCCCCCTCCGTGCGCCAAGTACTGTGCTCCACCATCGCATTTAATCCTGCAACAACCCTACAACTGAGCTCCTCATTCTACAAATAGGAGAGCCAAGACGCACGGCCAAGAAGTGGTATCGACCGGATTCTAACTCATGCCTGCCGAACCCAGAAGCCCACACTCTTAATAGACCAACCGGACTGCCCTCTAGTGATTTCACTGGGAGCAAGAACTCTGCTTATCTGCTGCCTCAAACAAAATCTGACATGGATAGATGCTCAAAAAATATCTAGTTAGGCTGTGTCTTTGTTTCCCTTGTGGCTCAGCTGGTAAAGAATTTGCCTGCAATGCGGGAAACATGGGTTCAATCCCTGGGGAAGGGAAAGGCTACCCACTCTAGTATTCTGGCCTACAGAATTCCATGGACTACATAGTCCATGGTGTTGCAGAGTCAGACACAACTGAGCAACATTCACAGGCTGTGTCTATATTTTACAACAACCTAGAAAATTATGTATATATATACTAAAAAACTTGGCAGATAATTTAAGCTTCACAAAACTTTCAAGCCATGATTAGGTAAGTAATCCTGACTGTGAACTCGTGAAGGCAGAACCTCAGTCAGAACCTTGGTTTACTCTCCCAGAGCCCCACTGCTCTCCTGCTTTGCATTTGAACTTGTGAACTTATGATTCGCTGAGTAACATCTGTCTCTCCATTAGAGTTTGTGCTACCTCAGCATCATCTCCACTACTGGCACACTGTAGGCACAAAATGAATATTCCTTGAAGGAAGATGTAAATGACCAGCAAGGAGGTTGGTATGACTGGACAGTGGCCAGGAAGGTAGAGAGCATAGGGAATGGGGAGGGGCTTCAGAAATGAGACTTCTATACTGACAGGGAGCCCTGGACACCTCCAAGCCTTCCATCAAGCCCTGGAGTTTCCTGTCTCCTGGATCTCCACATGGGGCCGGGACAGGCATGGCCCCCGTGTTCAATGCCTTCAGGATAGACTTTATTCATCCTGATCCTCAAAATGTTCCTCAGTCATTTAAAATATGGAAATGTTGTCCTGAATAGGAGAAAATGCTCTGAAAAGTTATGTTTTGCCTTTCAAATGAGCAAAGATTCCTTGAAATGATGAAAGTAAACAAATTAGGGTAGAAGATCTCCAAATAATCGCATAAACTCCAATTTCCTATGTTTTAACAGAAACATCAAAATAATAAACTCAGGCATATATGAGGGGGAAAAGCATCCAGCCTGATGCTGTTGCATTCTTTAGAAGCTGAAACCTAAATGACTAAATTGGCAGTTTATTAACAGGAAAATTATGCTAAGTAGCTTCATGTTGATGTCAAGAATTTTATGCAGCGAGTTATGGTGTGGTACCCTGAGTGCCTCATTTGCATTTTCTCATTTAGAGAGAACAATGGCTCCAAATGAGTGCAGCATGTTCACATTACACACCCAAGAACATTTGCACAGATGGAAAGGAATATCTTGATACCAAAGTGATTGAAGCCTTTCGTTCATTACGCTCCAGCCTAGACTTAGGAGAAAGGGGAGATTAACGTCACTTAGGCTGGTAATGAAGGGACCTGGGACCACAGCTATTCAATTTCTCAGAGGGCCAGCAGCCATAGCTTACAGGACTCTGTTTTTCAGCACTCACCTGATTTGGTTTTGCTCAGTGGGAACTTGGCAGTGTGAGATGGATAAATCAATACCTTCCCCAAAACACATCATGGAAGGCCTTGTGATATCTGCCTCAACCATTCAGGAAGAGTATCAAGAAGACCTGTGCACAGCCCATACCTGCAAAATCTGGGCTACTCAGATCCACAGAGTGGGTGCTTCCCATTGGTTTGTTCAACCAGTGTCTAGCAAAAACACAAATTTACTGAGCATGCACTTGGGCTTAGTGCTTCACTGGAAGAGGCAGCCAAAGAAAGTAGTGTATCCACTCTCTAGGAGCTTATGGACCTTAGGTATGTGGCATCGTTAGAAACCACGTGATTGTATGTAACCAAGTACTGGATCAAGTGCAGGTAAGCATGCAAATGCAGATGCAATTAATCATGGCCATGGGCCAGGAATGGATCACTGGAGGAAATAACTTTTAGAGCATCTAAAAACGGATGCTCAGGTGGAAGGGGCTGCACAACATGAAGAATAAAAGCACAGGTGAGCAGGACATCTGGTAGAGACCATCAGGAAGGCTTGTATTAACATCACTCATGGCTCACTTTTCCAAAAAACCTGTGGCTATCGGTAAAGACTTGCCTCAAAATGTAACAAACCTTTTCTAGACTTCATGTGGCAGAAACAATGCTACAGGTTGACCAAATCTCACTTCACATTATTTATCAATAGACATTTAGCTGGTTTCCAAATCTTGGCGATTGTAAATAGTGCTGCTATGAACACAGGGGTAAAGTGCACCCATTTTAAACATGTTTTTATGAATTCTGACAAACTTGTACACTCACATAACCACCAACCTAGAAATATAGAAAGCTTCCATCAATGTGGAAAGCTCCGTAGTGCCCCATCCCAGTCAAGTCCACTAACCCCAGGCAAACACTGATTTGCTTTCTGTGCTCAAGATTAGACTTTTCTAGATCTTCAATCAGCTAAGACTATACAATATTTATTCTTCAATGTCTTGAGTTCTTTCATATAACATAACATTTCTGAGCATCATTCATGTCTTCACATGTATCATAATCCATTCCTTTTAACTGCTGAGTAGTACTCCACTGTGTGGATACACCATGATATGTACACCTGTTGATGCACATTTGGACTGTTTCCAGCATTTAACTATTATGAATAAAGCTGCTAGAAATACCCATGTACAAGTTTTAGTGTGAACTTGCTTTCATTTCATGTGGGTAAATACTTAGGAGCGGAATTGATGGGTCTTATCAATTAATAAGTGTACTTTTAACTTTATAAGAAACTGACAAAGTATTACAAAGCAGTTGTATCATTGTATAGTCTCATCAACACAGTATAAGGATTCCAGTTGCTCCATATCCTCTCCAACATGGTATTCTTTTAATTGTAGCCATTCTAATGTATGTGTGGTGATAGCTTTTTGCAGTTTTAATTTGCATTTTTCTAGTGACAAATTTTGCATGTATGAAGAATCTTTTCAAATCCTTTGCTATTTAAAAACTCAGGTTATTTGTCTTTGTATTACTGATTAAATGAGTTCTTTTTACCTTCTGAATAAAAGATCCTTGTAAGAAATACATATTGAAAGTATTTTCTCTCAATCTGTAGCTTGACTTTTCATTTCATTAACAGTGTCTTTAACATACAGGTGGACAAAAAGCACATAAAAAGATGCTCAGCATCACTAATTATTAGAGAAATGCAAATCAAAACTACAATCAAGTATCACCTCATACATCAGAATAGCCATCATCAAAAAGTCTATAAACAATACATGCTGAAAAGGGTGTGGAGAAAAGGGAGCCTTCCTACACTGTTGGTGGGAATGTAAATTGGTACAACCACTATGGAGAACAGTATAGAGAGTCCTTAAAAAACTAAAAACAAAGCTACCATTTGACCCAACAATCCCACTCCTGGGCATATATCTGAAGAAAACCATTAATTTGAAAACATACATGCACCCCAATATTCATGCAGCACTATACATAATAGTCAAGACATGGGAACAACCTAAATGTCCATCAACAGATGAATGCATAAAGAAGATGTGGTACATATAAACAATGGAATATTACTCAGCCATAAAAAGTATGAAGTAATGCCATTTGCAGCAACTTGGATGGACTTAGAGATTATTATACTGAGTGAAGCCACACAGAGAAAGACAAATATCATATGACATCAATTACATGTGAAATCTAAAAAAATGATACAAATTTGTACTAATTAAACAGAAACAGACCCACAGACTTAGAAAACAAACTAAAGGTTACCAAAGAGAAAAGGTGGGGTAGGGGGATAAATTAGGAGCTAGGGATTAATATATATATACATTATTGAAAGTTGCTCAGTTGTATCTGACTCTTTGCAACCTCATGGACTATACAGCCCATGAAATTCTCCAGGCCAGAATACTGGAGTGAGTAGCCTTTCCTTTCTTCAGGGAATCGTCCCAACCCAGGGATCGAACCCAGGTCTCCCACATTGCAGGCGGATTCTTTACCAGCTGAGCCACAAGGGAAGCCCATGAATACTGGAGTGGGTAGCCTATCCCTTCTTCCACAGATCTTCCCAACCCAGGAATTAAACTGGGGTCTCCTGCATTGCAGGCAGATTCTTTACCAACTGAGCTATCAGGGAAAGAAAGAATGAAAGTGAAGTTGCTCAGTCATGTCCAACTCTTTGCAAGCCCATGGACTGTCGCCTACCAGGCTCCTCCGTCCATGGGATTTTCAAGGCAAGAGTTCTAGAGTGGGTTGCCATTTCCTACTCCAAGGGATCTTCGTGACCCTGGGATCAAACCTGGGTCTCCCACATTGTAGACAGATGCTTTTATCTTCTGAGCCACCAGGGAAGTCCTATTATATATAAACTAATCAACAAGGACTTACTGTATAGCACAGTGAACTACAGTCAATACTCTGTAATAACCAATATGGGAAAAGAATCTGAAAAAGAATAAATATATGAATATATATAACTAAATTACTTTGTTGTACACTACACCTGAAACTAATACAACATTGTAAATCAAATATATTCCAATATAAAATTTTAAAAGAACTGTAGCAAATTATTTTACTTTTGATGAAGTCAAATTTGTCCATTTTATCTTATCTGGTTTATGCTTTATGTGTATTACAAATCTTTGCATATCCCAAGGTCATGAAGATTTCCTTTTTTTTTATGAAGGTTTTATAGCTTTAGCATTTACATTTAGGTTTATGATCCATTTTGAGTTAATTTTTGTGTACAACCTGAGGTAAAAGTTGAGGATCATTTTATTCCATATGAGTATCCAGCTGTTCCAGCACCATTTGTCCGTAGAATTAACTTGGCATCTTTGTTGAAAATCAATTGACCACATCTGCCTGGGTCTATTTCTGGCTTCTATTCTGTTTCATTGATCTCTATGTCTACATTTTGCCAATATCACACCACCTCGATGACTATAGTCTTACAATCTTACAACCAGGTAGTGTATGTCCTCAAACAGCATTCTCTTTTCAGATTGTTTTAGCCATTCTAGGTCCTTTCCATTTTCATATGAAATATAGAACTTCGTCTTTAGAGAGTCTTTCAAAGTATGGTGTCTCACTGCGTTGAACCTGCCAGAAAAAAGCTCAGACTAGTTCCAGAGATGGAAAACGTCAACACCATGTGGAGGCTGGTTAGTTCTGGGCAGTGATGGGGAAGACGGCCTGTTACTGAGTTATGGCGTTGGTCTGTCTGTAAGTGACTGGCCCGTCGGAGGCGCGCTCTCTATGAGCCACTCACGCCTCAAATCTGTGATGTGTTTTGTTTAGGAGATGAATGTCTCTCAGACATGCATGTGATTCTTTTACATTGTTAATCATAGAGATAATCAACCTTCAAAGTCCTGCCTCTGCCTCGCTCCTTCCTTTCACCAAATCCTGGCTCACAGCCAGGAGTTACTAGTCGGAGCCTTGTCATCTCTGGGTGAGTTGGCCTGGACCACACACTGGCACCCACATGAGTTTAAAGAGTGGTAATAAAACACAATGAGAGCTGTGGGGATTTGGAAAAGGATGAAGTTCTACACCTCCGTAAGGGGTTGTTATTAACAGCGACCTTCCTAATATTTGAAAGAGAGTATCTGGGCATGTGGGACTGAAGCTGTCTTCATGACTCCAAAGTTACAGTCAATCACATGGAAAGGGGAGTTTTCACCTTTTTCTGGGCATCAGTTGTATCTCTATTTGTGAACACAGGGTAGATGCATGTGGGAAAATGAAGAGGAAACAGTCCAGATCAGAAATTTCACCAGTACCTGTGTCATTCATGAGATAAAATTTGAAAGAGCAATGACCGCCTCCCTATCCTCTCTCTCCCTTGGTCTCTGTTCTGAGGTCAGAGCCCAGATTAAGCCAGCTAAGTACAACATTATCATCAGATCAGTCTTATGACTTTCACCTTCTCCCAAATGACGAGTGATGTGCTCACTAAGAGCTGAGATGTCCAGGTAGCTAATGTCATCTTCCGCATGCAGAACTGATACCCAGAGAAGCTACTCTTTATCCCTATGCCTGACCCCTGGGCTTGAGCCCTCCCCAGTCACACCTAGAAGAGGGAAGCCAGGTCAAAAAGAGACTACACAACCCAACTTGGCCATACCACTCATCTAGACCTTACTGAGTACCCTGCAGTACTCAGCCTTGCTAGCCATGGGCGTACTTGCTATCAAGAGATGGCACCCAGACCTAGAGACTGTCATAGGTGTGAAGTAAGTCAGAAAGAGAAAAACAAGTACTGTATATTAATGCATATATGTGGAATCTAGAGAAATGGTATAGATGATCTTATTTGCCAAACAGAAATAGAGACACAGATGTAAAGAACAAATATATGGAAACCAAGGGGGAAAGATGGGGAGTGGCGAGGAGAAATTGGGAAACTGGGATTGAAACATATATACCACTGATACTGTGTATAAAATAGATAACTAATAAGAACATACTGTATAGCACAGAGAACCCTACTTAATACACTTTGGTGACCTGGATGGGAAAGAAATCCAACAGGGAGGGGATATGTGTATACATATGGCTGATTCACTTTTCTGTGCAGCAGAAATGAACACAACATTGTAAAGCAACTATATGCCAATAAAAATTAATTTAAAAAAAAAACAGAGCGAGTCGGCATCCACCCCTGAGCACAACACAGCTGACAGTGCCTAAAAACACCCTTTCAGAAAAGGGAGTCCTTCACCTAACCAGCTTTACAACAAATGCTAAAGGAACTTCTCTAAGCAGCAAGCACAAGGGAAGGAAAAGACCTACACAAAATAAACCCAAAACAATTAAGAAAATGGTAAGAGGATCACACATATCAATAATTACCTTATATGTAAATGCACAAGCCAAAAGACACAGACTGGCTGAGCAGATGAAAACATGTTGGTGTACACACTTCCACTTATCACATCACTCTGCCTAACCCCCTAGATTGTATGTGATTATTTTATGTTATTAGGCTAATCATGTTTCCATTATGGCTTGCAATTGTAATAATCTTTTATTTTTTGTCTGGCTATTGATGATGAAAAGTGTAGTAAGTCTTCCAGTATTGTGATTTTTTGCTTAATAAAGAAAAAAAAAAAGGAAAGGTGGTCCTGAAGCTGGTGTGTCCTCCATCAGTAAGGGGATGGGGCAGCTGAAGGGCAGCTTTTTATCCATGTTCTTTACTGGGTGCTTCACCTCACCACATCATAGCCATTCTTGCTCTTCTCCAGGAAATGCTGCTATGGAAATTATACTAATTTCCTTTATCCCCGTGGATAAGCCAAAAGAAGCAGCAAAAGGTTTTTCTATGGCTCAAGGGGCATTTCTCATAGTCGTGGGGTTTAACATATTTTAGTATTGTGTGCACTGAAAATAAAAGGGCTAGATTTAAGACAGACAGGGCAGTTGGCTGTGAATAGAGAAAGAGGATCCCAGTTGAATAATATACCTCCAACTTCAAAAAAACTATGAAGGGATTCAATTTGTAAAATCAGTCTTCAAATATTGAAAATAAAGTCAGTTTGAACAATTCTTTCCTTTATCCCATCCTTTGCTAAATGAAATTAAGAAAGGCATATCGCCACTCCACATGCAAGATAAAGCACTATTTCACACAAAAAACTGTCTCATATTGTTTCAAAGTCTGGAGCCTCCTATGTTAATGTTGGAATTAGTCTTGAGCTGCAAACTGGAGCCAGTGGCATGTCAGTATGTTAACTACAAATTCTGAAAGCAGGGTGGCAGGTGGGGATCCATCACTTTATTTTCAATCATGTCTTCACATTATACAAACCACATCCCCCATCCAAAGCTAACTATGTCCCAGACAAAGAGGAGATGCAGGGACCCAGAGAACCATCAACTTTCAGAAGTAGCAGGACAGAAAATGAAATGAAAAAGCCCTAACAGGCAGCAAACTTGGCAACAACAAAAGGCATTTCAGTGACTAGAAGGAGATTTAGCTTGACCCTCATAGAAGCTGAAATAGAAACGGCTACTCCCTGGGGGAGCTCAGAAGTTGTAATAGACAGATTAGAACATTAGCTTCAACTTTTTGTTAAAAAAGCCACCATGACCTCTTCTTCCATTGCTGAAGTGGTCACCTTGCCAGCTTTATATCTATGCAGTAAATATACCCCCACCATCTGCAGGAGTCATCAATGTTTTACCGAGTTGACATGGAGAGCAGTCACCAAGGACTGTGGGATAAGGCTAGCTGGGAAAAGGCAATCTGGACGATGCTCTCTTCAAGAGCCCAGGACCAATGGAGGCTGTCCTGAAGGCAGAGGTAGGATAAGGACGTCTTGTTAGGGACAGAGAAGTGAAGATGCAGCCAATATCTTAGCTTCCAAGGCCAGGAAGAAGATCAAAAAACAGGACATAAACTTGTTCCACAAAGGTAGACTCTAGAACCATTCTACACCAATTTTGAAAAAGGGCAGTTCTGGTTATGACTCAGAGGCCATCCCGCTGAAATTAACCCTTGACACCATGACATAGTGAGAAGGCCAGGAACAGGCAGAAGCAGAAAAATGCAGAGGATTCCAAGACTGCATTAGGGGAACCAAGAGGACAGTCACTGGCCTGGGGGAGCCTATGGCCACCCCTCAAACCCCATTAGGAACTATGGGTCTGGCAGGGAAGGGACAGGAAGAGAGAAGGACTGATAACTCACAGACAGCTTTCCTTGGTCCTTTGTGCACATAAAGAAAGAACAGGAAGGTGAAAGGGGTCAAGGTGAGGGCAGCATCCAGCTCTGGGATGTTCTGGCCACAGCCTGACTCAGATCAAGGCGAGAGTCTGCAGAAGAGATGGCATTCCAACCTTCTGAAAGGGCTGCACCTTACACTCACCAACTGATTTGTATCATTCCAAGCCTAGGAGTGGTGCTTCCCAGGTGGCACTAGTGGTAAAGAACCCACCTACCAATGCAGAAGACTTTAGGGATGTGGGTATGATCCCTGGGTCAGGAAGATCCCCTGGAGGAGGGCATGACAACCCACTTCGGTATTCTTGCCTGGAGAATCCCATGGACAGAGGAGCCTGGAGGGCTACAGTCCATGGGATTGCAAAGAGTCGGACATGACTGAAATGACTAAGCACGCACACAAGCTTGGGAATGGCCAGTTGAAATAGAAAATTGAGTAAAAACAGGATACCTCCCTAGCATTTAGCAGATTATGAATATTCGACAAACAGTGCTGCAAATGGTCCCCTTGGCTCAGGGATCTGGGGATGAGAGGCTGTAGAAACACAGGTCTCCCAGGTACTGGTTCAGAGTTCCCAGGTGTCCATTTCAGAGCCTCGGCAGCTACAATCCTGGGAACCTACATACGGTCCATCAGGGCAGCAACCCTAGAAAATCTCCCAGAATAGACCACAGGATTTGGAAACATGGTGCTGGCATAAGTAAGTTAGCCCAACTTTATCACTGGAAGCAGGATTCCATGTTCCCTAAGCAAGGTGCCTCCAGACATGGGACAGTAGGGCTGAAATGCGAGACAACAAAAGGAACGCAGATGTATAGAATAGACTCGTGGACTTTGTGGATGAGGGTAAGGGTGGGATGATATGGGAGAAGGGCATTGAAGCATGTTAATTGTCATGTGTCTAATCAATAGCCAGCCCAGGATTGATGCTCGGGGCTGGTGCAGCGAGATTTCCCGGGGGGGGAGGGAGGAGGGAGGGGGGTTCCGGAGGGGAAGCATATGTAAACCCATGGTGATATCATGACAATGTATGGCAAAAACAATTTAAAAAAAAATAAAAAATAAAAAAAAAAGAGGGTATGACTCCTAAGTCCTTGAAGGACAACTCCTTTGTTAAAGAGACTGGACTTGGCCTGCATGCATACAACTGTCCTTATGGGAATTGCAATATGAAGTGACTTAGAGACAGAATGGTCCGCAACAAACTGAATTACTGAGAGAGGAAAAAAAAAAAGGATGTGGGGAGAGTATCAGATAAAATTCTTTAGTTGTAAGCAATGCATATCAGAAGGAAGCAAGCAAGGGAAGGAGAGAGGGAAGGGGGAAAGAAAAGAAAGAAGTGAAAAGAAAGGAAAAAGAAAGATCCCAGGAAAAGAAAAGATAAAAAAGGAATTTATCAGATGGTTACAGGGACACTCGGAGAATTGAAGGCCTTAGGGAGGACAGGAAGTCAGTCACCCCGAGAACTGCCCTGTGTGGCAGGAGTCATGTGCCCCCCTCAGGGCTCAGGGCAGCTCTACTCCAGACTCAGAGCCCAGGAGAGGGCGTCTGGAAGGTCCAGCTCAGGCACAGGCCTGCCCCTGGTCTAACTCTGTGAGCAGTGGTCCCTGCAGCCTGGTAAAGGCAGGTCCTCAAAAGACAAGGAGACTTTCCAGAAAGGGAAGAGAAAAAGGGAAAAAAAAGGAAGGGAGAAGCAAAGTTGTTGAAATAAAAGAAGCCCATCATGTACAAACTCTTGGCTGCCTGGCACATGCTTGTTTGCATATTTAGATTCATGAACACACGTGTACCCATATACACACACACACACACACACACACACTTTACACACACATGTCTGTCCAGAAGGCAGTATAACTTAGGGCTTTAGAACCAGACTGTCAAGGTTTGAGTTCTGTCTTGACTTTGAGAGAGCTACTTAAACCTTCCATGTCTATTTCCTAATTTGTGAAACAGGGGTGCTATCCCTATGAAGGTAGGATTAAACAAATAATGCCTGTGAAGTTTTAGAACAGCACCTGACACCCAGTAAGAGACCAGGAAGTGTTCATTTTGGAGGTTTCTTCATACACACTTTTAAAAAATTCCTCCATCTAACCCTGTGTTACGATCTCATCCCTTCTCAAAAGGAAACAGCCCAAAGTCATTTCTAGTTACTGCATCTAACTTCAAGGCCAGGATTTCTGGGTAATATTCACTTCTCCTCCACTCAATATTCTACCACCTACAGACTAAATGGTAAATTTACTCACCACCAACACACTCTACTAATAACGGGAGAAGGGAAGAAGAAAGAGAGAATTTCAAGATGATATGATTCAGAAAGCAAGCAAGCAGATATAGAGAAAATACTGTTCTTTGTACCACCCCACTCTCAAACTCAGAGGGGTGAATGTCAGATTCTAAAAATACCTGGCCCTGGGCATTAGAAGGAGTTTCAGGAAGAGAGGGCTGAGCTCAGTGGGAACATTCCTAAGAACACCTAATACTCCTGGCTCCTATTCTGTGCTTACCAACAATCTTTTGATAATTAAAGCTGTGTCAAGGCCTCCAACAGTCTCTAGTAGAGCAACATCACCACCTGGTCATCTGGTAGACCTTTGTCCACTTGCAACTAATAAATTGACTTATAGTATATATCTATATGAAGTTAACATGAGGTTAGCCTGACCAGAACAGTTTTGTAAGGACCTAATTTTCTTCATATGAACAGAGGTCCTGGGACCAGATACTGAAATGGTATGGAAAGATATAATCTTATTCATCTCTTATCCTAAGGCTGGAGAGTTCCAAAGTGGAGAGAGTAAGAGTTCAGGTCTCTCAACCATGCCCACCTCATCAAGACTCTCAATATTCCTCTTAAGACAATCACCCATTCATTCTTTCAGCAACATCTTATTAAGCCCCTTCTCTGTGAAGGGCTCCATAATGTGAAAGAAAGGCAGCTAAACCAAGAGTCAGGAGACCTAGTTTTTATTCCCAGCTGTGTGATCCTGGATCACTGCCCTTCAACACTGCAGGTTCCATAGCCACACAAGGAGGCAGGACAGAACGATTTGGCCTGTCTTATTCAGCCTGAATCATGGCTCAATTCTACACAAGTTGGGGGAACTCACAATCCAGCTGGTCATTTCTGGTCAACAGCATTCTTTGCCAAGTTCAGCAAATCTGCTAGATGCCTTCTGGAGGGAGGTATGGCCAGGCCCAGATGGCTTATTAAAAGCAGGAAGTTTTTGTGATGGCAAACTAGACATCAAGGAGAGACATACAAGTTAACTGAAACATCTGAGCTTCCCATTTACTTTGAGATGATTTTTAAATTTCATTTTGGCTAAAGAAATCAGTCCATCTGTCTGACTTCTGGAGCAATTAGAGAACATAGTAGTACTTGAAAGGCAGAAAATGAAACACAAACAAATAAGAGTGGGAAATAGGACCAAGAAAGAAGTGCTAATTGCCTTGGATGTGTCCCAAAGAAGAGATGGGAGCTGGCCCCTGGGAGTGGGCATGCAGAATGGACCTGACTGGGACAGTTCGTGGCCAGAGAGGTGCTCTGACCCTGATCTGCTTTGGGACTTCCAGGCAGTTGGGGTGGTGAGGAGGGAGGACAAAAAGCTGACCTGGTTTCCCTCTACATAAGCACCAGAGAGAAGGGCTGAAAAAACAACAGGCACAATTTAAGGTGAACACACTTTTCTTGCCTGATACTTTCCAAAGGCCCACACTGGAGCACTCTCGCAGGGAGGCTGAGATCAGATTATCTGTGTCCATGGACCTCCAACAATAGTGCATTCACATTTTGGCCTGGGCAGGAATGGACACAAAGGAAGTCATCCACATCCTGGGGAGGAGTCAAAACACTGTTTCAATCAGCACTGTTGCACACAGAACAGAAAAGTAGACTGAAGACGGAAAGATCACAGGAAACCAGAGAGGTCAGGAGACACCCCCAAGGCCACACAGCAATCTAAAACATAAACACTCTTAACACCTGGTACAATCTCTTTGTACGGGGCATCTGGAAAGTGGAAGGGAGGTTTTGCAGAGAGCTGAAAGGATGGACATTTACACATCCACAGGAGGAAGAATACAGAGGATTTGGAGCTTGGTTAAGGTAGGGGGCCAAGGGAGTTATAGGGTCACAGTTATTTTTACACTACCTCTTGAGAGTAGCAATAAAGAGAAAAGGAAAAGAGATAAAGCAGTACAAAGGGAGTGCTGGCAGGCAGTGGGATGGCCAATGAGTTGCAGAGCACGCCCGAGGGTGCAGGAAGATGCTGGCCCAGAGGGAAAGCACACAGGCATTGCCTGCCAGGTGCCAGCACTCTAAGTCTGCTCAGAGGTTTTTACTCAGAGAAAGAAGAAATAGCTTTCTAATTAGCTCTAAAATCAGTGCTCCAACTTCTCCCTCATTCTGTGATTCAGCTTCTCTGAAGCATCTCCCAGCTCCTTTGCCAGAGGGCTGGGGAGACCCCACTCAGGGTCTGTCTGATATGCACCACTCACCACAAGCTGAGAAGTGGTACCCAATGATTCATGCACACCCAACCCACCTGCTCCCCTTGGGTGCCTAGGGCTGATGGGTCTGACCCATGGATGGAACGCCTTGAATCCAGAGCCAGTTGCCAGAGCAGAAAACCCTCTGACAGGCAGTTTGTGGCCACTTGGGGCCCTCCTGGGTCTGATTGCCACTGTGAGGAGAGAAAGCTGTGATAGAGACTATCACCAGGGTCTGTGCCCTGACCACAGCCTGGACTGCACTGTGGACCCTGAGGAAGACAGCTCTGCAAAGAGGGTACCTCCACTCAGCCGATCCCAGAACTCCTGACAGAAGAGCCATCAGGCAGAACCAGAGGGGCAATGGGATGCCATCTCGATTCCTCCCTCCATATCCCTGGGGTCCATCTGCTCAACAGCCCCATTAATGTCCCTTTACATCCCTAGCCCAGCCCCAAGAACAGGGCTAGAAACTTCTAGAAAGCTCAATCATCTGCATGAGTCACCACTCCCTTCCTTGTGCACAGCCTTCTTCCTGGGCTCCCCTTCTTGCTTTGAATCAGGTACTCATTCCTTGCTGTCTACCCTGTGTTTTCCCACAAGGAGATTCTTTCCTTTTCCACATGTCCAGATCCTCAGACACCTGGAGTTCAGTCCCAGCCTGACTACCCACCACCCAGGGGTTTTCCAGGATTCCATCACCATCTTCAATCAAATCTCCCTAGGAGGGGCCACCCGAGCTGGCTTGGAACAACAGTCCAACTTGGACAGGACAGTCTGCAGCCAGATTGGACATGATTTCTTGGATTTCTCACTGTGCATCAGTGGTTCAGGCTCACCAACTGGCCTTTCACACCACACACAGTTTCCCTGAGCTTAATTTCATTAATTGAAATGAAACTGGACAGTCCAAGTTCTATAAAAGCTGCGACTTTGCCTGGGGAAGTGATAGGTTCTTAAGTATTTGTTGAATTAGCAAATGAGTTCATGAATAAATAACAGACATTCTCAAAATATCTTTCCCCCAAGAAGTATTGTATGTGTGGCTGGTATATATTTCTGAACTCTTATAAGTCAGAATCAGTCATTCCATTGTCTTTACTCTCAAATAATAACCAGCTTGGTTGGTTATAAAATCTTTGGATTCCAACTGTGTCTCATGGTGGGTAATCTAGTTTCTCTAATTACGTGCTTGTATTGGTTTGGGCAAAAACTTTGCTTTGTTCAGGTTTTCCCATAGCTGCTTACAAAAAAATCTGAACTAACCTTTTGACCAACCCAATACATAGGAATTTTTACTTTTGTCTTTGAAGTTCAAAAATGCAACCAGACCTCCTGAACCCACTGATCAGTCTTAACACTACTAAACATGATGAACCTAGACCCTGGGTACCTCCTGATGCTCATTATTTCATGCACAAAGCACCACCTACAAAGTATTCTTGCCAAAAATATTGAGCCAAAATCAAGGTTCTAGATCTGAATTCCATTTTCAGGAAACAAAGAGGACAAAACTACAAATTAAATGACACTATCAGGAAGTTAATAGACAAATCTAGATGACAGGACATTCTATAAAACAACTGATTCCATTTCCACTGCATGAAAAGAATAAAAATAAAAGGGAGTGTGCTCTGGATTAAAATTGGTATTAAAAAAACACAAATATTTATTATCTCATAATTTCTGTGGATGAGGAATTCAAAAGTGGAACAGCTGGGTAGTGGGGCTCAGGCTCTCTCATAAGGTTGAAATCAGGATGTGAGCTGGGCTCTGGACTCATCTGAAGGTGTGCCTGGATCTGAGGAAGTGCTTCCAAGTTTGCTTACTCACATGGCTGGTAACTTATACCCACCGTTGGCAGGAGGCCTGAGTACCTCCCCATGCAGACATTTCCACAGGCTGTTGAATGTCCCCATGAAATGTCAACCAGCTTCCCTCATAATGAACCCTCCAAGGGAGCACATGGTGAAGCACTGATGTCTTTATAACCCAGATTTGGAAGTCACATACTGCTACTTCTGCCACATACCTCATCAAATCAAGCCACTAAATCCAGCCCACAGTCAAGAGGTGAACTGGTCTCCATCTTTTGAAGGGGAAAGTGTTGAACTACTTGAAGACATACCTTAAAACCACCATAGCAAACAAATGCAATGTGTGATCTTTGGACCATGATTAAGACAAACCAATTGTAAAGACATTTTGTAAACATTCAGAGAACTGTTCTTGTGGATAGATACTAGACAATGCCAAAGATTATTGTTAATTAAGTATGATAATAGTGTTATAGCTATAAGAGAAAATATACACATTTTTAGAAATATATACTAAACATATAAAGAGGGTGATATTGTATCTGAAATTAGCTTCAAATTACTTCAGCAAAAATTAAAAGGCAAGAAGCAAAAAGAGAAAAATCAGGAAAAGAAATGGAGGAAAGTGAAGAAAATATGGCAACACTCTGACAACTGTTAAAATCTGGGTGGTAAGTACAAGGGTGGGGCAGAGGGCACTGCCATACTCTCTATATTTATATGATTGAAATTTTCATAATAAAATATTTTTAATGCTACCAGACTAATAGCTAGAAACAGATCTCATTCATCTTGCCTAGAGCATGGCAAGAGCCCTTTCAATTTGCATATACATATCTTCTCTCAGCTCAATATTTTCTTCTGTGATATCTTTATTCTGTCTATTTCATCTGCTCTGCTCTCTTCTCCAAGAGCCCCAGATATCCTTGCATTCACTCTCTGTTTTCCATGTCTGTCATCTTTCCCCTCTTTGGACTCCTTTGCATTCAGAGAAGATATCTTTTATGTCTGCTGATCAGCATCCTGAGTAAACCAGCAAGAGAGTATGAGAGTAAGTAGGGGGCTGGGTAGTGGAAGACCTCAAAGAGCAAGGCATCCCTTTGGGGCTGTCAGAGAAGGAACCTTAACAGGAAGTGCCTCCTTATGACCTTCCTCTCCTCCTGACAGGCTTCTCAACATCCAAGAAAGATCCCCCTTCACTAACACCCATCAGAAGTGAGTCCCCTAGCAAGGCCCCAGAAACACCTCATGCCTGACTCCTCTCTAAAATCAGCATGAGTTTAGGAAGAAAAGGCCAAAACATATTCCATGCTGGCTTTCTTTATTTCTTTTTCTTTGCTTTCTTTCTTTTTTTTTTTGTTTGTTTGTTTTTTCCTTTGAAATATGTGTCCATTCTCAAACAACCTTTGCCATTTTTACTCTCTACTGCTCCCTTCCTGCCTCTAAGTCATAGTATATTAACAAGGGTCTGAAGATCTCTTTGTAATAACAGCAACACAAAAACATTTGCCAACCTACAACTGTAGGTCTATTTTTTCATAAGCAAACTGGGGCCTCTATAAGCTGAAGAGAGGTCCCACATCTTCATAATGGTACATACTTTATTTTTCCTATCCCTCAGTTTGTCAAGATCAAACCAGTCAATCCTAAAGGAAATCAACCCTGAAAATTCACTGGAAGGGCTGATGCTGAAACTGAAGCTCCAATACTTTGGCCACTTGATGTGAAGAGCTGACTCATTGGAAAAGACCCTGAAGCTGGGAAAGATTGAGGGCAGGAGAAGAAGAGGGTGACAGAGGATAAGATGGTTAGATGGCATCACCAACCCAATGACATGAGTTTGAGCAAACTCTGGGAGAGAGTGAAGGATAGGGAAGCCTCGCATGCTGCAGTCCATGGGTTTGCAAAGAGCTGAACAAAACAGCAACTGAACGACAACAGTTTGTAAGGATCAGAGAAGCATTTCCTGAAAACATACCCTAGTGTTACATCTTGGCTGAAAGAAGGAGAGAGAAACAAAACCAAGTCATGACAGAATCATCAAAACTAGCATCCACTTCTGTACCACCAACTCTCTGACTCTGTAAGACAGGTCTTCAGTCTCTGGTGCTAGAAATGCAGAGAAAGATAACCAGTAGGTGGAACTGTGTGTAACCCACACTCAACCACTCCTGGCCTTAATACTGTCTGTGGACTGTGGCTGGAGGTTAGAGGACTAGAAGCCATCGTGCAGGATCTTGTAGGCCACACCAAGGGGGCTTCCAGGGAGTGTGGACTTTGTTCTTTAGGAAAAAGAAACTATGAAGAACAATCTCAGTTGCATTCTAGGAAGATCGTTCAGTCTACAGAAGATGAATTGGAAGAGGAAAGACTGACGGCAGGAAACCTCTTAGGAGGTTGTTGTAAAGTCCAAGATATCAATTATTACTTTAATTTGAGGAATGTTGACATGCCTAACCCATGCCTGTGGACATTTCCAGATCACATGCTTTGATGTTAATAAGAGAGGCCATAAGTCTCATCAACTCCCCAAACTCTGTAATGGTATCTCTCATCGTCCATCAGAGCAACTGCAGAAGGAGACTTAAACAGCAACCTTGACTCCACCAATCTAGAATAAAGTAAATTATTTTGTGGCATCAGTGCTTTAGTTATTATCAGCCATTTGTTACTTATGACCCTTCTCATTACTCACCTGGATGCACAATGAATGAACCACAGCATCACAATCAAGACAAGAGATGCCAGGGGTGTATGACCCTGGGGAGTGCCCATGGAGAGGGAAGGAAGGAACATGAAGTAACCAGACAGCTATCAGAATATGCTCAACCTGTCTCTGGTTCTTTGAGTAGAAGCTTTCCATCAGCCTCCTGCCTAGGCTGCCCTCACCCATGGCTTCTGCCAACTGAAATGATAAGAATCACTGGGCTTCTACCTCCCAGTCCTGATCTCCTTCACAATACACAGTTTCAGAGCACAGAGACTTATTGGATTAAAGGCTTCCTAATTGGATTTTCTTGGTGTTTTTCTCTTGAAAGATTTTAGTACTCTCAACTGTGAACTTGCTGGAGTTTGCTTGCTTGTGTGTGTTTCCTTATAAAGAAAAGGATATTCCATGTTGCAGACCTTTGTCTCCATCTGTGAAGCATGTAGAATAAAATGTGGTCTCAGCCCCTTCTGTCTCCTCCTGTAACCTAGACAGATCTGACCAAAGTCGTGCTTGTGACCCCAACGCCTAAGAACAGAGCACATGAATGAGTCTTTGAAGGTTTGAAAAGCTCCTAATTCCCTCCTCTGCTTGTATCATCCCACTCTGCTTGGTCATCACGGTGAAGGTAAGAGTAGCTGCTCTTCTGACCCAAAGAACTTTTTTGTTCCTCCAACTTGAAGGTGGGCCCTGACACCATCTTAAAACTGTCTCTTACCTGCAAACTCCTTTCTTCTGGGGGAGGTAATGCACTTGCCCAAGAAAGGATGGAAATCTTTCACCTGGGAGATGAAAGAGGATTTTCAAAGATGGGAGCAGATGACCACAACATGGACAGTCAAAGATATTCCTGAGCTGCAAGCATGGTATATGAGTCACAGATGCCACCCCAGGCTAACAATAAATGGACTTTTACTTCAAAGACCCTGATCCTGGGAAAGATTGAGGGTGGGAGGAGAAGGGGCTGACAGAGGATGAGATGGTTGGATGGCATCATTGACTCAGTGGATATGAGTTTGAACAAACTCCGGGAGATAATGAGGGATATGGAAGCCAGGCGTGCTCCAGTCCATAGGGTTGCAAAGAGTAGGACTCAACTTAGCAACTCAACAACAACTACAACAACTGCAGTGAGGTAATGAAGTCTAGGCTGGACCCCCACAGATCTCAGCCACCACTCCCCCTCACTCACTCTTGCCCAGCTATTTCCACTGTGGGGGTCCTAACTGTGGAATTGCAGCAGTTCAGGTGCAAAGAGAAGCTACTGCCATGTGTCTTACTAGGTTGGAGCTCACTGATCACTTGCCTTCAGCCAGCACATCCCCGAACCCCCACCGTGGCAGGGAGACAGCTATGCCCCTCAGAGACCATGGCTACCAAGCAACAGGATGCCTACAGTGCTGCCAACAAAGCATCTGCATTTTTTCACTGAGCACCAAATCCAGATTCTAGTTAGATTCAACACAGAACACCCTAACCTGGAGGAAGAACCACAAATTATTGCAAATTGCAGGTAATCCAAAAATTTGGGCTACAGGGAGTCTGAGAAACCAATTAAGGCTTTGATGTGTTTTTTCAACATCAAGCAGTTGTATGATTGAGTGGATCTTGCATTGGCAAGGCAGTGAGCCTACCAGTGGGCACTGGGGAGTGGGTGGTAGATGAGGAAAGCCTACAGAACCATGCCGCCACCAGCAGAAACTCACCATTTCACCCAGCTGGGTCTTTGGGAAGAGTTCATGTGTTTCTCTTGCCCAATCAGAGGAAGGGCCAAGTCAAAAGAAGAATTAAGAAATAAATAAATACACAAAAGAATATAAATTTAATAAATTGATTTAAAGAACTTTTGAAAAGAGAAAAAATCATACATTTAGGTCTCTCTCCATCATTAAAACAGCCATTCCACAATCCAGCCTGGAAAATTTAGAAAAATTTCCAAGAGTGCTCAGGAAAGGTAAATGACTTCATTAAGGTAAATGACTTAAAGGAGAAAGAGCTCATGTTTACTGAAGACCATCCATGTGACAGGCACTGTGCTGAACACTTCACATACATGATCCCCTCTGATCCTTACAATAACTCCATGAAGACGGTACAGTTATCAGCCCCATTTTACTAATGAGGAAACTGATGCTTAAAGAGATTGAGTAGCCTGCCAACAGTCACTCAACTAGTAAGGAATAGAACTGAGATTTGGACCAGAACTTTAGCTCCTAAGAGCTGATTAAGACCACCTTCAAAAGGTGGAAGAGGATTGTTTCAATTATGCATACTAGGCACTTACATATCTCCAACCTGCAAGGGTCGGGGAGACATCTTCTTCTGTAAGCACAGGCTCAAAGTCCCGCCCTGGCCTGCTTTAATCCACAAAGCAATCCAGATCCATGTTGTTAATGCCTCAACCTTGAGAGGAAAATACTCGTGACATCCAAACCCATATCTTCAGCCTGGCCCAGACAATGTGTGTCAACACACCCCCTCTCCCCAAACCCCCCAAATCCCACCGCAGGCCATGCAATGTTCACCCACTGATTGAAATAATGCAATTAGAGGATATAGAAAATCCATTCCACATGGTACCATCTGCATTCTCTTCTGACAGCTAATTTGATTGGCGCTCTTTAATCAATAAAGCACTCATGCAGCAGCCAGATAATTCGCCTCTATTTTTCCTACACCATTTGTAAGTGAAAAACACTGCCTCCTACTTCTGCAGTGACCCAGGGTGAGGTGGTGAAAACAAGCCCTATGAAATGGCAAAGGACGTACTAAAGGTGTGTCATTCTGGGGCCACCAGGCCAGTTCCCACGTCTGGAGGGGTGCTCTTCTGGAAGCAATGACACCCACTCTTTTATTTCCCAGCCTTACACATTCTCTACAGGTACAGAAATGAAGCCCAGACTAGAGTCAAGAGGTGGACCCAAACAGTCTCTATCTGGGCAGAAATTGAATCCTGGTTTTTATTACCATACAGGAGAGTTTGAAGGTCAGTTTCTGGATAAATGGATGGTTGGACAAAAGTGAGCAGCTGAGTGCATACAGTTATGTGAACCAGCAAAGGAGAGAAAAGAGAAAAAAGATTGGGAGAGGAAAAGAAGGAGAATGGGCCCCAAGAGCTGGAATATATGGAGAACACACACCCGTTATTCCAATACTGATCGTACAACTGTGGTCATCGATGACAATGTACCTGAGGTTAGATTGCCTAGAAGCAAGAATTAAGGCAGGGATTTGGGTCCACGTGATCTACTGATCAAATATTCTCAGGAATATTTATTAAACTCAACAAATATTATTAGGAGGAGTGAGGACAAGGGAGAGAAAGGGGCAAGCAAGCATGTGGCTGCAGCTGGAGTCAGGCTCCACCCAGACAGTGTACATGCTCAGAACCATCAACCACCCCCATGAAGCTGGGCCCACCTTGAGTTGCATGGGCTGACCTTCTGTACTTGTCAGTCAGTCATTCACCCCTGGGGTTACTGAGGTGGCAAAACTTCTCGGGCAAAGTAGCTCCCATTTGCCAGAGGGAAACTCCTAGAGAAGCTGGAGCACACGGCAGCCAGAGAATGGGAACACTTGGAGAAAGGGAGTCAAATCAGGGGACCAATAGCAGCCGGCACATCCTATAACACATGCAAGAGACAGAAAGCCAGAGAGACCACAGAGCCACCCTCCCCAGGTGGGAATTCTGAGACTCAGGCTGTCACACTGAAACTCAGGTACCCACACCCATCACTCTGGCCAATGTTTACAAAGCTAACCAAGAATGGCACAAAGAATCCATGTGACTTCCCTCCCAGCCCTCATGACTGAGGCTAACAACATGGAGTTTAGAAGATGCCTGTGTCTTTAAGAAGACATCCAGTGCCACACTTCACACCTCAGAGTTGGCTTCTGACATCTTTGGAAGATGCCCTCACTCTCCATCACCCAGAGCCATCGTCTCTCTAAGACAAAGAGCTCCACATCGTGACAGATCACACTGCATCAGCTTCTGATTCTGGACCCTGCAGAAGGGAAACATGAACGTGGCACTTTGCCAGAAAACCTCTGTGCATGGGAGTCACTACATCAGCGTCACGGACACCTGCACCCTCATCCCTCCGGCAGGCCCACACGGTGACAAAGCAGCTCATTAATTTGAACACAAGTGCAGTCCATCATCCTGGTGCTTGGCCCGCATGATGCCAAGGAAGAAGCAGGGCTGCCCTGTGGAGTGTGCTGAGCAGGCAGAAGTTGGGAGTGGGCATGCCCAGCCACGATGAGAATACCATCGCCTGCTCCCAGAGCTTGATGGCACACAGACAGTAGCTAAGCGCAAATACAACCAGCACAAGAGAAGAAAATTCAATGTCCCCCAAATAAAAGGGACAGGAAACAAAAGCTATTTTCAAGGTTGATGATAAAGACACCTATACAGATGGAAAGGAGAGTGAAATCTTAGATGTGACTGCTAGCGGGCAGACGTTAAGCAATAATCCAAAGTTGCCTCATGCAGAGCAACATAGGTAGGTTCCTCCTACCTATGGGGAAACCTGTTATGTCCAGATGATGAGAACCCCTGAACCCTAAGAGGGGTCCCTAAGGAGACAGAGTAGAAAGGACATCATGATGGTAAAGCCAGACGAAAGGCACAATTAGCCACTGAAAAGTAAATTTTCCTCCTCTGGGGATGGAAGGATTGGGAGGGAGGTTGGCTCTTCCAGTTGGTCCCTGTGACTTGGAGGTCCAGTGAGCTCTTGCCATGTCCCTGGAGCAATGGGGCAGAAAGCCTGTCTAAGTGATGATGGGATGGGGCACACACAGCAGCGATCAGAGTCTACCAACTGAAAGGACACAGCTCAGGGAGATGTACCATCATCACCCACTGGAAATTCATCCCTAGATGCGATGTGCTTGCTGATTTCAGATGCCCCAAATAAGCAGAGAAACCATTTGACTATTACTTTTATTTAGGGGAAAAACAAAGGCCTATCAAAGGAATTCTCTCTCCTAAGAAAGAAGTTGAAAGTGAAAGTTGCTCAGTCGTATACAACTTTTTGTGACCCCATGGATTTTACAGTCCATGGAATTCTCCAGGCCAGAATACTGGAGTGGGTAGCTGTTCCATTCTCCAGGGGATCTTCCCATCCCAGGTCTCCTGCCTTTCAGGTGGATTCTTTACCAGCTGAGCCACCAGGGAAGCCCAAGAATACTGGAGCGGGTAGCCTATCCCTTCTCCAGCAGATCTTCTCAACCCAGGAATCGAACCAGGGTCTTCTGCACTGCAGGCGGATTCTTTACCAGCTGAACTACATTGTTGTTCAACTACTAAGCCATACCTCACTCTTTGTGACCCCATGAACTGTAGCCCTCCAGGCTCCTCTGTCCATGGGATTTTCCAGGCAAGAATCTGTGGGTTGCCATATCCTCCTCCAGGGAATCTTCCTGGCCCAGGGATCAAGCCCACGTTTCCTGCAACTCCTACATTGGCAAGCGGATTCTTTACCACTGAGCCACCTGGAAAGTAAGAAGAAGTATACCAAGAGGGAAAAAAAATTCCCCCTTTCCCAGGAGCACAGCTTCAAGCGCAGTTCAGACTCAGAGAGTTCTAGGCTGTCTAAGTTGGAAATGACCCAATCAGGGCAAATCTCAGTATTGCCCAGAAAGTCAAGGCAAAGAAGTTTATACTTCCTGCCAGACATGGAGGAAGAAGCCTGCCCTAGGAACTGCAGTAGCCATCATGGGCCCACCTAGGAAACCAGCCAAAAGATAGAGCAGAAAATGGAAAGAAACTGTGTCCTTGATGACATCACTGAGTTCTCAGATTCATCCTCACTTGAACTTACATCTGGACTCTTCTGCTAACTGTACCATCAGACTCCTCCATAATTTAAGCAGGTTTAACTTTCTTTCTTTCTTTTTTGGTCACTTGTAACTCAAAGATTTATAATCATGACAATGACCTGAAATGTCAAAGCCCCATCTTCCCCTTTCCTGAGTTGGAAATTTTCTCAGCACAGTTGGAACTACTGTCTTCTTAAGAACAAACAGTATGGGGTCTCCTGGTTCTTCTAAGCCCCCGGCAGGACAATGATGCTGTGGTTTCTAGCCCTGTGTGGGGGACAAGCCCTGCTCCTGCTGTGTGACGAGTGCCTCGCTTCATTGAGGCTCTGATCTTAGGAAGCCACAGCCTCTGCTGCTCTGCAAGGTGCACAGACGAGGCTGTCACCAGCCACAGAGACATCCCTTTGTAGGTACTGCCCCAGTGCTGAGCATGGGGGCGATGATGCTATTGAGCAGAGGCGGCAATGACTGAACTCAGCTCTTTGCTCCAACAGAAATCAAAGCCCTGGCTCCTCACCTCTTTTCCCTGGGAGCCCAACATAACACCACCAGGGACAAAAAGCCCCATTATCAGCTTTACAAATTGTCCTCCATCTGTCTCCCCTTTCTGCTGTTTGGGCTGAATGCAAGCATACTACCAAGCACGTGCTGGACCAAGAATCACCCTCCTTGCTCTCTGTGTCAATGGATGTGGGATGGATGTGGGAACTCTGAACAACTTCCCCAGAGGATTTTAAAGATTCCACTTGGGTTTCCATGGTAATTTTACAGAGCTGGCATTAATGAGTGTTTGTTAAATTGAATTTATTGAAGAGTAAAGTGAATCGGATGTTCCCATACCTAGACTGCATCACCACAGAAAAGTCTCTGGTCCGGCAAAGAGACAAGCTGGGAGTTGGAGGCAGGGAAATTCAACTGGATGGGGTCAAGACCGTTTGCTCTTTGGAATGGAGACTCAGCCCTGGCCTCCTTGCCCATCTGTTCCAGGAAGATGGTGCTCTGTAAGATACCAGGGTGGCTCAAGTAAGAACTGAAACTCAGTTCTAAAAAGGACAACCCTCACTTCCAGCCTGTTCTGCCATGACCAGAACAGTTTATAGAGTGAGAGAATTTGCTCCCCAACACAGGCAAAGCCCTTTCAGTGGAAATACTCTGAGGGCCCTCTATGGATCCAACTTCCCTTCCAACTGGATGATCCTCAAGCTTTGGCTTTATTGAAAAATGTTTTATACCCAGATTAGAATTTAACAGGCAAAATTGCTGAATGAGAGCAAAAAGTGAAAAGTCACCAGCCCCAGGAGGGAATCAATAACATACAAGTCGATAAGCACATAAGAAGACAAGTCATGGAAGCTCTTGGGAGGACGTGGGAAAGTGGCTAAAATTTTGTAATTCAGGTAGAGTATATTAATATATTATACTCAGGTTAATGTTCCTCTAGCCAGAGACCCAAACAAATATAAAGGTCACCTCTGCCAAGCAGGCCAAGCCTGTGGCAGCTGGGCTGCATTGCAAATAAGCCATACCTCTAGCAGAAATGTGAAATTAAACATCGATTCCAAGGTGGCCTGCCCTTTGACCCCTCAGGCTCATCAGACTCATCCATGAAAACCTTGCTCAGAGCCAACGCTGCTTGGTGGCTTCATCTACAAACCAACTCCCATTCCATTTGCAAAAGCTGCCACTCATCAGCTTTGTTAAAACTACCAACTGTCATTTTGTCAATAGGTACAACCCATTTCTGAGATCAGATCAATTCCAGAACAAAGTTTTGAGCGACAACATTACCCCTGGAGGGGTTCCAGGAGCTTTGGCATTTGCATCCCCCTCATGTTAGTGACAAAAACTTCTCCATGATGGATATACCTGCAATTAATATTGAAGGGACAGTTAATGATTTCAAGGTACTGCTATACAGGCCTCATATTTCAAATTTAAAACTCTCCTTTCAAAGTAGGATTAGTTTTCAAAGCCAGGAAATGAATGCTAACATATTAGGCAAAACAAGTGTTTTTTTTTAACACCTCAAAAAATAAAGCAAAGAAAATTAATATTAAGGACTCCATTTGGTTGAGACAACCCCATTATCCTTGAAATACTCACAGTGAGGCTCTGTACTGGAGGCCTGTCTTGTCACTGCTTGTTTCAAATGATTTGAGACCTTTGAATCATGGATTCCAAACTGCACAGTATATATACCACTCTGAAGAGCATATCTGTTAGCAAGCAGGCCTTTTGCATGTGTGTGAATCCCATTCTCTCTCTCTTTTTAGTCCACTGGAGATTATAAATGTAAGTTCATGAACCTACAAGGCTCTGTCCTTTCAGACTGACATATGCAGACAGCTATTAATATATTTCTTCTGAAGGAAAATTAGAAACTTACAAAGCAAAAAAAAAGCATTTAATATCTGAATCATAAAATCAATTTGGCTTCTGAATCTGGGGAAATTGCTTTCCAAATATAGTGACATTTTTCCCCCCAGGCAAAAAAAAAATCATTTCTGGCCCCAAAAGTCAGACAAACTGCTAGTGGTAACCAAATGAAACACTAATTCCAAGCTAAATGAGCAAGAACCAGTGTAAAGGAAAAATGGTATTGCAAAATGACATTGATGATAGGCAAAGATTTACGTTCCTTTTTCATCAAGAAAAAAAAGAATAAAATAGGAAAAAATGAAAATAACAATGGCAGACCATTGCCAACTGCTGAACTGCCTTGACCAGCTAAGAGAATAAGGAGCAGATAAAAAATCCCTCAGCCTCAGGCTTCGTGAAGGGCATGGAAGAATACTCCGTTAACTTCTTCTGACCACTAGGGGCACTGTAACGATAGATAAGAAGCTTCTCTTTGACCATAAGGCATACAGCTGGGAATCCATGGCTATGCCCTGTTATACCTTACCTGTGGTTTATATTGCCTAATGTAGACTTCTCTCACAGGTCTCCTTTGGGACTAGGGTCCCCTGACATTTGCAGCAATGGGAGCAGAGAAAGCAGGCCAAGAACTTGGAGGCACAGAGTAAGACCAATATATTTGGCAAAATAAATTTGCCACTCACCTCATTCTATAAATACATGAAGTTTCCCTTCCCAAATTTCTCTAGCTAGATTTGTCAGACTGGTGGAAGCTAAAGGATTACCCCCAGAGAACCCAAACTCAACTATTCTACCAGAGCTGTAGCACCTGGTAATTTAGAGAGCATTTATTGCAATGCTGATCAGTCCTGATTACAAATCCCACAACACAAAGCAACCACTGTTAGTAACAATCTCTCATTTGTGCAGAGACCTCTGGGTCTCCCAGAGTTATGCTTACAGTAAATTGCCTCCACCACTCACCCCAGCCAGATGTATGAGTCCAACAGGAAACTCTCAAGCTCTATTATCACCCATTAAAAAACAGGTTAAGAGAGAATGTAAACCAAGATAGATTATGTAATTAGGCTCTAATAAGATCTAAGTGATTAGAGAATGAATCTGGATTCATTTTCTTTTTGTTTTTATTAGCACCTAAAGAGCTGCTGGGAAATTTCTGTGTGTCCTCGACTGTCTCCTCCCACTTCTTCCTGACCTCAGACTTTGCATGGGATCTGGAGAAGCCAGGATGAGGCTGCTAGCAGACTGAAGCCAAAGAATGGCTTTAGACAAATTGGTGGGTAACAAGTAGGGAGTCCCAAGGGCAGTTAAATGGCTAAGCTACAAAGTTCTGAGCCTCCAAACCCTGCCTTCTGTCCTGTCTTTGCGGAGTCTCTGGGAGGAGTTTATGCATAGAAGACAAGAGGGGATAATAGCTAATTGAGCCAAACCCTCCCCATGAGCCACTCGAGTTGTTGAACAGACTGGTGAGATGGAAAGGGTCTTTGCTCTGGGCTGAAGGCAACAGAGTCAAGCCAAAGAGTTTCTCCTTAAATATAGACAGACCAAAGGTCATGACCCAGCTGGGCCTTTTGAAGTGGGGGCGGCAACCTCTTGCCTTGCCTACTGAATCATGTTGGGAACAGGTAGAAGAAAGCAGGGAAAGAGCTGAGACTATGGGTGAGAGGTTTTCAAAGTCAGAGCTGGAGATGCAAGCTCAGAGACCGTGGTCAGGAGTGGATACCTGAAACTGTGGGAATAGACTCCCAGGCATCATGAGGATAGCACAGTGGATGCCAGGGCTGGACCTCAGGGCAACAGGAGATGGTGGTCACAGGTGGAGGAACCTCCTCAGGGCTCAATGCTTATGAGTAGAAGCAGGTCAGGGGAACTTCATCATCATCAGTCAGCATTGCCTGACAGAAG
The DNA here is from genome assembly GCA_007570785.1 of Antilocapra americana. Lineage (NCBI taxonomy): Eukaryota > Metazoa > Chordata > Mammalia > Artiodactyla > Antilocapridae > Antilocapra > Antilocapra americana. The sequence continues at coordinate 6,277,146 of ML661896.1, read as the reverse complement.
CCACAGGCTGGACTCCAAGCCTCTCAAAGAATGCAATGATGCTTGAACTTCAGAGGAACTGGAAGTGGGGGCAAATGAGAAGCCAGAAGGCATGGAGTCAGGTGTAAGTGCTCTTTCCAAGAGGGATTCACAAGGTGTGGATGTCTGAGTGACCAAGCCCTGCTCGGAGACCAACCTGAGGGTCCCTAGCCAGGGCAACTACTAGCCTATTCTTTCCTATGAGTGACAAAATGTGCCCCCGGGGGTGAACACAGCCCCTAGGGCACACAGGTAGTATCCCAGTGCAGATTCAATTCCAGCCCCATGTGCTCCCTCAGCTGAGCACCTTTGAGCAGTGTACAGCCTGCTCAAGCATCCAGCTATTACGTGCAATACCAGCCACAGACTGAAAGTAAGGCCCATCCGTATGATATTGATCCCTAATGCTCACATTGTGCCCTTTCCAAAGCCTCCTACCCCATCTCCTGTGGAGGGATAAAGCAGGAGTTACTAGCCTATTTAGCTGATGAGGGAACAGCACTGGGAACCATCGTTATAGAGTGTATCTGACAGCCCAGCTCTCCCCCCCACAATCCCTGCCACCCTTCGGAGCTTAGTCACAAGGCAGAAGTATCAGAAATAAAATCATCACATCATCACTAAGTCACCCTGAACCTTAGAAATGACTTGAGTAGGGTTTAGGGTAGAAATGCTTAAGCCTGGTATTATAACAATTCAAGAGACATGGTGAAAATCTCATAACAACGCTTATTTAATCCACCTCCTTCTTAAGTTAAATGTGTTCTGCAGAGGGGAACAGGTCACAAAATCCTCTTCTCTCTGGGGGCTCCCAGTCCAGATCTGCAAGGATTCACTCCACCATGGGATGAGCTGACAGAAGATTATTGGGAGGAGTGGGAGGAAGGGTAGGGGTGGGAGCAGAGATAGACACTTATTTTGTGCGAAGAAGCAAGTTGAAGCTTGGTGCACTTTTCACAAAGTAGTGCCATGAGAGGACAGTACTAGGAAGACAACAGGACCCAGAGGGACCCCAAGAAGTCCTCCTTTCTGGTAGGTGTCTGACCTAGTTATCACCTAAAAAATCCAGGGCATGAGCTTGCTCCCCCAATTAATTATTCACAAAAGCCTAAAGCAGCAGGAATTAAAGCAAAATGTTGATGGATGGTGCTTTCTTGGAGAATCACTGTACAATTTCTGGGCCCCTGGTTGCTGCTCCAGTCTCTGAGGATGTCTGCAGTTGCGTGAAGTGGAAGGAGACTTCCTAACTCGGGCTTTCCCTCCCTCCCATCACATGAACCTTTAATGTGCAGCCGGGAGTGAACACAGCCCCTGGGGCACACAGGTGGTATCCCAGTGCAGATTCAATTCCAGCCACCATGTGCTCCCTCAGCTGAGCACAACAGGCAGGCGAGGGCAGCCTTGCTTCTCCGGAGCCAGGTCATGACCCATGAGAGGGGAGAAGCACGAGGCAGCAAGAGTCTGGAAAAGGAGCAAGGACTCCACGTCCAGGAGGATCTGAGGAGCCTGGCCACCTCCCTGTCCCAGGCTCCTGGAACGCCAACTGGCCTCTGTGATCCTTCCGCTAAGTCAGCCCCAAGGACTAAGGCCCAGTGTGCCTCAATAATGGTCGTCTTGCTGTCAGTCCTTGTCTCTGAGACCCCACCCTCCACAGCCACAGGGCTGAGGCAGGAGGCACATCCCGCCCTGCTTGCACACACGACCGTGGGCCTATGTATTCCAGCCAAGCTCCAAAGACCACAGTCCTGAGAATCCATCCACTGTCCTTTCTCTACCCACAGAGCAGCCCCTCTACCAGGTCCCCACTGACCATGCTTTACTTTCACGGCAACTGTTTGGATGTCTTCACCCTCCCAATTCCCCATTCACCAAGGCTCTCCCATACTTCACCACCTATGTGCACCCTATCTTTGTGTGAGGCTTCCATAGACTTCCCCTACCCTTCAGGGATCCCCCTCCCTTGGAGACCCCATCTGCCACTCACATCTGTCCCAGAGGTGCTCACCCCAAAGAACTCTCTCTCGGACTCCAAGACGGCCCGAGGATGGAGACCTTAGGCCCCAGCTTTTCTCTACAACTTCTCCAGGGCTTCTCTTCCCTTCTTCAGGCTAAGGACAAGAAGACACTTTGGAAGAATTCCCTGTCCCAGGAGGCAGCACACGTTCATCAGAGTCAATACACAGTGTATTCCAAAACCATTTGTCATTCTAGAGGCCTAGTTATCAACTTCCCATCTTGTAAATATATCCCTCTGGGAGTTAGAACTGCTTCTTCTTGTTATCTAAGGAAATTGTGAAATACTAGTAGTGTTCAGTGGAACAGTTGTCAAATCTGGCTTTGGAGTGCCCCCATATCGTAGAAATTAAATGTTTTCTTCATCTCACCATATTGAACAGCTGAGGTTGCCGCGGCCAGTCATTAGAGAGACAGATGCTCCCATGTTCTGTGGGGCAGCTGTCGGGACAGTCACCAACTCCAGTGGCAGACGGAAGGGGAGGGAGCAAGGATAATCATTGACAAACTAGAATTACTGACCATCTGAGAGGTGCTGGGCAAAATAAATTACACCTAGAATAAATAGTCCAGCTACCAAATGGTTTGGGCCAATGCCATGGCCATTTCTTCTTTCTCTGCCCAAAACTATCTGAGAGAGGGCCACAGACCAACTGTTTCTGCGGAAAGCTATTTGGAGTCACAGGTGGGTTTTGAAATCTTTACCTCACAAAGTCTGATAGATGAGTTGCTAATGGAGTCAAACAAAGAAAGATGCACTGGTGGGTTAGCCACGTTGGACTGCTCCACATCTCAGCCGCTAACAGAGGCTGGGGCTCCGGCGGGCAAGGGGTGCCCAACACTGGCAGTCATCTTGAGCATCTCACCCTCCCAGGCACACGCCTGAGACCAGCCCCCTGAGATGTTAAGCCAAGAAGAAATCCACAGTGGCCCCAGAGAAGACAACAAAGAAGGCAGACTGACAAAGAAGCCCCAGGGTTTGTGTTTGTCTAACCGTTAAAAATGTACTATCAGAACAGGATCTTTGGATACTGGCCTCATTGGTGTGGAATATTAGAAACAGTAGGAGTGTCTCCAGCTTCAAAGAGGAAAGTCATCACCTTATGGTGAACCCCTGGTCAGGCTCCTGGGACCACAGGAGAGCAGGAAAGGAGAGAAGCCCCTGGCCAGTTTCCCCAGTAACCTCCCCAACACGTGCACATTCCTTCTCGCCTCACGGACTTTCTTTCCCAGTATTTGTGGGAAATATCTGAGACGCAGAATTGCGAAAGCCTTCTTCCCGTGCGTGTGTGACTATCTGTCGCGGTGCAGGGGTGGTGGGGGCAGAGGGGTTTGAGGGTCAGTGCTGCCAGCACAGACCCCCACATTTCACCCTAGCCTGCTACCAGCCACTCGGCTTCTAACTAGGTCAAGTGTCTAGTTATTTTCTCATGCTCAGAGTCCTACACTTCCTTTCTTAGTGTGAGTGCAGGCTTTCAGGAAAGAGCGGGGTGGGGGAAGACCTTGTTCTAATTCTTATACTATTATAATTCTACGATGGTCGTTATAAAATGACCCCTTCAAAGGAAATCTGTACCACGATGAACCAGCATTCTTTATAAAATCAGAAAAAATAAATCTGTTATCATAATACAAAGAAAAAGCCTTCTTTGCAGTCATTCCAGGACTGGAAACACTTCAGTGCATTATTCACGATGGAGCCAAAAAATGGCGCCTGTATTCTGAGTCCCACAAACTATAGAGGCAGTCTTCCCCTCTGCTCCCCGCTCAGTACCCCACAAATAGGGCCAGAGGTCTGGAGGCCCCACAGGGAACCTTCAAACAGGGGAACTAGACCCTGCCAAGGGCCCAAAGGACCTAGGACAGACAGGAGGCATGCACAGACAGGGCCATTTCTAACAGTGACTTAACAGTCCCCGGTGCTGGGGCATTTTCTCCAAACTTCTGTGAAATAAAGGAAATTGGGATCGAAGAGTCCCCTCTCAGACAACTCACACTGCCTGGCTCCCCTTTCAAACTGGCCGCCCAGTGAGTTGGGGGAGATCTGAAGACACTTGTACAGGCTGCTTGAGGGAAGCCAAGGGGTGACCCCCACACCAGAAGTTGACACAGGGGCTGCAAACCTGGACTCGAGCCAGCTGTGCTACCCAGTAACTATCTGACTCTGGGCTTATCCTCTCCTCGGGACCTCTGCTTCCACATTTGTAGTGTATGTGTAATCATAGGCAAGGTCTGGGCCACATTCTATGACCATAACCAGCCAACCTCTCCCCCACCCTGAATCGCATCAGGTAGTGAGTGGTGTCTGTTGAGCACACTGATACAGTGAAACACAGTATACCCCAATGGTTTCAGCTGGCATCTTAGGAATCAAACAAACCTGGGTTCTAGTCCCAATTTTACACCTTAATTTTTCTAGGCTTAAGTTTGCCCCTCTGTAAAATGGAGTAAGAAAGGAGAATTTGATATGAAAAAATAATGTCTGTAAAGTGTTAGCACAGAGGCAGTGCAGAATGAGTGCTCTGTTGGGAGCAGTCATGGAACTGAGAGGGAAATCCCACCACTGGCTTTCACTGACCTTGGGGATACCCCAGTCCCAACAGGTGCTGCCAACAGAGGCAGCCATTCATACACAGCACACAAAGTAATCAGGAACAGAAGAATTATATTCATAATTCAATCACCCAGTCCTGGACAGAGAGCAAACCAGAATCATCTTACTGTCTACTCATAATTTTGTAATAAATTAGTAAAGAAATAAATATAAACTATCAATCTTTTATCTGAGTCATAATGAATTTTATTATAAGGAATTATCTCCTCAAAATAGAATGGAGAATGGTTAAAATTTCACACAGTACCATTTGTTAGAATTTATATATATATATATCAAATTGTCTTTGTAAAATTTAGGTCTGCAAATATTTGTCCAGGAAAATTGGATTTGATAGAAGCAGTGGTCACAAAAAGAAATTCATAATGTCAAAAGTTATAATGGATACAATTTGATAAATGTATTAAATTCCTCTGGTAAAATTTACACAAAACAAAATTAAATCCTTTGAAAATAATTTTAGTAAAATTAAAATAAAAGTATTAGAAACAACTTTACTAGACAGGCTAGAAAACTGAGCAAGGGGTTGAACTGGCTTAACGGAACTGCCTTCAGAGAATTCATTACATCCGCGTTCATAGAACACACCTTCAAAACAGTCATGTGATTGGCCAAGTCGCCACTCTGGGACTATAATGCCCAGTGTCCATTAGGGAGCAGTATCCTGAACCCAGTGGAACCCATACACATGTAGAGACGGTCTGGTTGATTCTGCTCTCCACAGCCTACAATTTAAGACAGCCATGCCCTGGCACCATCTGCTTTTCCAACCACCCCTCTGACCGTCTCACCCTCCAGTCAAACCAGATGTCTCCTCCAGCATGGGTCCCTTCGCTTATATCAGCTCCTCTTTGGGGCAGGTACTCCCATGCCCCACGTTCTACCTCTCCTTCAGGACCCAGGGCCAGCTCCTCCTCATTGCCTTGCAGGTAGTCTTCATGCCACTGCACCCAAACCTTGCCCTTCCTCATACTTCTGGTGCTGAAGTCACCAATGACCTCTATGTGGCCAAATCCAACAGAAACTCTCAAGATTGCCTTCTCTGCCTACCACTCTCTCCTGATAACCATTTCTTCCCAAGTTTCCATGGCTTCCTGGGCAATGCAGCTCCTTTAGGCCAAGGAAAGTTCCTTGAAGGGATGTAGCTATGATCCATTATCCACCTATATCCAGGCCAACTGGGGGAATGAGGGCCTCAGTCCTGACAGAGGGAGCTGGGCAGTGTCCACCACATCCCTCAAACTCAGAAGGCTTAAAACCAAACTCATTTGGTCCTGACCATTCTACTTCCAAATAGTTCCTGACTGTCACTGTGATGAAGTTCTCATCACTTTCTAGACTAATGGGCCAGCTTCCTTCTTGATCTGCTTGACTTACTCCAGTTCAACCTTCACACGGTCATGAGTTCACCAGCTTTCAAAAGACAGATATGATTACACCATCCCATCCAGGAAGGAAGAAGAATTAAGTCATAAGAACCCATAATGTCTTGGATTTTCTAATTCCTTAGCATACGAGGTTGGGAGATGGTCAAGTAGAACACAGTTCCTCGTGAGACATAAGCCCAGATGGTGCTCCTTGTTTTGCTCACACTCCCCCATAGATAGGACTGACAGCATTCAACATTACCTCCAGGTATATATATAATTGGTAAAGTACTGGAATAGGAATGCTAGTAGAATTCATGAGGTATTAAGGTCATGCCATCAATGAGAAGGAAAACTATGGCCGATCGCTCATCATGAACAGAGCAGAGCTGATTGGCCAATGATCCTTGAGAGACTACAATATTCCACATCTGTAGCAGGAGGAGGCAAGATACAGACAGGAGCGGGACAGTGCACCTGGGTGGTGTGACTTGGGAGAACATGCCAAGCCCCTCACCCTTCATATATCACCAAATGTGCTGTGCTTAGTCACTCAGTCATGTCCAACTCTTTGTGACCCCATGGACTGTAACCCACCAGGCACTTCTGCCCATGGGGATCCTCCAAGCAAGAATACTTAAGTGAGTTTTGATGCCCTCCTCCAAGGGGTCTTCCCAACCTAGGGATCAAACCCAGTATCCCCCACATTGCAGGTGGATTCTTGACTATCTGAGCCACCAGAGAAGCCCATTTCCCCAAATATGATTTCAAATTGTCTCCATTGCTCCACTTTCAGGAATTTTTTTTGTAATATTCAAGGCTTGGAGTCTGTTAAAATTTTCTGAAATACAAAAATTTTCCACAAACTCATTGGTTAAAGCTACAAAAATTTATTCTCTTAACAGTTCTAGAGATCAAAGAGAAGAATGCACCTACAGAGCTGAAATCAAGGTATCAGCAGAACTGGTTGCTTCCGGAGGCTCCAGGGGAAAGTGAGTCTTCCTGCCAGCTTCTAGAGCCTGCCTGCTGTCCTCGGCTAGCGTCCCCTTCCTCTGCCTTCAAAGTTATTGGCATGGTTACTTCTCTCTCTCACTCTGCTCTCGAGTAATACAACCTCTTTTTTCTACTCCTCCTGCTTCCCTCTTGTAGGAGTCCTTGTGATTATATCAAACCCACTCAGCTTATCCAGGATATTATCTCCTTGTCTTAAGATCCCTAATCATATCTGCAATTTCCCCTTTACCATGTGAGATGGCATATTCACAAGTTCCAAGGATTAGGGCAAGGCCACTTTGGGAGGCCATATTCAGCCTACCACATTCTCTGATAAAGACATTTGCTAAGCCTGAGGCCAAACCCCAACTCTAAACTCTGTGATCCTTTTCTCTGAGCTACAGCCTGTGAGAATTTGGCTACTCATTTCCACCCCCTCCACTAGGGGCAGAGTATGCAGCCCTGCCCCACCAGTGTTGGGCTTGGTAATGCCACTTACTTTACCCAGTGGAAGGTTAGCAGAAGTGAGGTACACAGAGGCCTTAAATATGCAGAAGGGGTTTGAGTGGGCTCATGGGCTCTGGTAACCCACTAGGAAAAGAGCCCAGCCCAGCGTTGGTGCCCCTAGAGCCTGAGTCCCATGGAGAACATGCATGGAACAGACCTGAATCCAACCTATACCCAAGCGCCCCCAGCCCCTGCCCTGCCATGTGCTGCCTATGTGCGTAACCACGTTCAACTGGAAGATTCCTGAGCCTGAGTGCACCTCTCATTGCCAAGCACTCAGCTTAGGGGGAGGTTGTTATAAAGCATTCTCATGACAATAACTGACCAATACACAGCCCCACTCTCCCCCTACCTTCCCTTGGCCATAGGTGCACATAGAGAATGTGCCATCATATATATTGGAATCTGCAAATGCGATGAATAAGCTACTAAGGTTTGGGGATGCCTGCCACCAATAAGAATGTGAATATGAGAAAGAGCCCATTACCTACAGCCTGGGCCAGTAAGAGGTGATGGCTACGAGACCTTGGTTATCAAAAGTCAGATGCACTGGTGCACCGAGTCTACAAGTGAGTGAAAACATCCCACCATGTCCCACAGCAGGAACCCTGTCCACTACTTAATTGTGATTGCAGGTCTTTACTCCTGAAAATGGAGGCAGTCACCAGCTTAGCAGCCCCACTCTGCCCCAGCTGACTGTAAATATAATTCTTATTCCCTCTAAATATTCTAACAACCAAGAGCTGGTTCTGGGACAACAGTGACACCACTGAACTTGTCTATCCACCTGCTAAACCCTGGATATCCTTGTTATGTACCCCACCGGCCCTTTGGATCCAGAAACGGCCCTGAACCCAAAACGACAGAAAATGAGTGCCCCTCGCATCAGCCCCTCAGGCCCTCTCCTCCCCCTGTTCACACAATCTAGACTGCATCTCCTATCTGAGCACACCTCAAATCCCTGTCTAAACTGCGTGCTCTCTTTTTTCCGCCTGATGGGCTTCTATTTGCTTCTTCTCCACATCACTGCCCAAAGCAGCCTTCCCCACTGGTCACAGCCCTTGTGCTTTATATGTTGACTGTGCCACCAGCATCTTCAGAGTGGACACTCCCTTCCACAAGGCTGCGGGCCCCAGGAGAAGCAGCTCACCTGGTAGGGCACAAGCAGAAAGCAACCTTATTCTTTCTCACAATTGTTTCCTTTAATCATCTCTGTGTTGGGTCCCCCTTCCCTGACCTGGGGGAAACCTCTGGCAAATCACACAGCTATTTGGTCCCTTTAATTCACTCCCTCCACAAATATTGTTGAACACCTGCCAGGACTCATGCTGCATCAATATATCAATGAACAGAACAGGCAAAACACAACACAACAAAAACAGCCTCACTGCCCTCAGAGAGTTTATGTTCTGGGGGGATAGAGCCACAAGTCACAGTAAAACACTAAGCATGACAGTAAGGAGCAGGCAGCTGAGAGAAATGGAAGAGGAAAGGGGTGAGCTGCACAGACATCTGGGGTCAGGGTGTTTGGGGCAGCAAGAGAAGTAGATGCAAGATTCTAGGTGCAGCAGGAAGTCCCTTGTGGCAGGAGTTGGAGGAAGGGATGGCAGTGGGGGGTGTGGCACAGAGGGTTGGGAGGTGGTGGCTCAGGGAGAACCCCGTGGACTGTTATAGGACTGTGACCTTTAATCCCAGTGAGAGCAAAGGCCCTGGAAGAGTCAGGGCAGAGGAGGGACCTGATTCAACCCACATATTAATAGGTTCACTCCAGCTGCCAGAAAGATATCACAAGGTAATAAGTGTGGGTCTCTTTTTGGTGGGTTTATAAAAAAAAAAAAAGAAAAAGAAAAACCCAGTGTAATAACCAAACTCTCAATTCAGCCAAGGTCTCCCTTCTCCTAGCTCCAGCCACCATGTAAGAGGCGTTTGCCAGGGCCTTCTCTGTACCCTATCTCCTTTTCACTTCCCCCTAACACTGAGCATCTGGCCCTCCAGGATGGAGGTAAAGGCAAGGGAGTGTACATTAGAGGTCACAAACATAGGGTTATAATATGTCAGTCGTCCTCTCCGGATGAAGCAAGTCCTAAACGCGGCATCTTTTTCCATGGGCCTCCCCCTTCCTCCTGTCCTGCTGCCACTGCCTGCCTTAGCAAGCAGTTTCTGGAAGTCTACCTGTGTGTTGAGCACTCAGCTCCTGCCTCCCAGACATGCTCTTAGGTGGGGTCTTTCTCAGGTTTCCACCCCTGTCTGGATCTCTTCTCCTGATGGGGGGCCCATCTGGCTCTTCAAATCCACAGGAATCCTGGGCAAAGGTCCCAACAAACTCTGGAATCTCTAGCCCCGACCCCACACAACCTCCTCTTTGACAAGATCTGCATAGATGGTCTAACCTGGCATTGTCTGCAAGAAGTATAATGTGAGCCTCCTGTGAGATTTTAAATTTTCTAGTAGCCACATTGGAAAAGTAAAAAGAAACAGATGATGTTAAATTTAATAGTGTACTTTATTTAAACCAGTATGGCTAAAATATCATCATTTCAATGTGTAGTCAATATAAAAATGTATTAATGGGATATTTACACTCATTTTTTTCATACCAAGTCTCAGGAGTCCAGTGTGTATTTTACACTTCGAGGGCCTCTCAGTTTGGACTCCCCACATCCATGCTCAGTAACTATACGACTGGTGGCTACCTTGCTGGGCACGGCAGGACTAATCTCTCTCTTTAGAGTGTGGGTATTTGTGTTCTCCACCTCTGTGCCCTTCGCTAGACTCAGAGAAAATAGGAAAAGGTGCAGTTACTGAGCTAATTCAGCACTGTCAGTTTACTGAGCCCAGGGGTCCCGCCCTTGGTGAGGGCTCAGAACCTGGGGGAGGAGGGTTGGGGTGACTCAGCCTTTGCCAAGCTTGGCGTGTGAGGCAGCGCAGACCTCAGACAGACACCCAAGGCTCTAGCCGATTCGGAGAAGCATCATTTGCATGATTTTCACATAAATTTGAATGTTGAAGTCAAGAGGTGGTAACTCCACATGTGTACAATGTAAAATAAAGCTAAGTAATTTGTACAGCATACAAGGGATTTCAAAGCCAAAGGCTTGACACGTCTGAAAGGCAGTCAAACCTCACTGCTATGGATTGAGGGCAGCCCGGGGCTCTGTCAGAGCTGGCAAAACAATTCATTAGAGTATTGTACGCACATCCTCTCCACACACGGTTTGGTTTCTCTGAGTCAAGGAAGTCAGGAGAGGTAATGCTTCGGTTATTTCCTCCTTTGATTATTAGTGAAAATAGTAGCAGCTAATATTTTTGATGTGCTCACCAAATATTACCCAGGTTCGATCCCTGGGTTGGGAAGATAGCCTGGAGAAGGAAATGACAACCCACTCCAGTGTTCTTGCCTGGAGAATTCCATGGACAGAGGAGGCTGGTGGGCTACAATCCATGGGGTCGCAAAGAATTGGACACGACTGAGTGACTCACAGACACCATGAATCAAGTACTGCACTGAACCCTGCATTTAGATTGTCTGATTTCATCCTGATAACCCACCCACTAAGGCAAGTACTATTATTACTCCCATTTTTACATACAGGGCATTGAGATTTAAAGAATTTAACCCAAGTAGGCTGGGAATCAATGTATCACTGAGTTCATCAACTTTTAGTTACTTTTAAGGTAGTCTTATCATCAATGATCATGTAAAACTATGTATTAATATGCATCACATATTACTAGACTTATTGTTGGATTTATTTTATTTAACCCAACACAGCTAAGATGTTATCATTTCAGTTTGGAGCAGCCATGTCCAGTTCTCCATAGCCACACACAGCTGGAGGCTACCATATGGGACAGCACAGATCTAGCCCTTCGCTTTAGAAAGTGAAGTACTTGGCAGATAAGATTTTGTTCTCCACCTTTGGTGACTTAGCTAACCTCCACTTCCATGAGGTTGCAGTTAAGTGTCAGCCAAGGCTGCAGTCATCTGAAGACATGGCTAGAGCTGGGAGATCCACTTTCAAGGGGACTCATTCACACTTGGCAAGTTGGTGCTGCCTGTTGGTAAGAGACCTGAGTTCCTCTCCACGCTGCTTTACTACATCTACACATACTGCTTCAGTGTCCACACAAACATAGCCACTGACTTCCCCTGGAGCAAAGCATTTCGGAGAGTGAAAACTGCAATGGCTTTTCATGTCAAGCCTTGGAAGACAGACATCATCACTTCTGCCACATTCCAGCCTTTAGAGGTGGATCACTATGTCCAGCCCACATTCAAGTGGCTGAGATATAGGCTCCATCTTTTGAAAAAAGAGTGACAAAGAATGTGCAGGCATATTTTTAAAACCATCACACACTCCAAGAGGAAAATGAGCAAAAGTTATAAACAGGAAATTTGAAAAAGACTAATAAACATATGAAGAAGTTCAGACTTGGTAATAACCAAAGAAATGCAAATTAACCAAGTAGATGCCATCAGACTATCAAGGATTTAAAAGAATGATGATATGGAAAATGGGTCCATACATAAATGTGAGTATAAACTGGTACAACCTTTTCAGAGAAAGGCGGTGATTCACACACCAACAACCCTAAACATGCCACAACCCTTGACCAAGCCATTCCACTCTAGGAATTTAGCCTACAAAAAAATCAGAAATGTGCTCAAAGATTAACCCTACAAAGCTCTTTATGATAACAATGTTTATAACAGAGATAACTTATTAATGTTATTGAAGTTCAACATTAGGATCCAATAATATGAGGTATATACAAATACACATGTGTGCCCAGTTGCTCAGTCATGTCTCTTTGTGACCCCGTGGACTATAGCTGCCAGGATCCTCTGTCCATGGGATTATCCCAGCAAGAATACTGGAGTGGGTTGTCATTTCTTTCTCCAGGGGACCCAGGGATAGAACCCGTGACTCCTGCGGTTCCTATAGCTTCTGCATTGGTGGGTAGATTCTTTACCACTGAGACACTTGGGAAGCCCATATACCAATAGAGTACAATGCAATTAGTCAAGGTTTCAAACAATATATAAAACTTATATACAATGGAATCCTATCAGTATGATTCTTAAACTGGGCACCAAGACACCCCCAGGCACTATGGCAAACTCATAGGAAGTCACAGGATATTTTTAATTTTTGAGGTAAACACAGTGATACTTAACATTGTTGGGTGCCCCACAAACCACTAGCCTGAACTGATTCACAGTTGCAACACTAGATTGTTCTACATTCTTCTTTAGATGGGCTGGAGGGGGTGATTTTTGTGTTCTCTGTTGTGTCTCTCTGTTTAATAAGCATGGCAGAAAAAGTAACATTAAATGCCAAGATGTGTTTTGGTCTTGGCTGTTATGGAAGAACTAGACAGACTGAGTACTTTCTCTCCAACTCCCCCTCCACCCCTAATCCAGCCTCCCTGGGCCTCTCAGAAAGCCTAGGGGTGCAATAAGGGAGAGGGGCTGTTCCTGGAGACTGTGGGGGGCCAGCAGAGACAGACAGAGAGGCTTGCCATGGCTACCTCCTAAGAAGTTGCCAAACCCCGAGAGAGGTTGGAACAAGGATATCAATGGTCAGCCTTGGCCACCGACCCCTTCAAGTGGAGAGTGGTAGCCACAAAGTCACTGGACATCAAGGGTCCATGAGGTCATTCTACAGCTACTATTCTCCCTGACCCACAAGAATTATGTGGGTCCCAGAAAGGGGCAGATTCTACTTTCTAGAATCGCTGACTGCCACTGAATTTCATCGCCTTCTCTGTCTGGTGAATTTAACTCTCCACGGTCTCCATACCATCACACAGGGCTGTGGGACCCTGGGGCTGCAGCTCCATTTCTGGAGATGCATCCTGTCCAGGACTTGTCACCCACCCTCAGGTGCCCAGACAGGGCATCTCCACTTAAGAGAGACGGACAGAAGTCTCTGCCTCTTGCTCTTCCCACACATTCTGTCTTTTTCCTAAGATCCCATCCTACACTGCAGGCTCGAGCTTGTAGAAAATAAAAGCCAACAAAACAAGCAGGCAACTTCTGCCTACAGCCCGGCCATGCAATTCCACCAAGGCAATGAAACCCCAACCCTGCTACCTGCTTAAATGGGAAGCAGGAGGGTGACGGGTAAGAGAAAAATGAATATCTCAAAACATGATTCAGCCCATAGACAATATTTGTTCAGCCATGATGGCTTCATGTGCTAGCAAACCTGAGCCACAGTGAGTGGCACTTCATCCACTGGCCTCCAGATTCAAGTCACGCCACAGAACAGCGAACAGAGCAGCCAGCTCCAGGCAGAGGAGTGTGGGGAAGTGACCTTCAAGCTCAGCATGGCGGAAGCTCCTGGCTCACCAGCTCCAGCCCATTAGAGCTGAGCCATAATTGATCACCGCAGCAAATCAATGCAAGTGAGGTCCTTTCCAAAGCTCTGTACAAACCGACTCCATAATGAAATATGAGCTTGTGAAGTTTCTCATCTTGTACTATTCTGACATTTCTTGCAATGTGATTAAAATATAATAAGATCAAATAGAAAATACTATTTGCTCAATCACCACCAAACCTAACACAGTCAATAGTCCAATTCCATCCAGGAAGAAAAGTCATTTCCAAGACTCCATAAAGAAACCTACATTTAAATTTCATATTCTCTGCTGTTACTTTGAAAAATTACATGTTTTAAATATAGGACAAATACAGGGCAGACCAATTCTTGTTATAATAAATTTTTTCTAACATTCTTGGTAAATAAAATCTGTAAGCCCTAGCCAATGAATGGCTGCTTCAAGGTTCATTCGATAATACATAATTCCAGGCCAAATAATAATTTGCTCAATTCCTCTGAAGTCTAATTCAAGCCCCATTTCCCCTGAGAAAGCCCAGATACCAACCATTGTTTCCTTCTTTCGGGCTCCTGAGAACATACATATCTGCAAAGTGCACCCTGGCTGGGAGATATAAGTGCCTTCTCTTCCTGGTTTGACAGGACAGCCCCTCAAGGCCAAGGGATGCCCGTCCCCACTTTTAACATCATCCAGCACATGTGCATTCTGGGTACCAGCCCAGTGTTACATGGGCTGCAGGTGCTTGAGCGCTATTTCCTGAATCAAAGAGCCAGTAATGATGGCATTTAACCCATGGCAGGCTTTACAGCCATCCATTTCCTGTGCTACTAGTCCACATCACACCAATTGTTTCTAGTGAAGACATTATGTTATCCTCTGAGACCTCAACACACATGATCATTTTACACACTGTCAGCTGCATCTATTAATTTTCTTGCTGTCAGAGACAGTTAAGGGAGCTTTTGTGCAAACGTCTGAGGATTTGTAAAATGGAAGCTTGTTTGTTTGGCTTCCCCTGACATATGGGCTTAGGAACTGTACAATTTTAAGTACCAGAGTGAGCTCTAAGACTTACGGATAATTGACTCTGGGAGGTAAGAACACAGCTTAGAAGAGATCTTTTCACAATTCACTAGTAGTTTCCTATGCACAAACCATTTAAACAAAATACCTCGATTTTCAGGTTGGATTCTTCTAGATCTGGACCATCTTCAACCATCAACAAACCAGCCACAATATAAACAATTCTCGAGACCTAAGTGTCCCAACCATGCAGAGGGCCTCTCCGTGATTGTAAAGGGATCTGAGATGACCTGGTCAAAGAGGTACCAGCTCAGATCAGCTTCCAGCATTGTAGTCTCCAACACGAAGTCTGGGTGTCTAAAGAGAAGATTAGCCCCAAATATTCATTTCTACCTGCTCTGTGATCTAGCCTTAGGACATAAAAAATAAAGCCAATTCATTAACTTCTAGGATTGGGAGGACCTGAGAAACCAATAGTCAGTTGGAAAGCACTCAACGCAAGAATCAGAAAAGCCAACTGAATCACTTTGCTGTGATCCACAACTGAAACAATCACAACATTGTAAATCAAATATACTTCAATTTAAAAAAAAAAACAGAAAAACCAACTCAACTTGACTTGGATGATAAAGAAGATTTATGGACTCACATCTCCAGAAAGTCTGGCTCCATTTCTTTGTGATCCTCTTACTTAGCTCTCCTCCATGTGCTAATTTTATCTTCAGATAAGTTTCCCTCATGGTCACAAAAGGGCTGCCATTAGCAACCAGGACTCTGTGCTTGACTTTTCACACCCAGAGGGGAAAAGGGTGACACTTCTTAAACCACTGAACTTTGTTCTAATTGAACCATCTCTCCATCTATCTTTTCAGTAAGGAGGGAGTGGGATTTCTCTGACTGATCTGGACCAATTAGGGCCACTCAAACCATGAGGCTGCTAGACCAGGAAGAGTATGGGTTGATACTGACAAGGCAACCACAATGCCCATTGCTTCTGCTTCTGAACAGGGTGGCACTAAACCTCCAACCCAACAGGGTCTCACCCTGTTCCTGTCAGTTTCACCCACTCCCTTGCAAATGGCGTTTGGGTCCAGGAGCACTATTTGCAGTGTTCTTCAGTCTACACCAAACCACAGGAGTGCTGGAAATGCTGAGAATCACTTACCTCCCATCCGGGATTCTAATCAGGAAATCTGCAGCTACTTTGAACACAAATCCTTCTATGAACTGGAATACACCCCCACCCTCATAACTCTGGGAGGGCCCACTGGCCATGTTGGCCCTCAAGGAGAGCCAGTACCTGCTCTGCCATTGGGAGTAGTCTGAGTTTGTCCTGCCCAGCTCAGTATCTTGGAATTAAGCGGCTCTAATAACTGACTCTTATCCTCTGAAAAGGGCCAGATCATCAGCTGAGGACACAGATGGAGCCTCAGATCCTCCTTTCTCAATTTGCCTAACCAATGGCTCTCCTCACATTCACCGGAGTAGCCGAGGAGTCTACCACAACAGGGCCACATCCTCTCCGAGCCCCCTCCATGCACTCCCAGGCTCCAACCAACTTTGACCCCATGCATTCTGCAGGAGCCCCTGCTCAGCAGGAGCATCTGCTTGACCAGCCAGACTACATGGTATGAGGACACTGACCCAGATCCCAGACAGGAGGATGCCTGCCCAGCTCATTCAGCTGGGTCCCTGATTCCCCAAGTGCTTCTGTATTTTGTAGTTTGTAAAAACTCAGCCACAAATCCTCACCACCTCCCCCAACAAATCCTGGAAAGACTAAAAACAAACACTGCAAACCCTTCTACAGAAAGGAAGAGAGGGAGAGAGGGAGAGACTTGAAATCGAGAAGGGGAAGTGAGCCAAGGCTGACCAAGAGCCAGAGTCAGGCCGAGAGCCCAGGCCCTCTGACCCTCAGTCCAGGGCCTCTGTCCCTTCAGGGGACCTCCTCCTTCAGTGCCCACAGCAGCCCCTGGCAGTACTTCTGAAACCGGACGTGGCGGCAGCCTGGCCCATGTATTGCTCCCCAGAGCCAGCCTGAGACAGCTGCTTCCTGCCATTGTCACCTCAGAAGCACTTTGCTCTACATCCCTGCCCACCAGCATCCAGGGCTGGCCAGAGCTCAGACTGTCCCCAGGCGCAGAGGTAACGGCCCAGAGAGAGCGCCTAGGAACATCCAATTTGTCTTTCCTCTGGCAGTCTTTGCTTTGGTTATTGCTTTGAGATTTCTTTTGCAGTGATTTGGGCCTGTGATTCACAAGTTGAGTCTTCCGTGTATTTAGCCTTTTCCTTCCCCTTCTGTGCCCAGCCTCTAACCGAGCCTTCCTGGAAAGGCAAGTAGCCTCTTTCCTTTAGGAGGCTGCAGGCCCGAGTGCACTGGGGTCTGAGCAGCCTGGGTTCCAGTCCTGGTGCAGCCATGATTTTCCTTCACTTAATGAATCGTTCAACCCAAAATATACAATGAGCGGGGCTCCCCAGGTGGCATTAGTGGTAAAGAATCTGCCTGGGATGCAGGAGATGTAAGAGACACAGATTCAGTCCCTGGGTCAGGAAGATCCCCTGGACAAGGGCACAGCAACTCACTCCAGTATTCTTGTCTGGAGAATCCTATAGACAGAGGGGCCTGGCGGGCTATGGCCCATAGAGTCACAAAGAGTCAGACACGACAGAAGCAACTTAGCACACACTCATACAGTGAGCACCAACTATGCACCAAGCCCCGCTCCAGGAGCTGGGACCCAGCTGAGAACAAATCAAAGGCTCCAACCTCATGAGGCATCTCAACTCCTGAGACCAGGCCACAGGTGAAGATTTGTGGGTCCCAAACCATTTGCAAATCCAAAGAAAGCCCCAGATTCTCTGCCCAAAAGCATGCATAGAACCACAGGCACATAAAATTGCATGCCCTTTCAGAGGGCTAGAAGCCCACAGATGAACCCCTTGGGGTCTGAGAACACCAGGTGAGGAGCCTCTGAGCAAAGAGACCACTGACACAAGGCCCTCTTTGGTGGGTAGTGCTCCCTCAGGGGTCTGTTCCAATACCACCGTGATCTGCTGAATTCCTTCAGTCGATCATAATCACATTCAACCCGAATCCTCAGATCTTGACCTTCCTGCATCCCAAGGACCGTTTCTTGCAGGTGAACTTCTTAAGATAAAAGAGTAGGGGAAATCTGCTTTCTAGAATGTGAACTTCCTGCCCTCTGGGATTTGGGGTAGAACATCTACATCAGACTTGCTAATGCTCTTCTCCTCATTTGCAGAGAGTAACAGTTTTTGTCCAGGTGAGTATGAATGTGCCATAGGAGTGCTTTATGCACTCCCTATGCTCCCGAAAAGTCATACCTGAATCAAAATTTGCAAAGAAGACCACTTCAAATGCATTATGTTATAAAAGCTGACAATGAACTCTGCAAACCTTGGCAATGTACAAAGAATTTCTCCTCTTCATTAGAGTGGATTTCTGTAGAATGGGTAACTGCAAGTAAAGAACACCAGTGGGAAAGGGGGACAGTTTAAGGCATAAGGTTTCTATTTACCGTGTATTTATGCCTCTGAGAAGGGCTTTTCACAGAAAATGTCATTTTCGTATGCATGCGTGCTTAGTCATGTTCGACTCTTTTATGACACCCTTGTAGCCTGCCAGGCTCCTCTGTTTATGAGCTTCTCCAGGCAAGAATCTAGAGTGGGTTGCCATTTCCTGTTTCAGGGGTCTTCCCGACCCAGGGATTGAAACTGCATCTCCTGCATTGGCAGGTAGATTCTTTACCACTGAGCCACTGATATTCTATTGCAAAGAACCAGTGCATGACTAGCTCCTTTAAGGTAAAGACAGCAAGGATGCCAAGGCATCTAATGCATCACAGAGGCAACCACCATGGTGAACAGGGCAGGGCAGGGCTCTGACACTTAGGAAACTCTGAATCCAAAACAGCGCTGGTTTGCAGTCACTAAGGGAACACCTCACTGGGCAGTGACTGGCTGCGACCTCAGGCTGATGCTGGGGCCAGGGCCACTGCAGAGCCCTGGGGACCATTAATGGAAGAGACTGTACAAATGAGAAACAGAAAGGCCATCAGTGATCCTTGGGAAGGCCCCTGACAGTCAGGAAAGGGTCCCCATTGGATAAAGCCAGAGGCAGAGTACTGTGGCGAAGGGAGGCAAGACAAACAAGAGAAGGGCAGGTCGAAATGTGGTGGGAAAAAGTTAAAGGATGGGGGCCAGTTAGGAGGTTAATATGGAGTCAATCTCCAAAGTGAAAGCAGAGATGATATTATGCCATTATCCAGAAAATTGAATCAGGAAGGGCCAGCTGACCTCCAGCTGAAGTTACAATTACAGTCAAGTCAAGACAGCCATGTTGTTAGAGAGCAGCCAAGCAGAGAGGGAGCAGGGGTGCAGGAGAGGAACTCCCCAGTCCTCAGTCCAGGGCTATGGTGGACACTATAGTCAACTCAGTGCAACTTCTCAGATATATTCCATAATATGCATGCCAAGTGTGTACCAGCCTGGGAGGGGACCCGTCAGGAGGAGCAGCTTTGCCAAAGAGGTGCCAGGCACAGAGGAAGCACTCAATAAATGCTGCTTGGATGAATCATTGAACAAATGCAGTGGCAGATCATAGCCTATTACTGTGCTGCCTGAAGATGGTTTTTAAATTGTTAAGGGTTGTGAAGGAGAAGGAAGAGGAGGAGGAGGGGGAAAGGGAGAGGAGGGGGAAGGGAAGGGGAGGGGAAAAAAAGAGGGAGAAGAGGGAGAGAAGGGGCAGAAACTATATGTGTCCCAGAAAGTCTACACTTTGGGCTTACCATGTGGTACTAGTGGTAAAGAATCCACCTGCCAGTGCAGGAGACATAAGAGATGCAGATTCAATCCCTGGGTTGGGGTCTCAACCCACTCCAGTATTCTTGCCTGGAAAATCCCATGGACAGAGGAACCTGGCAGACTGCAGTCCATAGGGTCGCAAAGAGCTGGACATGACTGAAGTGACTTAGCACGCACACACACACATTTACTATCTGACCCTTTATAGAATAAGTTTGCCAACCTTGAATTACTGGGTTAACTTTAAGCATTCTGAATTGAAGACTCATTTTTGTATTTTCATCCCCATAGGCATTATGCCTAGTGCATGGTTCACTATTCAATCATACTGGTTGCCTGATAAACTTTTAAGAAACTTCCTGGGCCTCTAGCCTGGAGGACAGTTGAGACGAGGAGACTCAACTTGCCTCCAAAGAAAGAATGAAGGGTAGTTAGCCACTAAGCCTCAGGATGGGTGTCTTGGCAAAGTACATGTAAGGAGAGGGTCATAATAACTGGGGGCAGGGCACGCTAAAGGGAGTTTAATTCAATAAGAATTTGTTGAAGTGCCAACCTGTGGTTAGGTGCAACAGGGGACAGAAACATTGAGAAAGGCCTCATTTTTACCAAAAAGACAGACACCAAATCCAATGAACAGCAATATAATGTAGAGAGGGGTGCCAGCAAGTGCGCTGGGAGAACTGTGTGGGGCCAGGGTGGGGAGGGGCAAGGTTCTAGGGAAGGCTTCCTGGAAGAGGCCACCTTTCAGGTTTACCTAAAGATAGCACAAGTCCCAAAGGCAGAGATGGGGACACATCCTAGAGGGAGGACCTGGCTTGAGCAAAGGTATAAAGACAGATGGAACCAGGAGAAGGTCAGAGAAAGACAGAGCCTCTGGTGATGGAGAAGAACTGGGAAAGGGCAGTTGGTGACTTAATTGGGTTCCCCTAGAAGCAGACTCTGAAATAAAGACTTGAGTGTAAGCAGTGTATCTGGGGAGGTGGTCCCAGGAAACCCCAGTCCTAATGGAGATAAAGCAGAAAATGTGCCCCAGAGTTATCCCACCCAAGAGACAAGGAAGCTGGGGTATTTATATATCAGCTCCCATCGGTCACTTATTTATTGAGGATTGCTCTCAAGGATGAGGGAAGCATTAATTCCCTGGCACCCCTAGCCTATCCTATGCCCTGACAGAGTGGACTCTGCTGACAGGGCCCAATATTTATACAATTATGCTTGCGGACACTGGGCTTCCCCAGTGACTTAGCAGTAAAGAATCTGCCTGCAATGCAAAAAACGCAAGAGACGTGGGTTCTATCCCTGAATCAAGAAGAGCCCCTGGAGGAGGGCATGGCCGCCCACTCCAGTATTCTTGCCTGGAGAATTCCACAGACAGAGGAGCCTGGTGGGCTACAGTCCTTGGGGTCACAAAGACTCAGACAGGACTGGAGCGACAGAGCACAGCGCACTAGTGCACACTGAGGCACAGAGGGTGGTGGCAGGTGGAGGGCAGTGATGTGGTAGGACCTAAGGATGCAAGCCTGGCATAAGCAGCACCTACCCCAGGTGGGTCCTGCTCGTGGCGAGCCTGAGTGCCTCTGCTCAGGGCACCTACTAGCGTATACGCAATGGGGAGCAACGAGTCTTCTCGGTCTACAGGTGGCATGGCTACATTTTAGAACCTAATTCAGGGGACAAATGAGTTGGGAAGCTGTATGGGCAAATTCCATAACCTTCCAGAAGGTGATAATGGGCCATAATCAGGTCATGGTGCAGGGATGAGGAGAAGGGAACCCACACATGCATGGCCTGGAGGCCATCTGTCATGGGGACCTTGACTCCAGCAGGCCGTCAGCAGGGAGAGGCGGCATGCAGAGAGGAGGGTGCGTGGGTTGCAGGAGGGGTAGGGGCTCAGGAGGGGTGCTGGGTTTAAGACTCCTTGCATGGCAACTGGAAAGGAGTCTGGAGCTCAAGAGAATGCAGGCCTGAAAAGTTGGTTGGGAAATCAGTGGCAAAAAGGTCAAGCGAAGGTCAAGATTCTTCACAGAAGGGATTTAGAGAGAAGAGACAAAGGCTCAGATCAGAACTTCGACAAATACTCGTGCTGATGGAAGAGGGGCAGGAATGTGAGTCAGCAAAACAGATGGCGGAAAGTTGCAAACCCAAGAAGAGGATTTTTAGCAGCTAAATCTTCCTGATATAAGGTAATCCCCGTTGTAGGGTCCATGTCCGGATCCAGCGGCCATCTCTCCAGAGGAAGCTGGTAGACGTTGTGATGGGTCTGACTCTGTTCTGCACAGGACCACAGCTGTTGTCAGCCTCAGCATCCTGAACCAGATATACTGTGCACACCGACCTCAAAGTGTTGGTGAAACTCAGTGTGCCTGTGCAGTGGGCAGATGGCCCATCGCTTTCAGTGCTTTCCAAAGGGCTCTGTGAACCCTCAGAGGACAAGAACCACAACTCTAAGTAACCAGTGAAACAGCAGCCACCCAACACTCACATTCAGTCCGTGGTGGGGTCACAAGAGGGAGAACAGGGACCTCCCTGAATGAATGCGGATGGAATTTTCCCTCCATTTTGTGAGAGAAAATCATCCGAACCAAAGTACTAGACCTACCGTGGCTGCAGGCACATCTTGGTAGAAAGTTTCGTCTTTGTGTGAAGTTCACTCTTGCACCTGCCCCAAGACCACCGCCATCCAGGATTATTTAATACGCAGGGCTGCAGACAGAGCCATCAGCCAGCAGAAAAGATTACCCTGAATCTTGCTTCAGAGAATAGAGAGCCTTCTGTTATGGAAAAAAGGGGGAAGGAGAATAAAGCTCCAATTTAAAAGGCTTTGAAAAACATTTTGATGGAAGGAAGTTAGTGCCACTGCTGGAGGCACTTCAACTTCCAGAAAGACAGCAATGGTTTCCTACATTTTACATCAGCTGTTTGAGGGTCTCTGGATTGGTCCTGGGAGTCACAAAGATTGCTGTGTGGAAAGCCACACTGCTTCTCCAAAGAGGACACAGTCTGTACATCTCATCTTGCACCTGCTAGCCTTACCAGCAACTCCCAGTTTCAAGGAAGGCTCTTTGGGTGTTTGCTTTCTAAATCCGCAACAGGACCACATGGACCTAAATCCACTCTAATGCACTCTGCTATAGACAACAGAGGGCAGGATTGGAAGTCACTCCTTGACTCCAGAGATAAACGCCCATCTCTGTCACCCCCCCACCCCCAACCCCCAGCCTCAGCAGGCCACTTGGGACAGCTGATGGAAAAGCCGTGAAGCGTGTCACAGGAACTGATCCATGATCCTTGGGGAGGGAGCAGGAGATGCACTCCACAGCAAACCTTGTCTTGAATCATTTGTGAGGAAAGGAAAGATAGTGCTAGCCCTCATCAGGGCTGGTGAATCTCCGGGATTGTTTCCTCTCAGTAGAGAATATGAAAAGAGATCTGGGCCATCTACTCTGCCTCTTCCAGCTCTGACCTGCTGGACACCTGGCCTCCTGGGGGCGGATTCTCCAGTCCACAGGGCCTGCTCATCCCTGCCTCCTGCAAAGCCACTGCATCCCACAGCATCATCGTCGACAAAATGAGAGTGGGACCAAAGAGCGCCTACGAACAACCTGGAGTGTTAGCAACAGCAGCAAGGATCCATGTCCATTAGCAAGGATTTCCATTTCCGTTAAAAAAAAATCATAACAGAAAATAATACTTTAAAAGTTAAAGAACACCTAGGTATAAACTACTACGTATAAAATAAGCTTATATTACACAGCACAGGGAATATAGCCAATGTTTTATAATAACTATATGTGGAGCATAACCTTTAAAAATTGTGAATCACTATGTTGTACACATGATACTTATATAATACTGTATATCAGTTCAACTATACCTCAACTTTTTTAAAAAGTTAAAGAACTCCTTAAAGTGCATTCAGAGAGCAAGAATGGTAGTGGAGACCTGCTAACAAATCAGTTTCTTAATCAGTTTGTAACTTAGCTGAACAAGTGCTAACTGCGATGCAGGTTTGATCATTATGTTCTTTTTAAATGCCTTATTTTTATACATTATTTAACTTAGACTTATAATGGGCCATTGGTTAAAGTCAGGAAGCATAAGAAACACTGATGTTAAAATACAACAAATTAATGAAGACTATAAAAAAAGATTGTAATTCTGCACAATCACCATAGGGTGATTTTTGCCAGATAAGGAAGCTGCAGTCATTTGATCAGAAATCATTTATAGTATGTCTAGCTATCTTTACTCCTTCAAAATTTGAATGTTTAAAAAGAAAAGATAGTGATAATTATATCCAATTTGGCTTTTCATTTGTTGAAAATGGAGACTGCCCATATATACAGTATGTTATTTGTGACAAAATGCTTACAAATAGCAGCCTGAGGCCATCTCTTTCATCCTGTCATTTCAAACACAGTCAAAATAAACCATTTATGTTTTTTAGTGCAAAATAAAAGAATCCAAAACACCAGGTCATAAAAGCAGCTTTTGTCTGTCTGATGTTGAATCACATAATTAAATTCCAATCTGTGTTTTAGTATATACTCAGTCCCCAACAAACACGATAGATGTCACATTTATTTTGTTGGCAAAGCATGCTTTTTCTTGCACAACTAATTAAAAAGAAATTAAATTAACTAATGACTGCAAAGCACTCACTATAGCAACTAATATAGAGAAAACACAACACAAATGTTAGCCATTATTTTTATTATTAAATTATTATCAGTTGTTAAATGGGAAAAAGTTTAATATGTTCTCACATTTAATTAATATTATTAAATGCTATTTGTGAAATAAACTTGATAATACAAACTTTAACAATACTAATCTCAATTTAATTAAAATTATGTTTAAATTAACATGATCTAATCTGTACTCAATTTTATGTATTTCTTCTTAATCTTTCCAAGTAGATTTTACTTACAAATCATAAGAGTTCATCAATAATAGATCATTTTTCCTTTCTGTGCCAGTAGTAACCAATTAAAAGGATATTGGGGGCAGGGAAACTATGTCATTCACTTAGCCTCGATGGTATGATATATTTAAGAATTTTTAATATCTAATGTACCTGCTGAGTATATCAGAAAAATTAAGAGCATGGGCTTTTGGAGACAGACTCTGGTTCTGACTTTGTATCTACAATGATGAGAGACAAATCACCTATGCTTCATATTCCTCAGTTTCACCACTGTTAAATGGGAGAAATTTTTCTTACAGTCTTAAGAGTTAAATATATTCATAATGTAAAGTATTTAGAACAAAGCCCTGCACAGCATTTATTTTCAATAATATTGTCTGTTTTTACATAATATAGGAAATGATAAAATTCCACTGAAAAATATTAAAGAAGAATTTAATAAATGAGGATACCCATTATGTTTCAGGATGGAAAGAAATCTTATTATAGAAATGTCAATTCTCAGGTTATTCTGTAAGTATCATTTACTTCTGATCTGAATTCAAATAACAGCAATTCTTTTTGGAAATTGAAGACATGACTAAAAAATGCTACTGAGAGAAGAATAAATTTATGAGAATATCTAAGGAAAAAAATGATAAGTTAGGATAATGCAAGTTAGTTGTATTATTGGGTGTTATAAAGTCATTATAATTTTGTCAGTCATGATGAAACAGATAAATTTAAAACACTAAGTTTCCCAGAGATAGATCTTGAAATATATAAAAGCAAAATATTTGATAAAGGTCATGGCACACACTAATGAGGAAGGAATATACTATTCAATAAAATATATTGGAATATTTATTCAGTTATTGGGGAAAGTAAATTAATTTCAAGTCTGTTTTCATACCTTACACCAAATAACATTCAGGGAATTTTTTAAAATTAAACCTTAATAAAGATAAAAGAATACAGGTAAAATGTATTTGATCACCAGATAAATAATGAACATTTAAGTAGCAAACGAATTGTGTCTCCATTATCATTGTCACAGATACTACTTCTTGAACATTTACTATGTGCTAGGCAGTGTGGAAAGTGCCTTACATACTCTTCTCAAAACAACAATATGATGTCTCATTGATTTCATTTTAGAAACACAGAAGTTGAGGTATAAAAAGCTTAAGGAAGAAAGTGGCAGAATCAGAACATGAACCTGGGTGGTGTGATTCTAGAACATGTTATCTTAGATTTTTCCACCTAAATACAGATATAATTGAGATAAAATTGGGGAGGAAAAGACAAAATTATAAAAGAAAAGAAGCTAAGATATAAATAAAAATTGAAATAGAGGAAGTGAAAATGGATAACAAACTTGGAAAAAAATTAATTTCTGTAAATCAACTCTAATAAAATAAAATTTTTTATAAAAAAGAAAATACAAAAAAAGTTGTACTTCTGTAATCACTTGCACACACATAAAACTTAACACATTGAGACATCTTTTTTTTAAAACATAAAATCCATGCAACTTTCTTTGTTTTCCTTCACAGTGATCATACTTAGAACTAGAAAGACTTAGAAAGGCCTCAATTAGACATTGCCAAACTACTTTTCAGAAATGACATACGAATTTATATTCCCCACAAGTAGCAAAAGAAGAGGAAGCCTAAAAAGTATTTATACCTTTTGATCTAGAAATTCTACTTCTAGGAATCTGGTCTAGGGAAATACTGGAAATGCAGACAGAGTTATAACCATAGAGACATGTGTGTAAATTTTTTCATTAAAATAAGGATTTGGAGGGAATAATCTAAATGCCCAGCAATAAGAAAATGATTGAGTAAATTAAGGTACATCTAAGAGATATTATACTGTTTTATACTTTAGCTCAGGAATCAGCAAACTATAGCCTGTGGACTATAGTCCAGTCTACTGCCCATTTATTTTTTCCTGCTTTTGTCAGTAAAATTTGATTAGAACACAGTCACATTAAAAAAATTAAATTATGCCTTCATGATATACCACTCAAAAATGACTAAGTGATCTTTAAGATTCTTTTGAGACTGGGAGATTAAATCACTGCCAAAAAGTTCACATAACAAAACATAGCAAAAACCCCAACTCAGTCTCTCTTCCTGGTTTATCCATCATACTCCTCTCCGGTCTTCTCCACTCTTCCTCTGTGCCCCAGGAGGTTGATCTATCTACATGGCATAAATGGATTTCTTTTCCCCCTGGTTATCTGTTCAGCCACAAGAAAGCATCATAAGATGAGAGGCTAGGAAGGGAAAGAGTTTACAATATTTATTCCCCTATGTCCTCTTGTCACTTAACAATAGTTACATTGCCACCAAAGGCTTCATCAACTTCAGAGACCTCTCTCCCTCATCTACAGCTTTCCCTGGGTTCCAGCCACAGCTCCTTTCCTCTCTTCGTTCAGTCCAGGGGAAGGAATGGCTTGCTGCTCTTACTAATTACTGGATGCTTCACCATCCTTTTGTCTACTTGGATTCCTTCATCCTGCTCACACCTTTATAAATAGTTCTTTCACTAACCTTTCTTTAATTACTCTTTTGAGTGGCCCACTTTTCTCTTGACCTTGACAATACTCAGTACTGTCAACAAGAAATAGGGTCTAAAAATGGGATTTGGGAATTGAGTTACCAGCCTATTTGATGAGAGCTTCTTTTAAGGGCAAATGGGATAGTGACACTCTGTTGTAAGGAGGGGTATTACCTAATCAAATCACTGGTGATGGTATATGAAGAATGCCAATAGAAAACAAAATGTAGGGAGATGAGGTGCCTCTGGCACTCTGGCACTGTAGCGACAATGGTGATTCCAAAGACCTTGTGATGGGCCAACTGTTCTGACTGCTACAGAGCAGAAAAGGACAAAACATAAGACCCTGAATTCCTATAGGCTATCGGGGAGTCTACATGGCAGATTCTAAAGGAGCTCTGCATCCTCTTGAATGGCAGGGCAGATGTGGCTGAGGACTAAGCGCAAAACCTTAGTATAAGCATCACAGAGTTCTCATACCAAGAACATGGATCTTTGCCAGGTGTCTAATGCTAAAGTGGTGGTTCTCAGCCAGAAACAGTTTGCCTCCCAGGGAACATTTGGCAATGTCTGGAGACATCGCGGGTTACCACAACTGTGGAGGAGACCACTAGAAGACAGAGACCAGAGATGCTGTTTAAGAAGAAGCACAGAAAAGCCACATACACAATTATTTAACCCCAAATGTCAGTAGCCCTAAGGTTTAGAGACACTGTGCTAAGGTAAGGGCACTGTTTGGGAGGATATAAGATCCTGTGCAGGGAACGGGGACATTTAGGTAGATGAGCACTTTGAACCTCTAAATCCTCCTGAAACTTCCTGGCTGGTTGGAATGGATCCTCATCCGCATACAAAGAAATCAGATTTCCCTTGCAGGAAAATCGTATGTGAAGTTACTGATCTGACAAATCCTGGTCAACAAAAATAATCAGAAACCATTTGCTTTCACAAGGCAGGGACAGCAGTACACCTTCACTCTTACTCCAAAGTTATGTCAACTGTCCTACTCTGCCACAACATAGTCTATTCTCTGCTGCAGTGTTGTCTTTCTATTCCATAGAAAATCACAGTAGCCTATTACACTGAAATAATTATGTTTAGCTGGATCTGTTGAGAAGGAATGAGTAAGCAACCTACATATTTTAGCAAGACATCCAGAAAATGGGGTATAAACCCTACAACAATTCAAGGGCCTGACATATAAGTTAAGTTTCTAAATGCGCAATAGTCCAAAACAGATAGGTATATTCCCTCTAAAGTGATAAAAATGTTCCTTTCCTTCCACCATTCACCACAAAGGAAAGCATAATGCATGATATGGCCTCTTTGGATTGTGGAGGAAACACATAACATATTTGGGCATCTTGCTCTGATTCCTTGCCAGATAACTGGTAAGTCTTCTTGTTTTCAATGAGGCCTGAATCCAGAGAAATTTCTGCAGAAGTTCCTCCACAGCTTATATCTACAGAAGGGATATAAGCTGCCTTATGGCTCTGTTATGTGATGACCCAGTGCATCCAACTGTACTAGAAAAATCTGTGGCAGACTGAGAAGCTATAAAGAGTCTCTGGCAAGCCCTAATATAAAAATTACAGAACAGATCCCAAGGTTTTAGAGCAGGAATTCTAGTAATAGTAATAGCGTTCTATTTGAAAAGCAGCTCCTAGATTCCTGCTAAGCCATGGAAAAGACTGGGCACCAGGCCATGGCTGAACACCAGGTAACTATGTGACCCAAACCACCCATCATAAACTGAGTGTTATATGATCTGCTGAATTACCAAACTAGAAGTACAGAGCAGAATTCCATGGTTGAATGGAAACGGTATCTATACGGTCAAGCATGCACAGGTCAGAAGGAAGAGTGGATTATACAGCAAATGGCTCATACTTCCATGGCACTTACTCCCACAGCTTCAGCACATCTGCCTCGACCCACCCAGCTGCCTCATATAGAGCTCCCTACAACCAGTAAAGAGAGAAGGGAAAAGCATGGCCTGGTTTACCACGTAGTATGTTCAACTGAGTCAGAAGTGGGTGGGCAATAGATTGTGAACCTGCTCAAGGGTGACCCTGAAACTCAATGGTAAGCGGAAACCCTCCCAAAGGGCAGAAACTTGGGAAATATACATAGCTGTTTCCATCACATGCAGAGAGAAAGAGCCTAATAAATCTACCCTGATTAGTCACTCACCAACAGGTAGACAGATTATCAGAAACATATAAAGAATGACACAGGCATGTATGAGGAAGGACAATTTGGAGTACATTCAGAGTATGCGTGAAGATGTCCACGTCCCATGGGTATCCTCACCAGAGGGCACCGATGGCACAAAGGCTCTCAGTAATCACACAGATGAAATGACCACCTTTGTGTAGCCAGTCACCATCACCTATTTCCCCAATTACCCCAGCACTTGACCAATACACCCAAAGTTTAAGCATGAAACTCAAGTTCTCTTTAAGGATGCCGATCCCAGTGCACTCCCCAGATAATCACTGTTTTCAGTTAGTTTCATAGATTTTCATATATGTAGAGAAATAAAGTTATCATTTATGGGGGTGGAGGGAGCCCATCTGATGAGAGGAACTGACTCATTGAAAAAGACCCTGATGCTGGGAGAGATTGAAGGCATGAGAAGAGGATGGATGATAGAGGATGAGATGGTTGGATGGCATCACCAACTCAATGCACATGAGTTTGAGCAAGCTCCAAGAGTTGGTGAAGGACAGGGAAGCCTGGTGTGCTGCAGTCCATGGGGTCACAGAGCCAGACACAACTGAGTGACTGAACTGAACTATCATAACTGGGAGTTTGTTATACAAATTGTTCTGCTAGTTACTTTTTTCACTTAGTAATAAAACTTGGGGTGGGGGGAATTAGGTAATACTACAGGCATAACCAGTTGAAGGATTTTTAACCTTTAAAAGCAGGTCTATTAGTACTATTTCACAGTTTCATTAACATTCAGGACATTTAAGTTTGTTTCAATTTTGTCACTGTAAAAAAAAAAATAAGTTGGAATGAACAGTCCTTTGAATGTCTCTTTGCACACATTAGGACTATGTTTCTAGAATAGACACTAAGAAATGGAATTTCCAGTTGAAGATCTGGATATTTTAATATTAAAAGTTCCCATGGACAGGTCCCATGTCCCAGTGGACAGACAGCATTGTCTAGTTCCAGGGAAACTGGAGATCTCAGCTGGTCGATGGGTCCTAGGGCTCTAGAGGTGAGGTTTCCTAGTTCCCGGGGCTTCACAGAGTCGCTGAGGGACTGCAAGGAATGGCACTGAGGAACAAAGATTCTCCACACTGGCCCACGAGATGTGCCCTGGGGATCAGACCACACGTCCTCCCTGGTTCCAGTCTCCTGAAGCATTCTATTTCATATTCAGATTATGAAAAGTAATACAGCCAGGGGAGAAAGGTTTCTCAAAGAAAGTATCCACTTAAAGCTCACCATGAACCTTATATCTCATGCAGAAAGGAGTTTGTATCTCTAAAGACCTGAGCCCCTGGGAGTCTGAAAGTCAAACCTAAGCATTTTAATATTCCAGATGCTTCATACCTGGAAGAAACATAACGATGTCCTTGCTTTCTGAAGAAATGATGTCTTAAGTCACAGAAGTAAAATGCATTCCAACTCAGCCTGATCACGGCTACAGTGAGCTCTGTCTCACCAGCCAGCCAGTTTCTCGGCAGGGGCCCCGTGGTCTTTCAGACTTCAGGCAAGCTCCCAACAAAACCTCCTCTCGATAGGCCTCAGAAAGGCCTGTGAACTCCCGCCTCTGATTCCTCTGGATACAAGGCCAGGAGCCAGGCCCAGAGGTCTACCTGAGACCTCACCCTCCTGGGCCTGGGACTCTTCCAGCAGGCTCCCTCTATCAGGGTCAAGGGCACAGCCCAGCAGCAGAGAGAAGGCCCAGCAGCTGGAACAAGATACACAGCAACACCTGAAAGGCTCCCATAGGAGCTCTGAGGTCCAGAGGAAGGAGAGGTGTCTGAATCTCGTGTCTGTGGTGGGGCCCCCACCAGGCCTTATCCCCAGTTTGAACTCTTAGACTTGCTATGACTTTGGGCAAACTATAAACCAGAATCCACGAGTCTAAACATTAATAGTGGCCAATCACCTACCAATCCACAGTGTGTTAGTTGTTCAGTCATGTCTGACTCTATGCGACCCCGTGGACTGTAGCCCATTCTCAGAACAAACCCCAAATCCCTCTGCTTGGCTGCCCTCTCAGTTCAAGGCCGATCACCCCTCTCCTGGGGGACAACCAGAGCCCCCTAACACCCTTGGCCCCTAACAGTTTATCCTCTACATAGTAGTCAGAGAGATGTTTTCTTATAAAATAAATTGTATAATGTTACTCCCCTACCCAGAAACTTCAAATAACTTCCTATTGCACTTGGAGAAAATGCGAATCTATCAGCAACAAGTCCCTAAATCATCCAACCCTGCCTACCTCTGCAGCCTCTCCTCCTCTCAACCTCTCCCCACCCTCTACCCGTCTCTCATTATGCCTTCAACACATCATACTCGTTTCTGACTCAGAGTCTGATTTAGGTTTCCCAGAAGCAGAAGCTGAGAGGAGGTTCACATGAAAGGGATTTATGAGGGGAGCATTCCCACAAAGCTGGCAAGGAAGTGGTCCATAAGGATCAGGAGCAGAGGAAGCCAGGCGAGTGAGCATCATCTACAAAGTCCCACAGTCGGTTGCCTGACGCACTACCTCCAGGGAATCTGGGAAACTCCCCTCAAGGACAAAGGGACTGGATGTACACCCCAGCACCCAGGAGTCACTGGTTAAAAGCTGCCTCCAAGGAGCTGTGGAGCATGAAAATTCCCAGGGATCTTCTGCTGTCCTTGTGGAGGGAAAGGAGTTCCAGCAACCTGAGGTCAGTTTGCCAACAAAGAGTGGGAGACCCCAGCAACTGGGAGGGAAGGCAGGAACAGTGACGGAGATGGACAGGTGTGTGCAAGAGCCTAGGAAGGGATGCAGAGAGACAGACGGAGCAACCACGGCCTCAGCAAAGGGTCTCTCCTGCTTTGCCCTTTGCCTCATTCCATAACTCACTCTCCACTTTCACTAAAGCATCCACTCAGATGTGGGCCCAGCAAC
Organism: Antilocapra americana; assembly: GCA_007570785.1. Classification (NCBI taxonomy): domain Eukaryota; kingdom Metazoa; phylum Chordata; class Mammalia; order Artiodactyla; family Antilocapridae; genus Antilocapra; species Antilocapra americana. The sequence continues at coordinate 6,244,840 of ML661896.1, read as the reverse complement.
CTAAAATGACCTTGTCGATTCTTCAATATTAGCAAATCGATCAATGTAATACACCACATTAACAAATTGAAAAATAAAAATCACATGATTATCTCAATAGATGCAGAGAAAGCCTTTGACAAAATTCAGCATCCATTTATGATAAAAACCCTCCAAAAAGTAGGAATAGAAGGAACATACCTCAACATAATAAAAGCTATATATGACAAACCCACAGCAAACATTATCCTCAATGGTGAAAAACTGGAAGCATTCCCCCTGAAATCAGGGACAAGACAAGGGTGCCCACTCTCACCACTACTATTCAACATAGTTTTGGAAGTTCTGGCCACAGCAATCAGAGCAGATAAAGAAATCAAAGGAATACAGATTGGAAAAGAAGAAGTAAAACTCTCTCTGTTTGCTGATGACATGATCCTCTATATTGAAAACCCTAAAGACTCTACGAGAAAATTACTAGAGCTAATCAGTGAATATAGCAAAGTTTCAGGATATAAAATCAACACACAGAAATCCCTGGCATTCCTATACACTAACAGTGAGAAATCAGAAAGAGAAATTAAGGAAACAATTCCATTCACCATCGAAACAAAAAGAATAAAATACTTAGGAGTATTTCTACCTAAAGAATCAAAAGACTTGTATATAGAAAACTATAGAACACT
>ML661896.1:5377516-5499077 GCA_007570785.1 Antilocapra americana | reverse complement strand
GAGACTGAGAAGGAAACTGCAAAGTGGATTTTCCTTCGGGGCATCCTAAGGCAAGGCCCCTCCTGGTATTTTTCTTGGGAAGTTCTGTTTATGCACATCTGTTTATGTTTTAGCTCATCTCAGATCAGTCCCAGTTAGACAAAATTCATCCTGAGATAATTCCCTCAGACCTTATTTCCCTCCTACTAGTTACTGGGGAGTTTACCAAGAGTTCTCTGGGGGTCATGGCAAAGCCACCACCAGAAGGGCTGGTACTTGGGTCACCTTTCCACATCCCACTCCCCCCGACCACTCCACGGAGGAGGCTCCTTTTCTTTAAAAAAAAACCAGGCTGGAATGGGGCTTAGGAAAGCTCATAACTGTGGCCAGCATAGTTGGAGGCACTGATTGCTTTAGGATAGTGAAGACATAGGAATTCCTTTTAGTAGTTGTAAGGTTAATAGGGTTTCATTGTTAAAGCAGTGCTGCTAAACTGTCTCTTTGTCTTCTTTTCTCTTTCCTTGTAAAAACCAAAATAGGTTAATAGAATAAAACAGTTTCAAGCTTAAGCCCCTCTTTCTAGCTTCTACATAGCTGCACCTTGTCAGGGAACTTTTGGCAGGAGGCTTCCTGTGTCAATCCCTGAATATTCAGAGATGAGTGGAGAGGCACACCTTTTCCGGGGACAAAAGAAATGCATACATTCTTAAAGTATAGCAACCATTTACAGCCTTCTTCCCTCTCGGATATGGAAAGTGAGTTCTTTACAACCCCCTCTTTTTGAGATAGATTCTAGCCCTAAGTTTCCTGGATAAGTTGCAAGATTTTTATCTTTGCTAAAAAGGCTATCTTGTAAGACAGTGAATATTTGCCCACATTATGCTAAATAAAGGTATGCTAGAGACATTCAAATGGTAAACATACTATTGTTAAGTCTGATTATGCAGAAATCTGACCTTTTGCAAGGAAGATGAGCTTAATGTAAAAGTTGTTGATGGTAGGCAGAAAACAAAAGTTTGCATAAAATAGTTGTGATGTAATGGGGATGTTCTTTGGCTATAAAACGGTAAGCTAACCGAAATAAAGTGAGAGACTTCTCCACCGCCTTTTGGAGAGACTTCTCCATCACCCCACAAAACTACCAGCAATAAAGAGAAACTGCGTCATCACCACCCATCGACTCAGCTCAGTTCTCCCGCCGACGCCACTCATCCCTCAAGACCCCCGGACCCCGCCGGGGCTGTACCTCGGCACATGGGATTTCCCAGGCAAGAGTACTAGAGTGGGTTGCCATTACCTGTTCCACAGGATTTTTTCAACCCAGGAATCAACCTGTGTCTCCTGCTTGGCAGGAGGATTCTTTACCACTGAGCTGCCTGGAAAGCCCAATAGTTTTACTACTCTGAGTTTATTGTTTACCCTGCTTGTTTTTCAGTGCATTCTTTAATCTGGAGATCTTTGTCTACTTTCAATTCTAGAAAAATTCTCATTTGTTTACATTTTATTTTTAAAAACTAGGTATAATTGACATATACAGTTATTTTTTTAAAGTTTTTGCTCTGGTCATTCCCTCTATACGTTCAGAATTCCTTTTTGATGTATGTTTTTACTAATTCTGCTTGTGACTACATCCAGTTGACGTTTACTCTCACCTATTGAATTTTATATGTGTGTAACTATTTTTGATTAATTTTTGCCTATTTTGTTCAGTAATGTATTAAAACTGTTGTATAAAATTCTGGGGGTGGCTTTTCTAGTGACTCAGACGGTAAAGAATCCGCTTGCAATGCAGGAGACCCGGCTTCAATCCCTTGGTTGGGAAGATCCCCTGGAGAAGGAAATGGCAACCCACTCTAGTATTCTTGCCTGGAGAATCCCATGGACATAGGATCCTGGCGGGCTACAGTCCATGGGGTCACAAAGAGTCAAGACACGACTAAGCAACTAACACATAAAATTCTGCAGTGAATTCCAATTCTGATTTTTAATTTGGGTGGCAGAATTTGAATGTTTGTTAGAATGTTTGCTTTTCATGTTAGAATTTGGATTTCCAGGCTCATTTGATTGAGAGGGTTATTCTTTTCAGCATAGCACATCTCTCTCTGTCCAAGCTTTCCCTCTCCCTGTCTATGGGTTGTCTAGTTGCATTTTCCAAAAACCAGGGCTACTGGTGATGTTTTAGGACTCCTGTTATACAGTGATTTGAGGATATCACCATTCTAGTCACCAGCAGTGGGAAGTCAACAGCCCTGTCTTCTGCTTTTTTATTTATTAAGCTGAAGTCCAATAGAAAATGATATTTTGAATATTTTTCAGGGAGGGCAGACCTCATATCTTGCCTGGAGAATCCCATGGACAGAGGAGCCTTGCAGGTACAGCCTATACAGTTCATAGGGTTGCAAAGAGTGGGACACAACTGATGTGATTTAGCACGTACAGTCAGACCTCAAGCAGTGAGTTTGTCCTATCCATCCCTTTGTCTCATGTGGAACACTTTTGAGTTCCTCTTACACATAGATTGTGCCATCACTGCCTGCTTCTGGATCTGTAGCCCAACAGGTACTTGTCTAGCTACACTGTGCTATGTTTCGGATAACTCAGATCTGCTGAGATGTTCCTCTTGTTTTTGAAGTCCTATTTTTTTCCTTTTATGTTTTTAAATGTTACTGATTGCTGTGTGTAGTAGAGAGGTGTCCAAACATGAACTTACTGCCTGCTTTTAACCCCAGAATCTGAATTATTTTATTACTTATGACAATCTATTCAGCTTTGTAGCCACAGTCAGTCAATAAAGTATTAATATTAGCCTACCTTAACAATGCTAGGGTCAAATAAAAATCACATAAAACTCATTGAAATGCCAAGTTTTGACACTTTCTCTGAAAGAAAAATTTGTGCACCTATGCAGGTAAATTTAGTGCTCTCAGTGCTAGGCATGGGCAAAAGTCGTCAATTTTTTTTTAATGGGGGGAAAAAAACCCATAGATTTTAAATATTTTTAAAGGAAAAGAAATCAAGATATAACACATAAAAATTAAAGATGGAGGTGGACTTGCCCTTGTTCTGTAGTAAGGGAGACAAGAATTTTTAAGTATGCACATCATTTAGCAAGGAATCACACCACTGAGAAGCACTAGGAGATTTAATAACTATGGAAACCTCATAGAGAGATAGTTCCCCAGAAATAAGCATGTAATATGAAATCTTGACCCTTTAAATTCTTACCTGACTCCATCAGCGTCATACATCAACACATCTATCTAAATAAAACTATTAACTTGGTTTTCTAAATGTTATCACAAGTGAAAAAAAAACCTGTTTACCATGAAACACCATACAAGGCACCATACCCCCTGAAGTGGAAGTGGAGTGTTAACCACTAGAGTACCAGAAGTCTCCAAATTGTAATTGATCACAACTCATCAAGACTTTACCTTAAAAGAAAAAAAAACTTTATCAACTTCTGCACATTTATTACTAGGAATTAATTATTTAAATTGTAGAATTTTTAAAGGCACAGTTTGGGCCTCAGAGATGTAGATCTGTACAGATATGCAAGGAAACCTTTTCTAATGCTTTAAAATTACTAACTAGGGTATGTCCTGGAGATTCAGCTATCATCCAAACACAGAGGAAATGTTCAATTTCAATATTTATACTTGAGCTCCTTTTTTGTTGAATCCAGAAAAAGATTGCCGTTAGTTTTTACACTTTCTTTTTTCAAAATCCTTGTCTGGGACAGGGTCAAGTGACTGAACAGTTAAAAATAGTATTTTATCACCTTCTATTTAGCCAGGGTTTCACAGGCTTCCTGACTTGGAGCAAGCTTATGTAGCAGGCTTCATTGCAGAGGACACTGCAGGGGACACACTGGGCTGCTTCACCCCCTGCAGCCCCAGATGTGACCTGAACATGGCATCCTCTCAAGAGCTGAACAAGGATTCAATTCACTCATTTACTCATTAACTTAGTCATTACTGCACACCAGGGTTGCAGTACAACTTTTGTGGGCTGTAGGTACTTTGCTTTTGTGGGCTCCTTCAGGCTGGATTCATCACTATATATAAATTATCACTACATTTTCCTTCTCATTTAAAACAAATTCAAACTAAAAGAACTTATTTAGAAAACAAAGAAAGAAAACAAACTTATGGTTACCAAAGAGGAAAAGGAGGGGAGGGATAAATTGGAAGTAATGGAGTTAATAGATGTACACTTTCATATATAAAATTGATAAACAGCCAAGATTTACTGTATAGCACAGAGAACTGTATTTGGCATCTTATAACAAACTATAATGGAAAAGAATAATTTTAAAAAGAACATAGGGAAGTATATATGTATACGTGTGTACATACCAAATAAGCCCTAATTAGTGTTATATCTTTATAAAACTCATTGAAAATGCCAAGTTTTGACACTTCCTCTAAAAGAAAAATTTGTGCAACTGTTCAGGTAAACTTAATCTAGTGCTCTCAATGCTAAGCATGGCGTAGAGGGGTCAAAAATTTTTTAAATCGTGGAAAAATTAAAAGATTTTAAATATTTTTAAAGGAAAAGAAGCAAAAAATAACATACACAAAAATTTTAAAAGTGGAGGTGGACTTGCCCTTGTAAAGTTCTGACACCAGAGAAATTTTCTTGAGATGTGCCAGAGCCCTTTTGCTTTGCCATGCTCAGTTGCTTCAGTTCTGTCTGACTCTTTGAGATCCCATGGACTGTAGACTGCCAAGCTCCTCTGTCCATAAAATTTTCCAGGCAACTGGAGAGGGTTGCCATTTCCTACTCCAGAGAATCTTCCCCACCCAGGGAGCAAACCTGCTTGTCTTCTGTATTGGAATGCAGATTCTTCACCACAGCACCACCTGGAAGTCCATCATATATACATACATTTGGTGGCTAAGATGGTAAAGAACCTGCCCGCAACGGGGTAGACCCAGGTTCAATCCCTGGGTAGGGAGGATCCCCTGGAGGACATGGCTACCCATCCTAGCATTCTTGCCTGGAGAATAGCATGGACAGAGATGCCTGGCAGGCTACACAGTCCATGGGCTTGTAGAGTTGGAAAGGACTGAGGGACTAATGCTTTCACGTATATACATATATATATACCAATCACTTTGCTGTACGCTGGAAACTAACACAATCTTATAAATCAACTTTGCTTCAATAAAAAATTCAAATTAAAACATTTTCTTGGGTCCCTATTGTATGCTGTCAACATGGCCTAACGGATAAGGCACCCCTGTTGAGGGCCCGCACTGCAGCCCTAGACAAGAACACAGTGCTTGTCTTCACGGAGCTTATGTTTTACGAATAAAGTACATTCAGCTTGAGAGTCAGTTATAACTGTTAAGGTCAAAAGGCTGATAAGGAAAACAGGGAGTGTTGAGTCGGGGCACCAACACAGAGGGGGCACGGAAGGCTTCATTGGGAAAGTCATCAAAACAGGGATGCATTTGGTAGAAGCACTGCTGAAGTTCACCAAAAACAAATCCCAGCCGCAACGCTACATAAAGCGTCGCTCTCGAAGTTACGTATTCCCGACGCCTTAAGCGAGCCCGAAGAAGGTCACTGGAAACCAGTGCCTGCGACTGCAAGCTCCATTTTGCTTCCTGGCACCAGGTAGGAGGAGTCTGTTCCTCGCTCGCACGTTTCCAGTGGGTCAGACTGGATGCCGGGCTTCGTCACCTCCGAGTGAACGGCCACGGGGCCCGGTGGCGGGGGAGGAGCGTTGAGGAGCAGCCCAGGTGGGAGGACTTAGAGCGGCCAAGGCTGCCCTCACTCAAGATGGCGGCGCAAGGCTCGCGCTCGGTCCCGACAGGCGGCGCGCGTGTTTACGCTGCATCTGCGGCCCTGCGCTCTGGGGGGCGCCCACAGAGGTGGGGACACGCGCGGCCTGCGGCCCTGTCTGAAGTCCTGGGCGCCGCGGCCGCCGCTCACGTCATCGTCACCACTCCTGGACAGTGGAGGGGAAGATGGAGCAGGTCGCCGTCGCTACCGACGGCGGGGACCGGCCGGGGGCCCCGGCTGGCTCAGGCCTGTCGGCTTCCCAGCGTCGGGCGGAGCTGCGGCGGAGAAAGCTGCTCATGAACTCGGAACAGCGCATCAACCGAATCATGGGCTTTCACAGGCCCGGGAGCGGCGCGGGTGAGAACCTCCTCTCCCCCATAGCCTCCTGCCCATCCCTTTGGAGTCGTGGGGCTCATTCTTCCTTTCCCTTCTCCACCCCTTGACTTTTCTGACCAAGCCCTGCTCTCTGACCTCTTCTCGGGCCCCACCCCTTTGATGAGGTCCCTGGTTCCCACTTCTTCACCGCAGGACGTTTCTCGTCTCTCTCCTCAGTTTTCCGCCGCAAACTGCAATGCTCTCGATCCTGAGACCCACTACCGTGGTGCCCTCTGCGCACTAACCCTGAGGCGGCTCCAACCCCGCCTCGTTACCTCGTCGCCTCTCTTGAAGGGCGCACATTTTATCCCCAGACTGCTCTACCTTCCGTGCCCGTCAGGAAGATTGCCTGCCTTTCTTTCCCTTGTAAATGCTTTCCATCCAGTGCCTTCCCTAGCGTCTGCCTTCTTTTTGCTCTGTCGGTCCCCATGAGCTTGTCTTTACTTAACTGCCCCCCTAGTTCATGAATCAGGGACCCAAATCCTGGTGTCTGTGTGCGGTGCCCTCAACACTGTCATCTGCAGACCTTCTTAAACACGCGAAAAAATTGAAGCGACCATTCTTTAGAGACCCAACAAGGGAAACATGCCCATCTGAGGCCTTATCTCGTAATGTGCAGAGATTAATATGAATGATGTCAGTAACTGCCTTTCAACACTGAAAGGAGTTCCTCATTTCTCTCCCAATGACATATACAATGGATTTCTTTAAAAAAATTTTTTTTCCTGTGAGTATTTACTGTATACTCTTAAATTTCCGTTTAGTGTTGCCTCTAGTATTTGGCCTTCAGTCACTGGCTGCAAGTTCCTTAGATCCTTGTGACTTTTTCTTTGTGGAGCTTTAGATATATAACTGAATTTTTAGACAGTTCACAGATTTGCCACTGAAGACTGCCAAGAGAGGTAAGAGCCATATTTCACATTCTAGAACAAGTGTTAGGCGACACATTTTCTCCTTTAATGGTTAATAGCAGAATATTCTTTCCTAAAGAATTTTCTTTGTTCTTTTGCTTTGAGATTTTTATTTTATCTGTCATTAAAGGTTCCCCCGCCCTTTGTTTTGTTTTAAACCAGAAGAGCATCCTAAAACCGCTGAAGTACCTTCTAATGTCTCCTAGATTACAGTAGAAGGGTTACGCAAACTGTAGCAGTAGGCTATGCCACACCCTATGCTGATCGGACTCTGGATTCAGAAATGTAATGTTAAAAACAGTGGTTTTAGAAAATCTCCCTTCCTAACTTTCCCAATTTGTCTATTAGCTTTATCTTATGTCCCCAAAGTTTGGGTTATATTCTCTGAAAGAATACTCTTTTTGACATTTTGTGTGTGTGGAGGAAGGAATTTGTTTCTTTATGAAGAACCAGTAGTAATTCAGAGGCTGCCAAATTTTAGCTCTAATGGCATATTTTGAAATATTAATAAGAAAGATGTTGGCCAGTATGTAATACTTAAGGCTTCTAAATTTTTTTTCTCAGAAGAAGAAAGTCAAACAAAATCAAAACAGCAGGACAGTGATAAACTGAACTCCCTCCCCATTCCTTCGGTTTCGAAGCGAGTAGTACTGGGTGATTCAGTGAGTACAGGAACGACTGACCAGAGTGGAGTGGCCGAGGTGAAGGGAGCTCAGCCGGGAGACAAACTGGACTCTTTCATGAAACCTTCTGAGTGCGGTAATGATAGAAGCCTGGAGCTCCGGCAGAGGAGCAGAGGGGACCTGACAGCGGACTCTGTCCAGAGGGGTTCTCGCCACAGCCTGGAGCAGTACCTCTCCAGATTTGAAGAAGCAATGAAGCTAAGGAAACAGCTGATTAGTGAAAAGCCCAGTCAAGAAGATGGAAATACAACAGAAGAATTTGACTCTTTTCGAATATTTAGATTGGTGGGCTGTGCTCTTCTTGCCTTTGGAGTTAGAGCTTTTGTTTGCAAATATTTGGTAAGCAACAGTGGAAAATGCAAATTGGTTATAGTAATGAGTGCTTTTAATCCATAAGATTCATTTCTAATATAAATGTAATATTTGTGATCTGTGTGACTGTTTGGAGATGTGTTATGCTGTTTGCCTTAGGTACAGAGTGAAGTGTTCCAGTTAAATACAGAGCCTGATGATGCTAATATGCTAAGTACCCTTTACATATATTAATTCGTTTAACCTCATCCTTATGAGCCAGGTATCATTTGAATCTGTTTTGTAAATGAGGGAATGAAGACTCAGGTGAAATTATTTGTACAGGGTCACATTACTAAGTGACAACTGGGATTAAAAACCCAAGGCAGTTTCATTCCAAAACCAAAGGGTAAATTACCTATATATCCTATATATTAATTACCGCTTTTCAGATAACTTGAAATACTAAAATGCAGTTTTGGTCCTGAACGCGGTGTAATTTTTTTAGGGTTCAGAGGCATTCAGCATTTTATAATGTTGTACTCTTATCATAATAGCAGTCCATCATGTACCCTTACATGCCAGTGGCTGTTCAGTGAAAGGTAGGATGTGTTTTACTGTTTTACAGTATGTGAAGAAAAGAAGAAAAGTATAACTCGTAGTTCAGTGTCTTGCTCTTTGAGGTGTTTCCATTCAGTAGACATTTTAAGAATACTTACCAAGTACCAGGCACATAAGTAAATTTTCAGATAATTATGGTTGATGTTATTAAGCAAAAAAGTTTTTATAAGTCTCTCTTTATGCCAGTTTTTTCTTAAAGAGAATTCTGTTGAACAGATTTTTTTTTTTTCCTGATGATAAATTGTCTTTGTAGCTTTCAGTATTTAGTGAGCTGTATAGCTGCTTTTCTTCCCCTTTATCTAAAGGCCTCTGCACTTCCATGTTTTTAAGATTATGTCCTGTTTTTGTGCCTCATTTTGTTTGAGGTGTTTTTGGCCTTCTGGACTTTTGCTGTCAGATTTTCACTGTTAGTCACTGCTCTTACTATTCTTCCATTTAGTAATGCTTGCTCCTTTACTCCCTTCATGATATTTTAGTTTTAGAAATAAATGTAACTGAAGTATTATTTTGACATATTCTGTTTTATTGTGTGAGAAATGAGATAACCAAGCTATTTTATCTATCTATAATAAAAACACCTCATTATTTGAGGGCCAGAGATGAGTTCCTTTCTTGCCCCAAAGTGTGACTGAGTTATGTATGGCATCTGTTTTGAGTACTGAGCCTTTTAGATGTGCTTTCAAATTGTCAGTTAATTACCTCTAGATGAGAGGGATGTTTCTGCATGATGTATTATACATCACTGGCCACCAAACATTTTAAATTACTTAAAAGGTCAATTTTTGGGAGAGAGGACATTTTGGAGAATATAGAAAGAGTATCCTCCCTCATAAAATATGACTTGAGAAACATGCTTTATGTTAAGGAAATCAAATCTCTTTATTTGCCACCCTTTTGCAGAAACAAGACTGCTTTCAGCCACTAAAAATTAAATTTTTATTACAGTTTTTTTGCTTGGAATTTTATCACTGCTATTAGTCTGATTTATTATGATTTGAATGATTATGTTGGAAATACGTAACTTTATCTTCTATCTTCACAGTCCATATTTGCTCCATTTCTTACTTTACAACTTGCATACATGGGACTATACAAATATTTTCCCAAGGTAAATTAATTTTTTTTCTAAATTGTGGTGATATATTTAGATTGATTAATGACTAGATGATTTTAAGAACTTTTAAAAAAGTGTTTATACTTACAGTTTAAATCAGTGCTATTCAAATTTGTTTGGCTCACCACTGTGGCTCTTCAAACTGTTTCTGTTTGTACTAAGTTCAGTTCGAAAAGTAATTAGAAACTTTCATAGCAACTTACCGTAACATTTTTATTGTATTTTACAAAAATGTTGGTCCACGATGGACTGGGGGAAAAGCCTCATTACAGAGTTTGAAGAGTGCTTGTCTAAGAAAGTGTTTAACTTAATTAATTAGTAAATTTAGTAATACATTGTGTTTCTAATAGTGAAAGTTAATTTAAAAATGACTTCAGTTGTCTTCAGTTAGTGTGGTCCTTGCTGAGCATTTAGTAACAGTGCACTTTATCTTTAATGTCCAGGGTTGATAACTTGCAAAAAACACTTGGCCATACTCAGAGAGCAGAACTATCAGTATGAGGAGTATCAGTGTTGACCTGGTGTACTTGACTATAGTTATACTATGGGACTTGGCTTGCCAGTATAGACGATAAGCTTATTTGAATAATTGTGTTTTGTGTGAGAGTTTTGCTAAAAAATGGCTACTTAACTGTTTGCTTAGTCATTTGCAATGCACTGATAGACCTCATGTGTGTGTTTAATAGATCTGAAACATATTTTTGAGGGGTCATATAGTCAAATACTCAAAAGTAAGAATAAAGAAGGATAAGTAATTTCATTTCATTTTTTAATTGAAATGTTTTTATGATAAATATATATATATATTTATTGATCCTCTCCAAGAATGTAATTTTAATTAAAACATTTGTTTAAACGTTTGCCCTTGAAACATTGATTTTAGTTTTCCAGTAGCACAAGCTTGGAAGCAACCTAAATGTCTACTAGTAAGTGACTAGTTTAAAAAAATTATGGTGTCTCCATTCACAATGACAAAAGTCTCCGTGTGCTGATAAGGGTAGCTTGTCAAGAAATACTAAGATAAAAGTACAGACTAGCATCTATAGTATACTCCTTTTTTTGTAAAAAGGAGGAAAATTATATGTACTTGTGTATGTGTAAAGAAACTCTGGAAGAATATTACCTGAAATTATTAACAGTGGTTATTTATGATAGAGTATGTAGCAGTTACTAGGTAAATGGGCAAGTGAAAAGGGCAATTACTGTACAATTTTCTTTTAACAAAACATTTTGCTATAACACGTTTCAACAGAAAAATTGAAAGAATTATGCAGTAAACACCTATTTAGTTACCACCTAGATTCTGTAATGAAAATTTCATTATATTTACCATATATTTACCCAGTTTTCTATACATCATCAATGCATCACTTTTTAAAAATACATCTTTCTTTTTTTGGTGCATTATAAAATATGTTATAGATAGACATCAGCATATTTTTCTGCTACACATTTTAGCTTACATATCTTATTGCATACAACGAAAATTCAGTGTTTCTTTATGGTTCTTTTTCTTTATTTTGAGGTAAAATTTTCATACATTGAAATGCTCAAGTCTTTATTACACCTTTAATGAGTTTTGACAACCTGTGAAACCCAAATCCTTTCAAGATTTAGAACATTACTGTCAGGAAGTTCCACCATGCTCTTTTCCAGGCAGTCCCAGCCCCTGCACCATGAAGGTCTGATTTTCCTTTTCCTACCATTGATTAATTTTGGCTGTTTTAACACTTAATATAAATGGGATTGTTCCAGTACCTACTTCTTCATGCAAGGCTTCTTTCATTCTACACTGTATTTTTGAGATTCATCCATATTGTTGAGTGCATCAGTAGAATCATTGTCTTTTTTTTCCTGAGTAATATTCCATTGACTGAGTATATCCACTTATTTATCTAATTTTTCATTGATGGGCATGACTAAAGCAACTAACTTTCTTGAATGAGTTTTTTGTGGACATAAGGTTTGATTTCCCGTGGGTAAATACAGCTTTTTATATTTAAAAAATTTTTGAACCATGTGATTGGATTTGGTGATACCGAATCATTAAATTAAATGAAAATTCAGCCTTGAATCTCTTAAAGAATGAAAGTAGAAAATTATACTAGGAAATAAATGTTTAATGAATAAATGTTTGTATCTTATTGCATAGGGCTTCCTTGATGACTCAAGTGGTAAAGAATCTGCCTGCCATGCAGGAGACACAAGAGATGCGGGTTCGATCCCTGGTTCAGAAAGATCCCTGGAGAAGGAAATGGCAACCCACTCCAGTATTCTTGCCTGGAAAGTCCCATAGACAGAGGACCTGATGGGCTACAGTCCATAGGGTCACAGAGTCTGATATGTCTAAGCTTGTGCATGCACGCGTGCGCTCACACACCCACACACACATCCTATTACATATGAAATCAAACGTGAATTCTTTGCGTGGCAGTTAGGGTTGACTCTACAGAATGTTCCTTTGATTCTGTTACAAATTGTTGACTGTCCTCCAGAACATCTATCACTTTTCTGATTTTGTTGTCATGAGACTTAACCTTACAATAGGATTTATCCACTCACTTCTGCTCATCTAAATCTTGCTCATTCTCAAATGCCTATTTGTTTTTTTTTCCTTTAATTTGAAGCCCTGCTTTTTAATTCTACTTCCTCCTGAAATCCTTCTCTATGCTTTATTTGTGCATAAAATACTGGAGTAATTTCTATCTCCTTTGAACCACTATAGCAGACATTATCCCTGCCATTCATTTAGCAAGTATTTATGTCCTGTCTGGGAATGCTTTCCTGTTTTTGCCTTAAACCTTTGTATGTATCTTAAATTATTATTTATATCCTAACCTCCAAGATAGGACTTTTTATTTTTTAAACTTTTGATAGCAAGAATAGTGCTATTATTTCCTTATTGCCAAGCAGTTTGTTCCCTTACACATTATATGCTCAGTAAATGTTTGTTAATATATTGTTGATTGATGTCTTAAAACTTCATTAACAATTTTGAGATCAGTTAGGCAAAAATAACAGCACTGGTATTTTTTATAGAGCTTAAGTAGTCTTCTGAAAGCTGTCATATTTATTTAAGTCTTTATCTCTATGCAGAGTGAAAAGAAGATCAAGACAACAGTACTAACAGCTGCACTTCTGTTATCTGGGATTCCTGCTGAAGTGATAAATCGATCAATGGATACTTACAGCAAAATGGGCGAAGTTTTCACAGATCTCTGTGTCTACTTTTTTACTTTCATCTTTTGTCATGAACTGCTTGATTATTGGGGCTCTGAGGTACCATGACACCTGCAGAACTCAGGAAGAAAAGCTTACAAAAAATAATTTCTATATTGCAGTGTCTTTAAAGGAAGAATATTGGTTTACACCTTCATGTAATTCTTTTACTTTTTGGGTTTGTAAAACCACTTGATTAGGAATGGAATGACTGGTTACCTGACTGGAAAGGATTGAGTTTGTATTACTACTGATGCGATGACTAGAATACCAGTGTCAGTAATTGATTTTTCTTGTTTGATTAGAATTCCTAGTCTACGCTTTTTCCTAACTTCTCAGATTTGTGATTTATCTTTTGGGAGCTGAGCTTGTGCTTCAGAGAGCAGATGAATGTGGTCTCAGCCAGTCCCAAGAACTGCATCTTGTATTTGTATTGTTCTGTCCTAAGAAATGGAGCCATCTTAAAAATAAAATGGAAGAACTCAAATTGTCTGTTAAGTTTGCACATTTTAACTTATAAGGGCTGCATAAGGTAACCATGTTGAGTCAGTATTTTCATTTTTGTTCCAGCACAAATATTTAATGGAGGAAATGATTAAGATTCATACATGTGAAATTAATAGGTATTTATGAAATCTTTCTGAAAATTTTTATTAGCAAACTCAAAATTGGAAATTTTTGCTTTTGAGTTTTTGATTTTCAAAAGTATATTTTTTAACCAGTAGAATAGAATGATTAGATATAAAAATGGGCTTTGAAAAATTGACTTAGGAATGCAACCCAGTAGGAATATATCCTTTTTTAACTAACTTAACACTGTCATATTTGGAAGGTTTGTGTTAAAAGAGTATAAAGCATAAGTGTAATGTCATTTGGTATTACATTTCCCTAGTTTTTGGTATGGTCAGTTTGATGAATTCTTGTGATATTAAAAACACACATGCCTTTTTTTTTATTACTCACAAAGTCTTTTTATTTTGAACCACAATAATGGACAATAAGTATAGCACTTTGAGTCTATTCCTCTGATTAAGTCCATAGAAATCTAATACCTAGAGGATTAGATAGCATTCTTGAATTTGTCACTCTCTCCCCAGTCCCTGGGAAGACATTTGGGGTTTTTGATTGCATGTTTATTTCTTCCATTTTGTCACTTTACATATGCACAGTTTTTCTATTTGTATTTCTATTTCATTATCAAATTTATTTCAAAGAGAAGACATATGTTTGCTCAAGTGTGTTGAATTGTATCAAATGGAGATGGAAGTTTATTAGTGTTTGGGATAATTAAGAAGAATCTTTTCACTTAGAAATTTCAGGGATCTGAAATGTTTCTGAGTTAAAACTAGATTGACAAGGATGGTTGTTGAGAGGTGACGTCTTTGACCAGTAGCTTTTTAGTCTTATTAGTTGTATAAATGGACATGTGGACACAAGTTGGTACTAAAAACAAGAGAGTTATGAGGCCTAGGGTAATTAATCAGAATCAAAAGGGCAGTTTGTTAATAAGCGATGTATTGGAGACATATTGGACTATAATTACTTCTTTCACCTCTGCTAATAGGTAAAGGTAACTTCTTCAAGGACATAAAAATTCTGTAAACTTGCCATGCATATGCTGTGGCATAAAAAGCCAGTTAGAATTGTCATGTGAATGTAATCTCTTAAAAGGGAGTTAGAAATGAAGTATCTGGGAAAGGGCTCTGGCCTGGGTATCAGATACCTGAGTTCTGGTTCTGGTTCAGATTCCAAAAAGATTAGTGATCAGGGATTGAATTTGTTTCTCACGTCTCAGTGGCCTCACTTAAGGAATTTAGAAAGTGACTTAAAAAATCTATTCCAGCTTTATCATTAAGTTCTTCATGGCCTCATCCAGTTCCCTGGCTTCAGATACCAGGTACAGAAGGACCTTGAATTAGGGTGGTTTGACTTAGAATTTTTTGACTTTATGATGGTGTGAAAGTGACACATTTGTTAGAAACCATACTTCAAATTTTGAATCTTGATCTCTTCCTGGGATAGCCATCTGCAGTATACCACTCTCTGGTGATGCTGGGCAGTGGCAGAGAGCTGCAGTTCCCAGTCTGCCACTCCATGATGATCCACTTAAAAGTTTTATTCTCATAAGCCATTCTGCTTTTAACTTTCAGTGTAGCGCAGTTCAATCACTCAGTCATGCCTGACTCTTTGCAACCCCATGGACTGCAGCACGCCAGGCTTCCCTGTCCATCACCAACTCCCAGGGCTTGTTCAAACTCATGTCCATTTGAGTCGGTGATGCCATCCAACCATCTCATCCTCTGTAGATCCCTTCTCCTCCTGCCTTTAATCTTTCCCAGCATCAGTGTCTTTTCAAATGAGTCAATTCTTCGCATCAGGTGGCCAGAATATTGGAGCTTCAGCTTCAGCATCAGTCCTTCCAATGAGTATTCAGGACTGATTTCCTTTAGGATGGACTGGTTTGATCTTGCAGTCCAAGGGACTACACCACAGTTCAAAACCATCAATTCTTCAGCACTCATCTTTCTATATGGTCCAACTCTCACATCCATACATGACCACAAAACCATAACTTTGACTAGATGGACTTTTGTTGGCAAAGTAATGTTTCTGCTTTTTAATATGCTGTCTAGGTTGGTCATAACTTTTCTTCCAAGGAGCAAGCATCTTAATTTGATGGCTGCAGGCACTGTCTGCAGTGATTTTGGAGTCCAAGAAAGCAAAGTCTGACACTGTTTCCATTGCTTCCCCATCTATTTGCCATGAAGTGATGGGACCAGATGCTATGATCTTATAGTTTTTTGAATGTTGAGTTTTAAGCCAACTTTTCTACTCTCCATTTTCATCAAGAGGTTCTTCAGTTCCTCTTTGCTTTCTGCCTTAAGGGTGGTGTCATCTGCATGTCTGAGGTTATTGATATTTCTCCTGGCAATTTTGATTCCAGTTTGTGCTTCATCCAGCCTGGCACTTTGCATGATGTACTCTGCATATAGGTTAAATAAACAGGGTGAGATTGGATTAAAGATTTACTGAGCATGGCCCCGCCCATCAGAACAAGACCCAGTTTTCCCCACAGTCCGTCTCTCCCATCAGGAAGCTTCTATAAGCCATTTATCCTTATTCATCAGAGGGCAGACAGAATGAAAATCACTATCACAGAAAATTAACCAAACTGATCAAGTGGACCACAGCCTTCTCTAACTCAATGAAACTATGAGCCATGCCGTGTAGGGCCACCAAAGATGGATGGGTCATGGTGGGTTCTGACAAAATGTTGTCCTCTGAAGAAGGGAATGGCAAACCACTTCAGTATTCTTGCCTTGAGACCTCCATGAACAGTATGAAAAGGCAAAAAGATAGGACACTGAAAGATGAACTCCCCAGGTCGGTAGGTGCCCGGTATGCTACTGGAGAAGAGTGGAGAAATAACTCCAGAGAGAATGAAGGGATGGAACCAAAGTGAAAACAGTGCCCAGTTGTGGATATGACCAGTGATGGAAATAAAGTCCGATGCTGTGAAAAACAATATTGCATAGGAACCTGGATGTTAGTTCCATAAATCAAGGTAAATTGGAAGTGGTCAAAGAGGAGATGGCAAGAGTGATGACTGACATTTTAGGAATCAATGAACTAAGATGGACTGGAATGCGAATTTAATTCAGATGACCATTATATCTACTACTGTGAGCAAGAATCCCTTAGAATAAGTGGAGTAACCCTCCTAGTCAACAAGAGTCGGAAATGCAGTGCTTGGATGCAATCTCAAAATTGACAGAATAATCTTTTTGTTTTCAAGGCAAATCATTCAGTATCACAGTAATCCTCATCTATGCCCCAACCTCTAATGCCAAAGAAGCTGAAGTTGAACGGTTCTATGATGACCTACAATACCTTCTAGAACTTTCAGTACACTACTCAATAAATCACATGATAGTCAACACTTTATTATAAGATAGGCTTTGTGTTAAATGATTTTGCCCAACTGTAGGCTAATGTGTGAGTTCAGAGCACATTTAAGGTTGGCTAGGTAGGCTAAGATGATGGGGAGTTTAGGTATATTAAATGTATTTAACACTTACAGTACTTTAAACTTAACTATGGGTTTACCAGGATGCAACCCCATCTTCAGTCAAGGAATATCTGTATTATACTTTCTATAAAATATGATCCCTATCTCTCCAATCTCATTCTCTTTTGAACTCCAAACTCACACATTCACTTTCAGCCATTTTCTTCTTCTAGATACCTAGTAGGCAGAAACACTGATTTTTCTCTCCTTTTCCCACCAAATCTGCTGTGTCCAGGCCTTTTTCATCTCCACAAATTCACCACAATCCACAGAAGCTCTGTTCAAAACCTAGGAGTCATCTTTATTCCTCCCCTTATCAGTGCATTTCACATGCTTTTCATCAATTAGTGTTTGGAAAGCTGCCTGGGGAATATATCCAGAATCTGACCACTTTTTGCTGTTCCACATTTTACATCTTGAGTGGTTTCTTATTTCTTTTAGACTGAAACCTCCACTCCTTAACCTTTAGCCCACATACAAGCAATTTACAATGGCTCTGATACCTGATTCCTGATGTCCACTCTGTCACATACTGGCTCAGGCTCTCCTTACCCTTGGCATGGACTGCACTGCTGCCACAAGTGGTGAGTAAATCACAGATGAAGGGCGGAAGCCTGTCTTAGAGTCTTTTGATTTCATTTTCTAAAAATTCAAATTTATTGAGGTAAGATTTACATACAGTAAAACACACCAATTTAAAGCATATTGTTCAGGGAATTTCTTGGCTGTCCAGTGGTTAGAACTTTTGTGCTTCCACTGCAGGGGATCCAGACTGATCCCTAGTTGGGAACTAAGATGTCCCATAGGCTGTGATATGGCCCAAAAAGAGCATAAAGTGTACAGTTCAGTGAATTTTGACATCCATGCAATGATTGCCACAGTGAAGATATGGAACTTTTCTACCATCCTTATGTGTAAGAACATAAAATAGCACAGAGACATGTAAATGAGAGCGTGTCCCCAACTCCTTGACAGATTTCTGCTAAAACAACTCAACATTTCAGCGTGTGTTGCAATAGGTGAGCCATTCTCCACCTTGACTGGATTGTACTTCAGAAGTACCTGAGAAGCTTGAAAATTCCCAATGCACAGGAGGGACTCCAGATCAATCAAATCAGAATATCAGAATGGAACACATGCATCCGCATGCACATATTTAAGCTCCCAAGTGCAGACAGTGTTAAGAACCATGATAATCTTTGTTTTTTGTGGCTCCTCGTGGCATGTGGGACCTTAGTTTCCTGACCAGGGATCCAACCTGGACCCCTGAATTGGAAGCACTGGAATGCTGCCAAGAGAGCCATTATAAACTTGTGTACAGATGTTTAGCTCGTCCTCCTCTTCACGGAGTTAACTCCTTCTCAGTCTTCAAATCTTACTTCAAAGGTTACTTCCTCAGGGAACTCTTTTTCTGAATTCTGCTCCTGTGGTAGACTGTCTTTCGGGTTGTAAAACTTCTGCAAGAGTTTGTATAATGTCTATGTATGCCACTGGGCTTCCCTGGTGGCTAGGACAGTAAAGAATCTGCCTACAATGCAGGAGACCCGGGTTCCATCCCTGGGATGGGAAGATCCCCAGGAGAAGGAAATGGCAACCCACTCTAGTATTCTTGCCTGAGAAATCCCACAGAGCTGCCTGGCGGGATGCAGTCCCTTGGGTCGCAAAGAGTCAGACACGACTAAGTAACTTTCACTTCATTTCATGTCTGCCGGACATTGAAAGCTCATTGGAATCTAGAACATTCCTGACACGTAACAATATGTATAAATGAATATATAAATGAATGAGAGTGAATTGAAATGTTTGTAGCATCACTTAGCTCAGGTTAAGGCAGATGTCAGTATACGTCCTGGAACAGCTCGGGGATATTTATGGCGCTTCCGTGCTGCTAGTGAGAAAGACCCTCCCAGGTTCTGCAAGGTTGAGGCACTGCCCACTACCGCACCGAGACCCGCGGGCTCCGGTGACTGTGCAAGGAAAACGGCGGAGGCAATCGCTTTTCGCGCAGCCGGGGCTGTGCGGCCTCCAGCCAACAGGGGGCGCTGTGGAGCGACAACCACTTCCGGCCCGCGTTTTCCTTCCTGCGGCTGGCGCCGGCACGTCTTGTTTTCGTTGGCCGCGCTCGGATGGCCGCTGCCGCGGTGGCTGTGGCCGCCTCTTAGTGGTTCCCCTATCCCGGCGTGCCGAGGGCTGTGCGGCCTCCTGATCTGTCCGGTTCTCGTGCGCGTGGCTCCGGAGGGCGCCGGTTTTCCACAGCAGGCGGTATGGGCAGGGAGTCACGGTAAGGCGGAGCGCCGAGCGGCTTTCGTGGGGGGAACAGGCGGGAGTCGAGGTGGCCTCGGGGCGCGGCCTGGCTAGCGCGGCCCCACGTGTAGCCAGCGCTGCCCGCGGCTGCTGGAGGGGCTGGGGGACCTCTGCCGAGGGAGTGGCTGCACTTGGGTGAGCGGTAGGCACAGGGTCCCCTTGCTCTGCCGTCGGCCGGTTCGAGCCCCTGCCGCGGGAACAGAGCTCCAGGACTTCCAAGCGATCCCGCCATTTCCGCGGAGCTTACCCGGATCTCATTCAATGGAGATCCCAAGTGAATTTCTCATCATTTCGCGTTTGGGACCATATCTTTGGTCCTTATCTTTGTTCCCTATCGCTACTTTAGTTCTTTGTGAGCGCGGGATATTTTCTTAAGTTAATTGAAAGGAGCGTGTGGTCAAGCATTTTTACAACACCCATAACTTTGTACATGACTAGGTTTTTATTGGGCTACAACAGATGCTTGTGACATGGACGTTTACTTTGTAAATAGATCTCATATTTCTTTGTTATGTGTTTGTTATCCTTTTAAAACTGAGAATTGGGAGCTCTTATTAGAACTCTTTCCAAAAACAGTTTATATTGTTCCCTGGTTTGGGATCTTGAGATTTTTATCTTTAATGTGCAAATTTGGTTAATATTTAGGGGCTACCGAAAGATAATTTATTTGTAGGATGTAAATAAATAATAGTAGTAGTTAACTGAGGTATAATTAACTTTCAGGGAAATGGGCAACGCTCAAGGGTAGAGCTTGATGAAATTTAGCAAATCTATAAGTGTTTATTCATTTACCTGGATAAAGCGTATTTCCATAACTACGGAAAATTCGTTTAAAAGTCTTTGAAATTTCCGTGAAAGCATTGGTATTTGTCTGGCCACCGAGGGGGGAAACCTGGAAGTGATATTTACTTCTCATCCTTCTCAATGTTTACATCCACTTAGATTCTGCACTCTGTTGCCATTCCTGCTTTCCCTGACTTAATTCAGGCCTTAATCATACATTGCTCAGACTGCTACATCTGCCTCAAGTTGATTAGCTTCCTCTGACCTTGCTCTCCTAATTGATTCCACACTGCAGCCAGAATGATACTTCTGAAATAAACATAAGGTTATGTCATTTCCATGTTCTCATGTCTGTTGGTTCTTACTGCTTTCAAGATGAATCCTTCAGGGCCCTCCCCAAGAAGGTCCCTTCTATCCCTTAGGCCTTCTCCCCCACTGCTCTGCCTTGCATGATTTGTGCAGGAGATTTGCTGTTGCAGTTGACATTTAATTAGTCATTAAAATACCCAGTACCTAGCTTTTGACACTTGTCAACAACTGTACACCTGACATTCTGATCCAAGCCACCACTATCTCTTTCTTGCTTGATTGCTATTTACCTATTTTCCCTGCTTCTGCCCTCACCTTTCTTTGGTTTGTTTTCTCCTCAGCAGCCAGAGTAATGCTTTAAAAATAGTAATGCTTAAAATATTCCAATAGCCTTCTCAAAGAAAAAAAAAAAAGACCGTCCTGATAACTGCCTATAAAACTCTCCACATTTGCCTGCCATGCTACTCTCAGGTGTTTTTCTCCATAGCTCCAAATGACATTGTATTGACTTATTTTTTTTTTTAAGTTGTCTTCTCTTCCTTTACCAGAGGGCAACGCTGCTTGAGCCTCAAAGGCAGGAACTTGGTCTCTTTTGCTTACTGTTCTTGCTTCTGTAACAGCTTTTCCTCTCTACATGTGCTGTAGCGAAAGAGTTCACTCTTTCCTTCTAATTTTAAAAAAATTGATGGGTAAAAATTCCTTTCAGTGTTTATCTGCTGAGACTTTTAGGGAAAATAATAAAATAAATAAAATGTAATAGAAGCTAAGTGTGTTTGCTAAGCTTAATCTTTAATAATATTCTAGCCACTATCGGAAGCGATCAGCATCACGAGGACGCTCTGGAAGTCGATCTAGAAGTCGTTCACCCTCAGACAAAAGAAGTAAACGTGGAGATGACAGACGGTCTAGAAGCAGGGATAGAGATAGAAGGAGAGAGAGGTCTCGTAGCAGGGACAAAAGAAGATCTCGGTCAAGAGACAGGAAGCGTCTGAGGTAAGACATTAATCTCCAAAGAACTCTTGATAAATTGGGCCTTCTCAGCTAAATTGGGCTTCTTTAAAAGTTTTGGTGGTCCCTTTGCCGGGGTCCAGCCTCAGCGGGGTCCAGGGGTCTTGAGGGATGAGTGGCGTCGGCGGAAGAAGAACTGAGTTGAGTCGGTGTGTGGTGATGAAGCAGTCTCTCTTTATTGCTGTTAGTTTTGTGAGGTGATGGAGAAGTCTCTCCAAAAGGCGGTGGAGAAGTCTCTCACTTTATTTTTGTTAGCTTACAGTTTTATAGCCAAAGAACATCCCCATTACATCACAACATTTTTATTCAAACTTTTGTTTTCTGTCTACCATCAACAACTTTTACATTAAGCTCATCTTCTTTACAAAAGGTCGGAATTTCTGCATAATTAGACTTAACAATAGTATGTTTACCATTTGAATGTAAGCTAGAAAGAAGGGCTTAAGCTTGAAACTTTTATTCTATTAACCTATTTTGGTTTTTACAAGGGAAGAGAAAAGAGGACAAAGAGACAGTTTAGCAGCACTGCTTTAACAATGAAGTCCTATTAACCTTACAACTACTAAAATGAATTCCTATGTCTACATATCTTAAAGCAATCAGTACCTCCAACTATGCTGGCCACAGTTATGAGCATTCCTAAGTCTCAATCGAGCCTGATTTCTTCAAGGAAGCGAGCCTCCTCTGTGGAGTGGTCAGGGGAATGGGAGGTGGAAAGGTGACCCAAGTACGAGCCTTTCTGGTGGTGACTTTGCCATGACCCCCAGAGAACTCTTGGTAAACTCCCCAGTAACCAGTAGGAGGGAAATAAGGTCTGAGGGAATTATCTCAGGATGAATTTTTTTTTAACTGAGACTGACCTACTGAGATGAGCTAATGTTCAGAGCATAAACAGAACTTCCCAAGAAAAATACCAGGAGGGGCCTTGCCTTGGGATGCCCCAAAGGAAAATCCACTTTGCAGTTTCCTTCTCAGTCTCGTGACTTTGTCATCCGAGTGAGGGGGCATCCTGACGGCTCCCGGCATCCCTTTAATTGGTGGTAGAATTTAGTGGTCTGTTTGCTGGCTGGCTGTTCTAAGCCCAGCTGATTTGACTAGGTGCATAAGTGATTTGCCTAGAACAAAAGCTTTCAAACGGTATTTTTCCCCCTTTCTTCTGTCATTTTCAAACAGTATGTTAAGTTTGTAAACTTGAGGTGGTATTTCTTATAATCCAAAGAGAACTTTAAAAACAATTTTTTTTTTAATTAGAGAAAAATTGCTTTGCAATGTTGTGTTGGTTTCTGCCGTGCAACACCACAAAGAACTCTTAAAGCCCCAAGGAAAGGTTGGAAAAAGAAGAAGTAAGAGTTGAGGCAATATGCCATTGAGGGGGTTCTAATCTAATCGTGTCCCAAGAAAGCCGATCTGTGTATTCAGAGCCACCACTAGAGCTGACTGGAGAAGGAAGAGCAGAATAGAGCCATCTCCACTTCTTGTTTGAAATGATTTTAGAGAATTTTTTTAGATTTAACCAAAGAACATCCTAGTTTTTAAAAACTTGTGCTTCATTAAATATTCCTTGGTACCACCCAAGCCTCTGTAACTTGTCTGGTGGTGAAAAAGTGTCTTTAAATAAAAATAATCTCACATACCAAAAAAAGTTTTCTAGTAAAGTTTCTCTTTAAAATAGGAAAGAAGACACACTTATGCAGGTGCTGTGAACTGATAACAAAAAGAACTTTGAGTTTATCTTTTTGAGATATTGGTTCTTAGGGAAAATATTCACCCGTAACAATGGATAGTGTTAACTTACTCAGTTTTATATTATGTGGCCTCAGGAACAGTTTCATACAATACAGTTAAGTACTTATTAAGTGTCATAAGATTTGGTCTCTACTTTTTATTTTTTATTTTTTGGTCTCTTTTTGATGTGAAAATAAAATTACAAGATTTTAGAGCAAGAAGGATTTTGAGATTATTTGGTGATGTCTCTGCATTATATAGATAAGGAAACAGACCCAGAGAGTTGATCTTCCCTGTGTATGTCACTGGTTAGTAGCAGCACCAGGATAGATATTCTTATCCCTAATTTTTGTATCTGTAATCTTTCCACAGCCCTTCTGCCCATCCTTATACTGAGATTTCAGCTGTCTTTGAAATTTAGATTTTCTGCTATAGGTCTTAGATTTCAAACAGCTATTACTACATATTCCCTCTGCATTTCAACAAACCTCATTTTGAAATTAGTATTCTCATTTTTCCCATTGACCGCTTGTAAGAATTGGCTTTATCTGATAGTTCATTGAAATCTGTCTTTAACAATGGTAATAATTTAGAAGCTTCTTTCAACATGAGGCAGAAACCATGATCTGAAATAGAAGTTCCACTTGGTCATAGAATAAATGAAATGTGTCCCCCTTGCAGGCGTTCCAGAAGTAGAGAGAGAGATAGAAGTCGGGAACGAAGAAGATCTCGAAGTCGGGACAGGAGACGTTCAAGGAGTAGAAGCCGAGGCCGAAGATCCCGATCTTCCAGTCCCGGCAATAAAAGCAAGAAAGCTGAGAATAGGTAATGTTAACATTGATTGTATCTATCATGCAGGTTGGGAACTAACTCTCTTCCCTACACTTAAAAAAAAATCCTTATAAATACCGAATTTGGCTGCTACCATGAGCTGTTAGCTTAATTTTATATCAATAAGTTATAAAGCCTGTAGTGCTTTTAGAAGATACCTAAATTCTGTTAGTTTTAACACTCATGATACATTGTTCCTTCATTTAATACCTACTGTTAATGATCAGAAGTACATTTTATATATATCTTTGTGGGAACTATGTTTTTTTCTTTGAAGTTATTTTCTTAGTATTTCTAAAGTTGATTGGCAAATAACATTTTTACATTGCTGAACTGCTGTTCATAATGGGTGAACTTTGCTTGTGTAAGTTAAATCTACATGTTTCCTTAAGATGTTAGTACTATTCAATTTTGAGATATTAGTTATGTCTATTAGACATAATATGTTTATATTTCTCTTGTTAATGCTTTGTTCTTTGCCTATTACTGTTTCTGAAGTGGTGTCCTGTTATATATGGCTTTGTTTCTGTTTTCTTCATATTGGTTATGAAAATTTTTCCTCATTTATTTGCTCTATAAATTTTACTTTTGTTTTATCAGGTCAGTGTTAAATGCCATTGGGATAATTTTAAATTTAAAATATAAATTCAGAGAAATGAATGAAATATAAACATCCAGTTTATTAAATAAGTATAAAGCAAGATTCATGTAACCACCACCTAAGTTAAGAAATAGAAGATTATCTGTACCCCACTAGAAGCCCTGTATGTCCCTTCGCTAACCCAGCTTTCTAATTGCCTAGATAAAATCACTGCTAACTTTGGTATTCAGTTCAGTCACTCAGTCATGTCCGGCTCTTTGTGACCCCATGAATCGCAGCACACCAAGCCTCTCTGTCCATCACCAACTCCCAGAGTGTACCCAAATCCATGTCCATCGAGTCGGTGGTGCCATCCAGCCATCTCAACCTCTGTCATCCTCTTTTCCTCCTGCCCCAAATCCTTCCCAGCATCAGGGTCTTTTCCAATGAGTCAGCTCTTTGCATGAGGTGGCCAAAATATTGGAGTTTCAGTTTCAACATCAGTCCTTCCATTGAACACCCAGGACTGATCTCCTTTAGGATAGACTGGTTGGATCTCCTTGCAGTCCAAGGGATTCTCAAGAGTCTTCTCCAGCACCACAGTTCAGAAGCATCAATTCTTTGGCGCTCAGCTTTCTTCACCATCCAACTCTCACATCCGTAGATGACTACTGGAAAAATCATATCCTTGACTAGACGAACCTTTGTTGGCAAAGTAATGTCTCTGCTTTTCAATATGCTATCTAGGTTGGTCATAACTTTCCTTCCAAGGAATAAGCGTCTTTTAATTTCATGGCTGCAGTTACCATCTGCAGTGATTTTGGAGCCCAAAAAAATAAAGTCTGACACTGTTTCCCCGTCTATTTGCTATGAAGTGATGGGACCAGATGCCATGATCTTAGTTTTCTGAATGTTGAGCTTTAAGCCAACTTTTTCACTCTCTTCTCACTTTCATCAAGAGGCTTTTTAGTTCTTCTTCACTTGTTGCCATAAGGGTGGGTCATCTGCATATCTAAGGTTATTGATATTTCTCCCGGCAATTGGATTCCAGCTTGTGCTTCCTCCAGCCCAGCGTTTCTCATGATGTACTCTGCATATAAGTTAAATAAGCAGGGTGACAATGTACAGCATTGACATACTGCTTTTCCTATATGGAACCAGTTTGTTGTTCCATGTCCAGTTGGAATTGTTGCTTCCTAACCTGCATACAGGTTTCTCAAGAGGCAGGTCAGGTGGTTTGGTATTCCCATCTCTTTAAGCATTGTCCACAGTTTATTGTGATCCACACGGTCAAAGGCTTTGGCATAGTCAATAAAGCAGAAGTAGATGTTTTTCTGGAGCTCTCTTGCTTTTTTGATGACCCAGCAGATGTTGACAATTTGATCTCTGGTTCCTCTGCCTTTTCTAAAACCAGCTTGAACATCTGGAAGTTCATGGTTCACGTACTGCTGAAGCCTGACTTGGAGAATTTTGAGCATTACGTTGTTAGCGTGTGAGATGAGTGCAGTTGTGCGGTAGTTTGAGCATTCTTTGGCATTGCCTTTCTTTGGGATTGGAATGAAAACTGACCTTTTCCAGTCCTGTGGCCATTGCTGAGTTTTCCAAATTTGCTGGCATATTGAGTGCAGCACTTTCACAGCATCACCTTTCAGGAGTTGAAATAGCTCAACTGGAATTCCATCACCTCCACTAGCTTTGTTCTCAGTGATGCTTTCTAAGGCCCACTTGACTTCATATTCCAGGATGTCTGGCTCTGGGTGAGTGATAATCAATCTGGGTCATGAAGATCTTTTTTGTACAGTTCTTCTGTGTATTCTTGCCACCTCTTCTTAATATCTTCTGGTTCTGTTAGGTCCCTACCATTTCTGTCCTTTATTGAGGCCATCTTTGCATGAAATGTTCCCTTGGTATCTGAAATTTTCTTGAAGAGATCTCTAGTCTTTCCCATTCTGTTGCTTTCCTCTATTTCTTTGCATTGTTTGTTGAGGAAGGCTTTCTTATCTCTCTTTGCTATTGTTTGGAACTCTGCATTCAGATGGGAATATCTTTCCTTTTCTCCTTTTCTTTTTGCTTCTCTTCTTTTCACAGCTATTTGTAAGGCCTCCTCAGACAACCATTTTGCTTTTTTGCATTTCTTTTTCATGGTAATGTCCTAGTTGTTTCTTTATAAATGGAAAAAGAATACTTTAGGTTATGTGTTTTTTAATTTTATGTGAATGAGCCATGTCTTTTGTGTTTTTGCTAAACCTTGAGAGTTATCTCTGTTGCTCATGACATTAGTATTTTATTGCTGAACACTATCCTGCGGTATAAATATGTGTGCTCAATCGTTTCTGTCTCTTTGGGACCTCATGGATTGTAGCCTGCCAGGCTTCTCTATCCATGGAAATTTCCAGGAAGGAATACTGAAACAGGTTTATGTTTCCTCCTCCAGGGCATTTTTCCTGAACCAGGGATGGAAGCCAGGTCTCTTGGGTCACTTCATTGGCAGGTGGATTCTGTCCACTGAGCCATCTTGGAAGCCCCGTGTTATAAATATACCACTTTATTTATCCATTCTGCTGAGATGGATGTTATAGTTGTTTTAAGTTTGAGGCTATTATGAACATTTTTGTATATATGTCCTAGTATACATGTGTATGGGCTTCCCTGGTGCCTCAGACAGTAAATAATCCACCTGCATTGCAGGAGACCTGAATTCAAGAGTTGGACACCACTGAGCGACTAAGCATATTAGCATATACATATGTATGAGTTCTCCTTGGGTGTATATCTAGGAGTGAAGTTACATGGTCATAGAATAAACATAGCTTCACTTTAACTAAGTAATCCCAAATGTTTTCCAAGGACTATATATTAATTACACTTCCAGCAGTATATGAGAATTGTGTCCCTTCATACACAGTATTAGGTATTGTCATTCCTTTACATTTTTATTTGATAAACATGTAATAAAAATATCATTATGGTATTAATTTGCATTTCTTTGATTACTGGTGAAGTTGAACACCTTTCCATATATTTTTTTGGTCATTCAGTTTTATTCTAAAGTGGATGTTTAAAAACATGCTTAAATCTTTTTCTTATTTTCCTATTGGTTTGTTTCTCTCTTTAAAAATTTATTTATAAAAGATTTTTACCCTTAAATGTTCCAGATAATTGTCTTTTGTTAGTTATATGAGTGACAAATATTTTGTTCTGGTTTGTCTTTTTACTCTGTAATGACACTTTTGAGGAACAAAGACTTAGAAGGAAGAAACATTCATAAAATGAAGGCAGTTAGTAAAAGGATGAGGAAAGCCTGACAAGGGCAGTGTGAAAAAACAAAATTATAGGCTGTACGCAGTCTGAACATAAAAGATCGTTACATTGTAAATTTCTTGTTTAAATTTTTATAATTATTTTGTTTTTCCAAGTTGCTTATTAATGGTATATAAAAATTCAGCTGACCCTTGGATGTTTATTTCTTACTTAAAAAGTAAAATACAAGCCTTAAGTATTTTAAAATGAATGTTTCCAAAAACAGATAGATGATGTCCCCCTCTCTTTTTTTTGGCAGGTCTAGATCCAAAGAGAAAACAGATAGTGGGGAAAGTTCTAAAGAGAAGAAAAAAGACAAAGATGACAAAGAGGATGAAAAAGAAAAGGATGCTGGTGTATGTTTACTAACATAAATAATAGTATAGTATTGAATTTGTTTCTGTAGTGACTAGTTTCTTATTTTAATGCTGTATGTTTTATTTTTAAGTAAATGATGGCAAATTTGTAAAATACATATAAAATCATAGTTTTCCCCATGAGAACATTTTTCTGAAAGTTACATACCTGTACACATTATCTAATTTTATATATAAAACGTAATCATACTGTATGCACTATTCTGTGCCTTGCTTTTTTGTTGCTTTTAAATTATGAATTACTTTATCAATATATAAGGTCTTAAGAATAATAAATTGCAGTATACCAAGATTATAACTTAAGTGGAATATGTTTCTTTTTCCTTTGGTTAAATACTGGACATCTTTATGTAGCTGTTTACATAGGTAGTGCTTGTTGTTTTTAATGCCTGCATAATGTTTTGTTGAAGAAAAGGTAAATGGGTATTTAGTCTGTCTCTAGTCTACAGTTACAAACAATGGTAGATTAATCCTAGTACACATGTGTTTTGTGAATATAGTATAGGGTAAATTAATACCAGTAAAATAAATTACTTTGTCAGTGGGCATACAGCTTTCCCTCAGTATTGGAGGGGGCTTGATTACAAGACCCCTTTGGATAGCAAAACCTTCAGATTTTCAAGTCCTTTATATAAAATGACTTAGTATAACCATGGGTATCCTCCCTGCATAGGTTGTCATCTCTAGATCACTTATGATACCTAAGATGATGTAGATGCTGTGTGAATCATTGTAAATACAATGTAAATCCTATGTGAACAGTTGCCAGCCTAGGGCAAATTCAAGTTTTGATTTTTGGAACTTTCTGAAATTTTCTTTCCCTGCATATTTTTGATCCAGTTTGTTGAATTTGGAGGATGAAGACTCAGATCCAGAGGGCTGGCTCTAAAGATTTAACATTTTGATAGATAGCATCAAATTGCCCTCCACAAATATTGTATAAATTAAGATTTTAGCTGTGAAAATGTCTCTTTTCTCACATTCTTGCCAACATGGGTATTTTGAAATTTAATTTTTGCAAATGTTATAGAAGGTGATTAATTTCTTGTTTTGAGTTGCATGTCTTTAAACATGAGTAAATATTTTTAAGTGCTATGAATATAATGTAAACCAATAATTAAATAAGGCATTTTAAGCTTATTTACTGTCTGCACTTTTCGTTGAATTGCCTATTATATCTTTTGACCATTTTACAATGTTATAGCTTTACTTCCTTTTTTTTTTTTTGAGGTCTAAATTTTTTTCTTTTAGTGGCTCTTTTTTAAGGGACCTGCTTGCTGAGCAGGTTATCTAAGAAATTAACACAAGAAGTTTGGAGGTCTGGTTTCTGATTGATTTAGTTTCTACTATGGAATGACTGGGTGACCTTGAGAAAAAAACATAAGCTTTCTGGGGCTCATCTTCAGAGTATGGAATTATGAAGGATGTAAATTCAGGGTCAAAGCTTTTGTTTGTTTAAGAAATTTATTTTAAAAATATAAATATAACCATATTATAAAATAATTGGAAAGTCAGAAATAATTCTCTAATTCTAGATACACAAATGCCATCTTTGCTGTTTATTAGTATTTTGACTGTTTTCTACATGTGTGTTTCTATGCCTATCTATATAATTATAACATATATAAAATTTTGATTTTTATTATGCTTAATCTTTAAGTCCTTGATTACGACTGTGAAAATGATTTGTCTTTCCTTTAAAAAATATTATTGATAATTATGATATAAGGTTTAGAATGGCTGTTCCTAGGAAACTTAGACCTAAAGGCTAAAAGATCAGAACTTCTTAATGATGTTGATAAATAACTTTCATTTACTCAGTCGTTTGAAATAGAAAATTGTGATAAAAGATCCTTCTCATGGAGGCAGTCTTGGAGACGTTTAAAGGATTTACAGTTGAGAGTAATTATTAGGGAACTTTGCTTGCCAGTTCTGTTAGTTTCTACTTTGAGAGAGAAGTTGAATTAATGTGTGCATATTGGTAGTAACTAAAATGAGAATAAGTTATAGTCTTTGAAGTCTCTCTTTGGCTTCCCTGGTGGATCAGACAATAAAGCATCTGCCTACAATGCAGGAGACCCGGGTTCGATCCCTGGGTCGCGAAGATCCCCTGGAGAAGGAAATGGCAATCCACTCCAGTACTCTTGCCTGGAAAATCCCAGGGATGGAGGAGCCTGGTAGGCTGCAGTCCATGGGGTTGCAGAGTCGGACACAACTGAGCGAGTTCACTTTTCTGCTTTATTAGTTGAAGATGCTTTTAATTGTGATTTCTTTGTATTAGTTTATTTCTTAATATATTTAAAAGATGTGTAATCTCAATCTGGTCAGAATTTAGGAGTTTTGTGTAGACACCTGATTTTCTTTTTCTTTTTTTATACTTTGAAGAAGTTATTTGGAATGTCAGTAGGAGTAAAACTGTTGATCCTTCTTTTCTTCTCTCTATTTTTTATTTTCACCCCAAGAACTTTGACCAGAATAAGCTAGAAGAAGAAATGAGAAAACGAAAAGAACGAGTAGAAAAATGGCGAGAAGAGCAACGTAAAAAGGCCATGGAAAACATAGGGGAACTGAAGAAGGAAATTGAAGAGATGAAACAAGGGAAAAAATGGAGTTTAGAAGATGATGATGGTATATTCGTTTGCTAATAGCCTAAATAACAATTCATGTAGAATATTCTAGCATTATATGACAGAAAAGTAGAAGGATATAGTAGACGTCAAAAGCACTGTGAACCAATTAAACATATAATCATACAGTCTGTTCTCTTTTCATGGTGAAATTATGTTAGAAGTCAGTATCAAAAGTTATTTTAAAATAACACACATATTTCAAGTGCAATGTGACATTTACCAGGAGAGAACTTTGACATAATCACTGAAAGTCTGAATAAAGAGACTGAAGAAACAGAATGATTGCAATGAAGAAAGCAATTAAATGATAAGTTAGTATCAAAATGAGAAATTAATATCAAGGATACTTTAAAAACTCCATATATTTGGATAGAAAACATCCACTTTTAAATGATGGTTGTATCTAAGAAATCATCATAAGGAAAATTAGAAAATGTTTGTAGCAGAATAAAAATGAAAAGAGAATTTATCAGAATCTGTTGAGTGCAGCTGAAGCTGCTCAATGCAACTAAATGCACCTTCACAACTGATTTTGGTGTGTAAGATGTTAAGTGGAATAATGAGATTTTATAGGAAAAGGGAATTTTGTTCCATTTTCTTGGTGAAAATTCCTGTGAATTTTTCATTTTCTGTGGAAGTTCAACAAGGTGTTTTGTGCTAAATAGATTAATGGATTGTGTCTTTAAATGGTGATGATGATGTTGTTCGGTCACTAACTTGTGTCTGACTGTGAGCCCATGGACTGCAGCATACCGGGCTTCCCTGATTATAGTTGTGTAAAAACATGCAATTGTCTTTAGAATATGCTATTACTTTTTTCTTCCTGTGATTGAAAGAAAAGAAATAAACATATCCTTTTAGCAGTTTTTAGTTCTGCTTCTATTAGTGTAGTTGTAAAATAATACCAGAGATCCATTTTATAGATGTATTGGTGTTTCTTCCTCTTTTCAGTTTAATAAATTATCATTTATTTCTTTATTATTAGTATTATTCAAAACTAATACTTGTTTGATTTAAAACCTTGCCAGTATGAGTATTTGAACTGTATTGTGCCTGGGTTAATTGATAAGGAAGGTATTTGGGTAGTTAAGAGAAAAGGCTTTAATAGTAGGGGTGTGGTCTGATTGTGAAATATTCCCTTTTGAAACACATATTCAAAGCATGTTCTGATATTTTAGATGATGAAGATGATCCTGCAGAAGCTGAAAAGGAAGGAAATGAAATGGAGGGTGAAGAGTTAGATCCGTTAGATGCTTACATGGAAGAAGTGAAAGAGGAAGTAAAAAAGTTTAATATGAGAAGTGTGAAAGGTGGTGGGGGAAATGAAAAGGTATGGAATTTTTTCTTATTTTATTTTTAAAGATTTATATTCCTCGTTGAATAATTTGAATTCAGAGTTGGACTATAAAGAAAGCGGAGTGCTGAAGAACTGATGCTCTTGAACTGTGGTGTTGGAGAAGACTCTTGAGAGTCCCTTGGACTGCAAGGAGATCCAACCAGTCTATCCTAAAGGAGATCAGTCCTGGGTGTTCATTGGAAGGTCTGATGTTGAAACTGAAAGTCCAGTAGTTTGGCCACCTCATGCGAAGAGCTGACTCATTTGAAAAGACCCTGATGCTGGGAAAGATGGAGGGCAGGAGGAGAAGGGGGCAACAGAGGATGAGATGGCTGGATGGCATCACCGATTTGATGGACACGGGTTTGGGTGGATTCTGGGAGTTGGTGATGGACAGGGAGGCCTGGTGTGCTGTGATTCATGGGGTCTCAAAGAGTCGGACACAACTAAGCGACTGAACCGAACTGAATTGTTGCATTGATCTACTACTCACTTGCATGGCTTTATAAAGTTAATTATTTTGTTTGCTTCTGCATCTTAGAAGTGTCCATACTTTTTCTAAAGTGCAGAGATACCAGCAAATTTTAACTGCAAATGCCCTTTTAGAAGTCATTTTTATTATCATCTTTTAGTGTTTTTGCTTACTTGTCACGTTCTCAATAGGTCCTTTTCCAACACTCCCATCTTTTACACTCCTGATCCTCTTTAGTCTAGGTTTTCTTTTTCTTAATAGAATTTATTACCTTTTGACAAATTGTATAATTCATTGTTGCGTTGGTTTGTTCCTTCTTTCTTTCCTTCCTTCTAAAATCTTCTCAAGAGCATTGATCTTTACCTGTTTTGTTTATTGATTCATCTTAAGATCCTGGGATAATATTTGGTTTGTTGAATGAATGAAAAGTACTATTGTATTTTTTAAATATATTACATAGTATTATATAAAATTACATACTACATACTTAATTATCTATGTATTAATGTGTTAAGAAATATAATGCTATTTTATTACATTTTTAAATTTAAGTAAGTCACTAAGGAGAAAGTGGGCTACTGTTTGTTTTTGCATTAGTAGTCACCGACAACTAAGTTAATTCAAAATTATAAATTGTTACAGTTATCATTGTGTTTCATTTGGTTTATACTTTGTGTTTCAACTTGAGCAAAATATTTTAACTTCTTTTTTTTAGAAGTCTGGGCCAACGGTCACAAAAGTTGTCACAGTTGTCACAACCAAAAAAGCAGTCGTAGATTCTGATAAGAAGAAAGGTGAGCTAATGGAGAATGACCAGGATGCCATGGAGGTAATTCTTCTTTAATTTTTGACTTTGTTCATGATACCATAGAAGGAAACAGCAAGCCATTCCAGTATTCTTGCCTGGAGAATTCCATGGACAGGGGAGCCTGGTGGACTACGGTCTGTGGGATCACACAGAGTCGGACACGTCTGAGTGCACAGCACGTGATACTGTCCTATGAGTGTTTATAAGAAAATATTGGTGAAGGTGTGCTTTTCAGTTACGCAGTTTACTCTTAGGAGAAAATCTTGCTTTTCTCAGCAGTATTGTAGCCAGATATACAAACTGGTAGAACATTTTAACCTCTTCGACCTCTTGTATACCTGCTTTTTTTTTAAATTGAAGTATAGTTGATTTACAATATAGTGTTTAGTTTCATATGTACAGCAAAGTGACTCAGTTATACACACACATATATATTTTTAGATTCTTTTTCAGTTATAATGATTATGATTTTTCATTATAATGATTAATAATTTATAGTTATTACAAGATATTGCATGTAATTCCCTTTGAAAGTGTGAAAAGTGAAAATGTTAGTCATTCAGTATGTCCGACTCTTTGCTACCCGATGGACTGTAGCCCACCAGGCTCCTCTGTCCGTGGATTTCTGGAGTAGATAGCCATTCCCTTCTGCATGAGATCTTTCTGACCCAGGGATTGAGCCCAGGTCTCCAGCATTGTACAGTAAATCCTTATTGCTTATTTTATGTATAGTAGTTTGTGTCTATTAATCCCACATTCCTAATTTATCCCTCCCTGTTCCTGTTACCCTTTGGTAGCCAGAAGTTTGTTTTCTATATCTGTGAGTCTGTTTGTGTTTTGAAAATAAATTTGTTTATTATTTTTTCGATGCCACATTTAAGTGATTTCATATAATATTTCTCTTTCCCTGACTTACTTCACATGGTGTGGTGTTCTCTAGGTTCGTCTGTATTGCTGCACATGTGTAGGCCAAATTTTGATTCATCCTTCTCCCTCATCAGTACATCCCAGACGTAGAATAGGGAGAGAAGAAATGAAGTGACAGAATGAAATTTTTTACTATTAACATTCATTGTAAGGATTTGTATAGAGAAAACTATAGCAGAACTTCATTAAAGCTATGTTAGAATTAGTTTTTTGTTTTAGCTTTATATTGTTACTATAGCTTTCTATAATGGCAAAGAAAAAAATAAACTAAGTTAGAAATTTCAGAAAATAAATGGAAAGGAAAAGAATATTTTCTAGGAGTGGAACATTTTTAAAGTTAGGAACATTTCTTCCCATAGGAAGATAGTAATAGATTTAGCTCTCAATTCTTCTCTTTTTATTACAGTATTCTTCAGAGGAGGAAGAAGTTGATCTTCAGACAGCTCTTACAGGTTACCAGACAAAGCAGAGAAAGCTTCTGGAACCAGTGGATCATGGGAAAATTGAATATGAACCATTCAGAAAGAACTTTTATGTTGAAGTTCCAGAATTGGCAAAAATGTCTCAAGAGGGTAAAATTTGCTTATTCATTTATCAGTCATTGTGAGGACAGCGGGAAATATACTTCACCTTGCCTGGGAGGCAGGTTGATAGGCCTGTGAGTTGATGGATGAGTAGAAGAAATGTGCGTGACTTACCGGAGAAACGAGAGCGAACTAGAGCTTGAGAAGTCATTCTAGAGAGGTTGACTGCATCCACAAAGATTAGGAATAGTTAGAAATTAGTGTGTTTTGGGAAACATTTTTTAAATATGAGCAAACATTAGTTTGGCTCAAGTAGTTGAGCTTTTTAGGGTTAAAAATACTCTTCATGTATTCAAGTTAGCAAGTAAAGTATTGTTATGCTTTTCTCTTATTTGAGAATTGAAAACCAGTGTGAATCTGTGTGATATTGACGGAAGAAGCGTGATCTGGGCAACCCTTGCTTAAAGAACAAGTCGTTGTATTACTTGTGAATCACTGTTCTTTTATTGCTGTTAGAATTTAAGTCAAAAGCCAAATTGTAGAAATCAGAGTGTTTCTTTTGTTCCTCGTTGGTTGCAACAATAATACTTTGTAAGAGCTGTTCAGTGCATTATCATGGAGCTTTTATATAGAATTATCTTTGGGAACATTAAAAAAGAATCAATTCTTAGTCTTACCATGCTTCATTGAAAAGTAGAGGGCACTAATAGAACAATATTTAAGAGTTTTTAATCTGGATTTTGTTTTATAGAGGTGAATGTATTTCGGTTGGAAATGGAGGGCATTACTGTCAAGGGGAAAGGTTGCCCCAAACCAATTAAATCTTGGGTTCAGTGTGGAATTTCTATGAAGATCTTAAATTCTCTCAAGAAGTAAGTGTTCAGCGGTTGTCCACATTTTTCAATATCTTGCTACTGAAAATAACCTGTTAGACAAATAATTCCTTTGCTTGCATTTTTACTCTAATGGAAAATACTCATTTTTGTTAAACAGCTTTCTTGAGATATGATTTACATATCATAAAGTTCACCCTTTAGTTTACGATTTTCAGTATATTTATGAAGTTACGTAGTCATTACCATAATTTAATTTTAGAATATTTTCATTAAATAGAGGCCAGGATCTATTAGTATTCATTTTTCTCTCTTCTCCACACAAGGCAGCCTCTTACCTACTACTTTTTATAGGTTTGTATATTTGGACATTTCATATAAATAAGATCATACTTACATATAGTCTTTTGTGACTATATGTAAGCCAACTGGCTTCTTCCAGTTAGCATAGTATTTTTAAATATTTCTACATCATCAATGATGTATAATGTCTGAGTACTTCATTCCTTTTTGCTAGATAAAAATTTCATTATATAGATATACATTTTGGAAAACTTAGAGTTTGAGAGCCCAAAGATCACCACAGTGCTTATCGTTGTTTTCCTATGGTTTGCTTTTTTAAGGCATGGTTATGAAAAGCCCACGCCAATCCAAACCCAGGCGATTCCTGCGATAATGTCTGGACGCGATTTGATTGGTATTGCCAAGACAGGAAGTGGAAAGACCATTGCCTTTCTGTTGCCCATGTTTAGACACATCATGGATCAGAGGTCGTTAGAAGAAGGAGAGGGGCCAATAGGTACAGTTCCTTTCATTAAACTATTTTTTCAGGTAACAACTTTGTCAGTTAATCAGAAAGACCTGATGCTTTGTAATAAGTATAACAATAAAGATGTCTTTATGTACAGTTCCTCTATAAATTTGGCACTTTGGGGCTGATTTCCCCTTACCAGCAGGTGGAGTGAGAATCTTCAGAGCTCTGGAGTGACATCTCAGAAGTACAAAAACAGCCTCTCCTGGCACAGCTCAATTTTTAAACTCTGACTCGGCAGGTAGAATCCTCGTGCATCTATCTGTTTATTTATGTTGAGGTTTGTTCTTAGCCCATATGAGTGGATCAATAAACTCAACATAGAAGATTGTAGGGAAGTGTATTTTTGTTTTTGTTATTTTTGGCCTTAAAAGGCTATACTGCCAGCGTTTCATTCAAGTTTAGGTCTTCAGATTCAGTTTTCTTGATTCATTTGGCAGAGATCTCTTCTCCAAATTTGAATAGGGTTTTGGGAAGGTGTTCAACTCCTCTCTTGGCAACAGAGGGCACAGTATGTTTCTCCTCTTGTCTGTGCCCTTCAGACCAAGGTTGTTTCCGGAAGCCACGGCATGGCTCTGCAGCACAGTGAGTCACTTGATTCTTTGCTCTGTGATTTGCAGTTGAGACTGATTTGCATTCTTTTTGACAAAGTATTTTCCTGATGGTTGAGTAAGGCATTTAACTCATTTATCTTCCTATAGCATGTTCTTAAAATCTACTTAAAATTTACTTCACCACAGTCTCTGCTATAATAAAACTTGAAATACGATTTTCAGAGGTACATAAAACAAATTAAAACAAAAATTAGACTAAGCTCTGAACTTGATTGCAGAGGTTAAATTTAACACTTTAAAGATGAGCCTCAAGAATTTTGGTGGTTAGGCTTTTGACATATTTATCTTTTCAGCTGTCATCATGACTCCAACTCGAGAACTGGCTTTACAAATTACTAAAGAATGTAAGAAGTTTTCGAAGACCTTGGGCCTTAGAGTGGTCTGTGTTTATGGAGGAACTGGAATCAGTGAACAGGTAGATACAAAAGGAACATTCAGTTTTTTCGATTTTTTGGAATTGAATGATTTAATAATGTAAAAGTGATTCTTTGTTTTAGTGTTTTCTATAATGATTACTTTTAAAATTTTAAAAAGAGATATGATAATAAGAATGAATTGTGTTATAGTTATATTTTAGAATTTTTGAGTCATTTTCATATCTTAGCTTTACCATGCTTCTTTGCTTTTCCCTGCTCAAGGAAGCAGATAGTTTTTTCATTTTACAGATGTTCAGAAAGGTTAAGTTGACTGAAGTATTTAACTTAAAAAGACGGTCCTAGAACCGAGGTGTTGTGATTCCTGGACCAGCATTTATTCTCTAATCTAAGTGACGTCTTTAAAAGGTGGTGTTGAGTGCGATTTCATTTGCATTCCTAAATGCAGAGTTTCATTTACATTCCTAATGATTTTAGTGAGAATTGTTTAAACATATCTTCATTCACTCTAATCTTTAGCTTGGCATTTTTCTATGAGTCTTCTAAAGAATGATAGCTATCAGATATTTTGCTTTAACTAGAAAAAGAAGAAGAAAAAGCTGGTCAGATTAAGTTTTGGAAATGTTAAACTGGAAAATTAAATCTTTCCTGCAAGACTGAATAGTTGTTAAAAAGCTAGTGCATATTGTGATGCTGGCAAAAGGGGTAAATGACATTTTCTGAACATATTTAACCTGAGAACCCATCTTGAGGACTTAGTCTTCTCATATTTTAGACACATTTTGGGAATATTTGCTTTTGTTACTGGTTGCTATTTTTAAACATTGCACTTAGTTTTCTGAGTTTATCTTTGTCAATTTTTTTGTTCATAAGCTATAGTTAAGAAATACAGTTACTAAGTAAGCTGGTATGTGCATGCATATTTATATAGAAGTCAAAGTTTTATTGTATCTTGCATAGTTTGGGTTTTCCATTTTACTTTGTTTCAAAAACAGTTTGTGACTTAAACTGATTTTGTAATTCACTAAAGAAACAACTCTGAATTTGAAAACCATTGACCTATCACATTTCTTTACTTATTGCTCTTTCGTGTTCCTTTCTTGGTTGTAAGGAATCATGTCAAATTAAAATCAGTAGAAATCTCTGGTTTTCATTGATTTCAGAGTTGTAGCACCGTGTGGCCTTGTTACTGCTACCTGTTCTGTTAGTAGTTCTGCCACATTCCAGAGAATTAAATGAGAGGCTTTGACGTCTTCTAATCAGACCTGGCTATCTTATCTTATGGAGCTCTGCAAGGACCTCTGCAGTATTTTCAAGTCTGTGAAGAGGCATTAGTGATAAATAGAGTATAAAATTTCGTCTTTTTTTATTAGATTGCTGAGCTGAAAAGAGGTGCTGAGATTATTGTTTGTACACCTGGTCGAATGATTGACATGTTAGCAGCTAATAGTGGTAAGTTGCAGATGGGTTTTTGGTTTTGGTTTTATTTATTTATTTTTTGGTTCTCTTTTCTCCTTTTTGAATTATGTACATTTCTGTTAAATCAAAGCAGATACAAGAAACCACCAAAGGGTTTCTTTCTACATTTCCTCTTAAAGCTGTAATATCTTAAAATTTGTATTGTAACAAGCTTATTGTTACAAGTGTTCATAATAATATTTTCTCAGTGTAAATAAAAATTTTTTTTGACAACCACTCCATCTGATGTATTGGGTTTTTTACAGCACTTAACGTGGATTCTTAATCTGATTTTGGCCTACCTTTGCTTTTGAAAGGGTAGGGGACTATTTTTTTTAATTGTACAATTTAAATTTTTTCTCCATAGGAGCTAGTATTTTCTTACAATACTAGATAAATTAAGATATTGCAGCTTCAAGGACATTTATCTTTTGTAAATATTGCATGTTTTTAGCTCAAATATTGTGCTTTGTTAAATTATTCCCTATCAAAACTGTTACTAAACTGTTGACATTATTTAACTTCTGTGGAGAAAGGCCCTTCAAGATTTATAGAACTGGGCTTCCGAGACTTAAACCATCAAAGGTAGGTAATTTAATGCTGTTCCCAATCGTGCGAAACTAATTGGGGCTGCACATGTTAGTATGGAGTACTTAAATATTAGAAAGCATTTATTTTGGCACATTTCTGTTTTTTTTTTTTTGAAGAAAATGCTTTCAAAGGTTTCCATTGTATATTCAGTATATATATAGTAGAGTATTTAAAACTTTGAGTAATGCATGTTTCTAATAGCATTTTGCTTGGATTTCTGTGTTCATGTAACTCTAATTCTACATAAAGTTGGTAAAGTAATACTGATACTGATAAGTCATTGTGCTTGTACAGCATATGAAACGTTTTGGGCTGAATGCTGATAAAATAATTCCTTGTTTTTTCTCAATCCTGCATTGATTAAGTATCCTGAAATTCATCTTGATTAATTTTACCTTTTCCCTTTATCTGTCCTTTTGGTTTATATTTAATAACTATTTTATACATGTTTTTGCCAGGTGATTGAATCAACAGTTGATAGAAATGCTTGTGTTAATCCTTTATAAAGGGTTTCCTGTGTATGTGTTTAGTTTTCTCTGGCTAAGAAGCCAGTTGCATTTATTTAAACCAGTGGGAGCACTTAGTGAAATTGAATTTGTAAAGTGTATCTTTGTGATATATTTGATTTCTTAAATTTTTGTGTAATATGGTAATTACCTAGTGGTATTGAATAGCTTCTTATTATGTTTTGACATGCTCATTAGGAGCTCCTAACTATATGTAAGTAGGATATGTACTACATAAAGTATAGTAAAGACAGATTTTCTGCATCTGAAGTAGTTAGCACTGGAACTTGCTTTCCACACATACGCTGTAATCTCTAATATGTTTTTTCCTAGGTGATGCTGTCAGATAATGGCTGATGTGGCTCGATGCTCCATCTCAGTCTTAGTTTTATGATGTGTTTTGGAGAGGGCTGTTTTCTGAATTTTACAGGTTCTTCAGGCCCTATGATGGTATGCAAGAGACGAGTTTGACAAAATAAAGGGCCTCATATACCCATTGTCAGAAAGTATATACCATTAGATTAAGATATTGTAAATGAAAATTTCTTTTCACTGCTTAAAGATACTTAACTTACCCCTCTGGTTAAGTCAGGCATTTTAGTTCCCTTTACAGTTTTTTAAAGTTTTTGGTAGTCATAAAATGAATTGTGACTGATTTTCAGTTTTCTTTTTGTCTTTATTTTTCTTCCTCATGTTAGGTCGGGTTACAAATCTTCGAAGAGTGACGTATGTTGTTTTAGATGAAGCAGATAGAATGTTTGACATGGGTTTTGAACCACAGGTATTCATTCAATTTCTTTGTGTTTCTATCTATAAAATAAACCTTGTAATTGCCATGAGCCTGAAATATGTGTATGGTTTCTGAAATTCTCACATTTCTTTTGTGTGGTAATACAGGGAATTGAGGATGTGGGGAATTGAAATAATATTTATATTTTGGACTCTTCATTAAACTTTTCAGGACGTATTTCTGCAGTCTTTCCTAGGCATCATTGGTAAAATTAGTCATAATAGAAGCTTAAGCTTTCATATAGTATGATTTTCACTGTACTTCCAGATAAATGGCTTTAACTGACACTTTTCACTACCTCATGGTCTAGATGGCACAGGTTGTTTATATCCTCCAAATGTAAAAACTAAGGCCCAAAGCATTTGTCTAGCTTGGGTTTTATGTTCTTAACACATGTGGTTTCCTTAAATATAAAATTTCAGTGATAAAAACTTAAAACACATTGTGAAAGGTGGTAGAATCTTTTCTTAACAAGAAGAGCAGAATGAGTTGTCAATGTGCTATGGATAACAAAATAATTTTTTAAAAATATTTTTTAATTTTATTTTTGGCTTCTGTGGGTCTTCATTGCTGCATATGGGCTTTCTCTAGTTGGGACAAGCAGAGGCAACTCTAGTTGCAGTTCTCTGAAAGCTCAGTTGATAAAGAATCCACCTGCAATGTGGGAGGGAAGATTCCTTGGAGAAGGGAAAAGCTACCCACTCCAGTATTCTAGCCTAGAGAATTCATAGACTGTATAGGCCGTGGGGTCACAAAGAGTTGGACACAACTGAGCGACTTTCACTTTCCCAGTACTTTAAAAATATGTTCACAAAGCTTGAAAAAATAAATTAGACAAAGATATGTAAGACATATCTGAAGAAAATTGTGAAACTTACTGGAAAACATTAAAGATGGATTGACTGTGAAATTTATGTAAAGATCAAGTAGTAAAGAGTAATCCTCCTGAAAAAGATGAACAGGCTAGGGCGTAAGAGACGCTGCTTCCTTAAAGTCTTGTTCCTTCCCATTTTAGGATTTAGTTTTCTTGAAGTCTGCTAAGTCAGGTACCGCTTAAACAAAATGTTGCTGTCATGTCCTGTCTTCTTTCTTCTTCTTTTTTTTTAAAAAAATACTATTTATTGATATATTTGGCTGCACTGGGTCTTAGTTACAGCACATGGAATTTTTTAATTGTGGCATGTGGGGTCTAGTTCCCTGACCAGGGTTCAAACCCAGGCCTCAGCATTGGGAGCACAGAGTCTTAGGCCACTGGACTACCAGGGAAGTCCCCTGTCTTATTTTCTTTGTTGGTTTGAGCAATTTTTTAAAAACCTTGTTACATTTTACAGGGTTTTTCAAGTGAAGAAAAGTAAATGTCTATGGCCAACCACAGTCTTTAACTGAAAATACTGGCATATGTTTTAAAGCCATAATTTTGGCTGTTGGGTGGAGAATAGATTTTAGATTGGACAGGAGCAAAGGCAGGAAAACCTGTTTGGAGACAGTTGAGATAATCCAGGTGAGAGTTGAGAGATCATTTGGACCAGGAGCCCAGGATTTCCACATGCCTTGGGTATAGCAGCCCCTTTCATAGATATCACATCATCTTTGATTAGAATGAAAATGTGGTCCTGTGTATTCCTGGCAAGACCTTTACCCTCCCCAATTTCCAACCACTCACCACTGTCTACCTTGAAACCATAATTAATAGTTTTATTCATTCTGTGTTATTTTTTTGGTTTTCTTGTTTAGGCCATAAGAATCCTATAACTCTCTGTTTTCTCCGGGACTCTTACACACCGACATAATTAATTGGTCCCCTTAACAATATTTGCACCTTCATTATTCTTTTTTTATGCTGTAGCTCTTATTACCATTTGTTACATAATATTTATCCACC
Organism: Antilocapra americana; assembly: GCA_007570785.1. Lineage (NCBI taxonomy): Eukaryota > Metazoa > Chordata > Mammalia > Artiodactyla > Antilocapridae > Antilocapra > Antilocapra americana. The sequence continues at coordinate 5,456,249 of ML661896.1, read as the reverse complement.
CTCATTAGACTATAAGCTCCATAAAGACACGTTTTTGTCTATTTTTATTGCTTATTCCAAGCAATAATGTCTGAGAACAATGTCTGGTACATAATGGTTGCTCAATAAAGATGGATTGAATAAAGGAAGGAAAACAGTAATTGCAGTGAGGAATACTTGCATTATTTAGTTTGAAGGTGAAGACTACTGAATTTGTTGATGGATTGGGTATGAAATGAGCAAGAGAGAGTAGTTAGAGATGGCTCCTAGATTTTGGGCATAAAGCTGTAAGTGACTAGAGTTGCCATTTCTTCAGATGGGGAGACTGAGGAGCACATTTTAAGGTGAAATCGATGGTACTATTCTAAGATAACAAGTTTGAAAGTCACTGAATAGATGTTCTCAAAAGTTCCTTGTGCTTGTTTTCATCATCCTGTGATTTTTGGAGACTGCTCTCACCGTATTTGTTTATGATGTTTTCTCAGGTCATGCGCATTGTGGATAATGTTCGCCCTGACAGACAGACAGTTATGTTTTCAGCTACTTTCCCCAGAGCTATGGAAGCCTTGGCTCGGAGAATCCTGAGTAAACCCATTGAAGTGCAGGTTGGAGGCAGAAGTGTAGTTTGCTCAGATGTGGAGCAACAAGTGGTGGGTGCAATCCTTAGGAAACCCCCATTTCCCTATATGTTTAGGCAATGTGTCATCCTTTTGGGATCACTGTGATGTAGGCAAATGCTTTCTAAAATTAAATAGTATACATCAACTGCAGCCTTTAACATTTTCCCAGATATATTTGAATTTTCTATTCCATGGAACTTTTGAAAGTTTTTTTTTCACCAGAAGTTGTGGGGTGGTAGATAAAATGTCACATACCTGTGTTATTCTTTGGTTAATAGGATGTGAAGTTAAGAGTCAGAACAGATCTGTCCACATTTGTAAGCCTCTTAATCTTTGAAAGTTAATTTTTATTTGTTTGGTCTTAGTGATTTACCAATTAAAGTCAACATTTTCCTGCTGTTTCCTAAAGATCCAGCAAGATATCATTTATTTGCCACAAATAAAATGAATATTTTTGTTCATGAAATGTATTTGGATTTTCAGTCCGTTAATGTTATACAATGTGTTGTTTTCAGATTGTGATTGAAGAAGAAAAGAAATTCTTGAAGCTACTTGAACTTCTAGGTCATTATCAAGAGTCAGGATCTGTCATTATATTTGTGGATAAGCAGGAACATGCTGATGGTCTTCTGAAAGATTTAATGAGAGCGTCTTACCCTTGCATGTCTCTTCATGGAGGTAACATTTACTGAAATACCTGTAACGGACTTAGGTTGGCCAGGCACTGTAATGTTTATTTCCTTTGTCTCTAACTTAGCACTAATTTTTTTTTTAACTTTTTATTTTGTATTGGAGTATAGCTGATTAACAAACAATGTTGTGATAGTTTCATGTGAACAGTGAAGGGAATCAGCTGTATATATGCATGTATCCATTCTCCCCCAAACTCCCCTCCCATCCACGCTGCCACATAACATTGAGCACAGTTCCCTGTGCTCCACAGTAAGTCCTTGGGGATAGTTAGGGAGTTTGGGACTGACGTATACACAGGGATGTATTTAAAGTGGGTAACTGGCTAGCGCTTAATTTTAAATCAGTGCCAGTTTTCATTTATGACAGTTCTATGCGGGTAAGCTTCATTATTATTCCATCTCAGTGATAAAGAAAATAAGCCAGCAATACATTTGTTTGACCAAATTCCATAACCAGTAATCAGCTAAGGAGAAATTAAATCCTCCAGTTGATTCCATTGATCTGTATGTTGATCTTATGCCGAAGTCACTTTATTTTAATTTTGATCTTTTTGTGTTTACTTTTTTGAAAAAATAGATGTTCTTTTTTAGAGTAGCTTTAGGTTCACAGCAAAACTGAGCAGAAATCACAAAGTTTTCATATACTCCTTTCTTCCAGCATGCACAGGCTCCCCTAGTATCAACATCCCACATCACAGTGGTACATTTGTTACGTTCTTGAACTTGCATTGACCCATTGTTGTTATCCACAGGGATCCCACATGCCACGTGCGTGGCCAAAAAAAGGAAAACGATTCCAGGTTTGCTTCATTCAGTTGCTCAGTGTCACCATATTGTCGTTTATATCCTGAGCATAGTAACTTAGTTATTAGCTTTCTTTGTGGCAGCAAAAAGCCTTCTCCAGGCTCAGTTGTCACTTCCAGATCTGACAACTTCCAGAGGAAGAAGACTGTTTTCCATATGTCTTTTTTCCCCTTCATTTTTATTACCAAAATTTTCAAACACTGAAAATCTGAGAAAACTGTATATTGAGCACCCTGAAATATCTAATACTAGATTCTACAATTAACATTTTGTTATATTTATTTTTCACATCTTTAGCCATCTGTCCTTCTATCAGCCCCTCAATTTTTCTTAGTTTTTTGATGCATTTTAGACTAAGTTTTATATCAGCACATTTCACTTCAATATGCATGTGATTAACACTAGATCAAAAATTTTTTTAACAAAAAAAGTACTAAGTGAACTGTAGGAAAATGTACAGATTCTAAGTCTGCAATCTCTTTTAGATTTCAGAGGTTATTAACTTCTTTAGCCGAACTGGGCTGGTTGACTTCTGCGTCATGTGTGCATGGTTTAGGTGTCAGATAGTTGGGCAGTGTTTTTATGCACAGTTGGATGTGTCTGCTCTGTTGTTCTTCCTGGGATTTGTCCCTTCTTGTGGTCCTGAGTTTATCCTAACTTCTTTCTTTTGTTTCTTCTTGTCAGTAAGACCATGACTTTACTACCTGGGCTGCTCAGGGCATGCTCCCAAATAGAAAGTTTAAAATAAGTAAAATCCTGTAAACTTAACCAGTGCCATTGCATTCTTTCAGATGTCAACTCCCTTCAGTTTCTGCTTGCTTTTAGTCACTCTCTGGTGCCTTCAGGTAGTTAGTTCTTTATATTTACAATTTATAGTTGTTGTCCTCAGGATGGTTAATCTAATAAGATTTCCCCCTATCTTGATGGAAATGTGTATTTTTTATATAAGTAAGAAAACTTTTTGCCTATAATCCTCTTCCTGTACTTACTGTCTTCGGCCAGAATTGCTTCACTTGCTTATGCCTAATTCATTTATAGGCATGTGAAGAAGTGAAGTTGCTTAGCCATGTCTGACTCTTTGCAATCCCATGGACTGTAGCTTACCAGGCTCCTCTGTCCATGGGATTTTTCAGGCAAGAATACTGGAGTGGGTTGCTATTTCCTTCTCCAGGAGATTTTCCCACCCCGGAGATCGAAGCTGGGTCTCCTGCATTGTAGGCAGATGCTTTACCATCTGAGCCACCAGGGAAGTCATTCATAGGCATGGGGATGACAAATGGCTCTGAAAATACTGTCCTCACACCCCTGAGGTCTCTGAGATTTTCAGGGTTTTCATGAGGTCAGAAGTATTTCCATAATAGCCCACCAAGTTACTTGCCTTAAGAGTGCACAGGCAACCCGAGCACAGGAAGTTTGAGCAGGGCTAGTTTACACTAAACAGTATTCACTTCCTGAGACTGAATTAGACTCATCTTTGGTTTGATATTAGCTCAGTTGGTAAAGAATCTGGCTGGGATGCAGGAGACCCTGGTTCGATTCCTGGGTTGGGAAGATCCCCTGGAGAAGGGATAGGCTATCCACTCCAGTATTCTTGGGCTTCCCTTGTGGCTTAGCTGGTAAAGAATCCTCCTGCAGTACGAGAGACCTTTGTTCGATCCCTGGGTTGGGAAGATCCCCTGGATAAGGGAAAGACTACCCACTCCAGTGTTTTGGCCTGAAGAATTCTGTGAATTGTATAGTCCATGAGGTCGCAAAAAGTTGGACACAACTGAGCGACTTTCACTTCACATGTGTGATTGTTGGGTGGATTTGAAGAGTACATTCAAAATTTCAGGTACTATAAATTAATACTGATAAATATTTAGATGCTAAATGTTCGGTATATGTTAAACACAGGTTCTATACGAAATGTTCCAATATGTCTTACTGCAGAAATGAATTTCAAGGTTTGAGAATTTATTGCATTCCCATTTCTGATTCCTAGATATTCCCAGGTATCCCATCATAAAGCATATTTGTGGCCTGGACATTTTATTATAGAACATTTTGATACTTTATGTTCTGCTTTGTCACTCATCCTAAGGCTCTTTGAGTAACACATTTTAAGAGCATTCCAGTCGGGTCCTTTTAAAGCAGTGCACTGTAAACATTAACGTGTGTGTAATCACCTAACTATCTGGTTAAGATGCAGAACCTGATTAAGTAGTTGGCAGTAGAATCTGAGATTCTGCATTTCTAACAAGTTCTCATGTGATGCTGTTCCTTGTCTTTGAACAAAACTGTGAGTAGCAAGGCTCTAAATAACCTGTGGGAGAAGTCAAAAGATCTGAATCTTGTCATTATAGGCTGGATATACCTGCCCTTTTTTTCCCTTGACCCCCTTAACAGTTGTAGGTTAGGGATTCTATGGTTGGGCTTCTGCAGTTGTTAGCTTTATGTACAAGATAGGGAAGAAAAGAAGGGCAGATTTGATCTTGACATTGAATATTCTTATTCTTAGTCTTTTAAAATTTTTATTGAAATGCAGTTGTTTTACAATGTTGTGTTTCAGGTATACAGCAAAATGATTCAGTTATATATTAGACCTATTCCTTTTTAGATTCTTTTCCATTATATGTTATTACCGGATATTGAGTATAGTTCCCCATGCTGTCCTGTAGATCCTTGTTGGTTATCTATTTTACATATAGTAATGTGTATATTTTAATCCCAAATATATCCCTACTCCCCCAAATCTCTCAGCCCCCTACAGATTTTTATTTTCTATATGGTGGTTGTTGACATATGGTCAGTATGAGTTGGATATGTTCTTTACCCTGTGTTTAGCTTCTTTTTGTGAATGTCAGAGAAAATGGAAAATTTAATTTGAATATGTGGTTTTACAGCTCTTTGATTCATTTGCAGGCATTGATCAATATGACAGAGATAGCATCATAAATGATTTTAAGAATGGGACCTGCAAACTTCTTGTGGCCACATCTGTTGCTGCCCGAGGCCTCGATGTGAAGCATCTGATTCTTGTTGTAAACTATAGCTGCCCCAACCATTACGAGGATTATGTGCACAGAGCAGGACGGACTGGAAGAGCAGGCAACAAAGTAAAAAGAATTGCTTTTAAAGTTGATTTCCATTATGTTAAGTGTTTCTTTAGGACTTTAAAGTGTAGATAATAGGAGTTATGGGGAATCTTCAGAGTATGAGGATGAGTTAATGTCATTTATATACATACACATGTCTTAAGTGCTGTTAAAATTATCAGATACCTACCTGTTCTTAATAGGCAGATAGTGTTAACCACTTGTGTCCCCAGAAAGGTATTTTTCCCCACCTAAAAATTTCTGTATATACATTACACATATATAGTTCAAGAGCTTTCATTACTTTTTTAAGAATATGGGATCATAAAATATACTTAGCCCACACCTATCACCCCTGTCCTTAGTCCCATACAAATGTAGATTGTTTTTTTGACACCTGCATTTGTTGAATATATAGTTTTAACTCATTGTTTTTGAAAGCAGCAGAATATTGCTTTGTTGGAAGCACTGATGGTGATATATTTGGTATTATAACCATGGACATTTCTACATACGAAAGCAATAATATTATTAATAGGTTTTATTTATGAAGTATTGATTAAATGCCCACCACTGTTTTAAGTGCTCTGTATATCTTGTTTTATTTTCACAAATTCCCTTTAAGTTCAGTAATATTACTGCTTTAAACAGATGAAAAAAGTTGAGGCACACTGACATTAAGTTATTTGCCAGATTTACACAGCTCATCAGTAGTGATGGCATGTATTCTTTTAACCTGAGTTATTCTGTGAATTGGGGAGATTTCTTTCTGTAGTTAAAATTGTAATCTTTTAGGGTCACATATAGTCTCTGTCACATCCTATGTGTATTTATGGATACAGCCCTAAAAAATGTAGCAGCACTTTAGCTCATGAGCTGTATAAAAGTAGGCCAGGGTCAGATCTGGTGACTAGATGAAGTGAAGTGAAGAGAAGGGAAAGTTGCTCAGTCACGCCTGACTCTTTGCGACCCCGTGGACTGTACAGTCCGTAGAATTCTCCAGGCCGGAATACTGGAGGGGATAGCTTTCCTCTTGGAGTTGGTCCCTGGGTTGGGAAGATCCTCTGGAGAAGGGTAACTAGGTACTCCTGAAATAAAATATTAAGGCTAGTTTTAAAATTTATAACAGTTCACTGGTAGGATAGAGCATTTAATGAAGATGGCAGTCTAATTGTAGTTTGCTTTTCCTCTGCTTACAACTCCAGTCTTTTCTCTTACCTGAACCAAAAAGCTGTTGGGGGACATGTGAATCCTTAGGCATTAGAAAATTGAAGGGAAGTGATGTAGTTGACTTCATTTTTTATTTGAAAACATATCAGATATACGTGTGTATATTTTTCTATCTTTTGATTGGTCTTTAAAGAATATGGGATGCTGTATTCTAGGAAGTTAATAACAGGTTAGCTGGGGTAGAGGGGTACAGTAGGTAGTAGAAGAAAGGAATGCAAGCAAAAAGGGAAAAATAAGATGTGTTAAAATTAATACTTATAATGTAGTTGTACATTTATATAAAAATCATCAACTTATATAATTTCTCTTAATGCATAAATGAGTTAGAAATTTTCTGGTTTTGCTTATTTTTACAGTAAATATTAAACTTAGATATTAAGGAATTTAGTAAGTCTCTATTGTGATCTTTAAAATTCTTTTTAGTGGAGGAGTGGAGTTGTCTTGAAGAGGGTATATTAGGTGACTCAGATTTCATCTTGTTTTCTAAGGAGGATTCATCTTGTTAATGTTTAATAGTACCACTTGTTCATTGTTTACTAGGGTTATGCATACACTTTTATCACAGAAGACCAAGCTCGGTATGCTGGAGACATAATTAAAGCCCTTGAACTGTCAGGGACTGCAGTGCCACCTGATCTAGAGAAACTCTGGAGCGACTTCAAAGATCAACAGAAAGCTGTGAGTTTTTGGTTTTTTTATAACTTTTCTTATTTTTATACAATTCACTGTATTCTAAACCTTGAGTATTAATACCAGTAAATCTTGACAGAATTATTTTCATTAATCTTTTTAATAGAAAAGGAAAGAATAAAAATCCTCTCTTCAACTTAGTATCTTTGTATTGTATATACAGAGCTCTTATTTTTTTCTCACATGCTAAATAAAATGTTTTTGTTACATTGTAATACCCCACCTTGAAAACTATTTAATTGCCATAAATTTCTGAACATTAAAGTTTTTTACTATGAAATTAACTTTATTGTTTTTCCTTGAAAGGAAGGGAAAATAATTAAAAAGAGTAGTGGATTCTCTGGTAAGGGATTCAAGTTCGATGAAACAGAACAAGCTTTGGCTAATGAGAGAAAGAAGTTACAAAAAGCTGCTCTTGGTCTGCAAGATTCAGATGATGAGGATGCTGCGGTTGATGTAAGTATTATTGTCCTAAAGCCTTATTCTTACCAATTGAAGCAATTGTTCGTCTTGTACTAGGAAGTCTTAACCCTAGGCTTGTTTAGGTAGCAAATTACTGGAAACTTTTTGGTGGACGTGCTTCTCAGGTTTTTTGAGTGTGTGTACAAATGTATTCACATATGCCCATATTTTTGTATTTTCATAAAAATGAGGTCATACTGCTTTATAATTTTCTTTACTACAATAGTCCTATGTTGAAATCTTGCCTTTTAGGACATTCACTCTCATGCTATTTTTTTTGTCTACATGTTTCATTATATGGATGTTCTACAGTATAATCAATTAAATCCCTATTTTTGAATATTTGGAAACAAATAATTTGGAATATATATTTGTTATTATTTGGAGTATACTTTACTGTACTTCATTGCACATCCTTGAACACTTAACCTTGCACATTCATCAGATTAAGCCTAGAGGAAGAGTGTGTAAGTGTATAAATGGAATTGCTCAGTCAAAGGGTATATCTGAAATTTGGTCTTAAAACATTGTTCTCCTGCAAGGTGAGTACCAGCTTGCACTCACACTAACAGTGTATAACAGTGCCTGGCTCCCCCTGTATCTTTAACATCATTGGTACTGATATTATTTTTAAATACTTCACAATTTGATTATTATAGAGCATCCTTATTAATAATTGTTGTCATTTAGTTGCTAAGTTGTGTCCTACTCTTTTGTGACCCCATGGACTGTAGCACACCAGGCTCCTCTGTCCATGGAATTTCCCAGACAACAATAAAGACGTGAGTTGCCATTTCCTTCACCAGTGGATCTTTCCATCCCAGGGCTTGATAGTGAACATTTATGGCACGGTACTAAGTTCCACATCCTGTGCCAAGTGCTTTACAGGGATTATTTCACTGACTTCCTCACAATAGCCAAAGAAGTGGATACTCGAAGCATTCCCTTTTTATAACTGAGGAGACTGAGGCTTAGAAACAAATAATAACCTTTTCAGATTTGCAAAGCTGTTTAAAACCCATTTTCTTAGCTTACAGCATTCTTTGTAACCCAGTGAAAAGAGACCCTAAGGACTCAGCAAGTTAAGGGTTCCTTGGAGTATGCTGTGGAACCCTAATCCCAGGAGCCTGAACTTTCGATGTTTTCATTATAAAATACTTTTGGAAAATCTGCTGGTATATCCCACTATTAATGGTATCCTATCAATGGGTATGAAAAGACATTAATAAAATAATTTATTTCAATTCTGAAATCTTCCAACATATTTGATATTTGATCATAGAATTTTTTTTTTAAAAATATACTGCATTAAACCTTGGCTCGGGGCACAACTTAAGAATTCAGGAATTTAGTCTTTCAGGAAATGACCATACTACTGGCTGTTAAACACAGTCAGGAACCAATGTCTCCTATTAATTCTAGGCCTTTTTTTTTTTACTAGTATACCATATTGGCTTAAAATTCAGTTAAGTCAATGTATTTAGTTATCTGTTATGGTATAATCAGTCTAAAACTTAATGGGTAACAATAAACATTTATTACCTACTATTCCTGAGGGTTAGGAAATCAGAAACAGTGTAGCCATATAACTTAAGGTCTTACTGAGGGTCTCATGAGGTTGCAGTCAAGCTGTTGTTCCAGGTTGCAGTTATCAGAAGGCTTCACTGATGCAGGCCCATCTTCTTCCAAGATGGCTCACTGATTTCACTCTTGGTGGGATGCCTCTGTTCTTTACTCTGCATTTGTGTTCTTGCAACATGGCAGCTGGCTCCCCAGATTGAGTGATCCAAGAGAGAGCAAAGAAGAAGCCTTAGTACCTTTTATGACTAGTCTCTGAAGTTACATACCAGCTTTTCCACTTTATTTTGTCTATTAGAAGCAAGTCACTAAGTCCAGCCTACATTTAAGGAGAGGTTCCACCTCATGAACGGAAGAGTACTGAAGAATTTCTGGCTTTGCTTTTAAAACCACTTCAATTTTTTATTTAAACATTTTTTAAAAATCTCATAATGAAACATTAATTTTCCCCCTTTTGTTAAAATTTTATTATGATTTTTATTAAAAATGGGAGCAATAGTAAAATGCTTTGTGCTTAATCGCTCAGTCATGTCCCACCCTTTGCGACCTCATTGAATGTAGCCTGCCAGGCTCCTCTGTCCATGGGGATTCTCCATCCAGGCAAGAACACTGGAGCAGGTTGCCGTGACCTCCTCCAGGGGATCTTCCTAACCCAGGGATTGAACCCAGGTCTCCCACATTGCAGGCAGATTCTTTACCATCTGACCCACCAGGGAAGCCTAAACAGGGACTTGAATCCTGGAACCTTGAACCATCAGATTAAAAGTCTGATGCTTTACCAACTGAACTATCCGGCTCTCAATAAATTAGAATAATTTATTAAATTAAAAATTAAATTAATTAAAAAAGATCAGAGCAATACTAAAATGAGTAAAGTCAAAAGTAAAGTTATCCCTGTTGCCTAACACTGTGCATTCCCCATTCCTAATTTTATGCATTTGTTTTGGATTTTAATGTCATGTATGCTATTTAAAAGAGTGTTACTAAATTAAACATTAGTTTAAAAGTAGTTGATAGCTCAAACACCTTATTAGGTAACAAATGCTTTAAAAAGAAGATAAGTTGTCTGTTTCTATTTCAGTAAAAGTTCTTTCTAAATTAATCAAGTTAATTTTAAACCCTGAAAAAATTTTTCTTTGCATTTGGGATTTGAAATAATAGCCTAATTCCTGCATATGAAGGGATTTGCATTCTTTATTTGGTAGTGTTAGTATTCATTTTGGGGCAAAAAAAATTTTAATTTTAATTTTATTTTTTTAAAAGACATTTTTATAAGGAGCTACTAATAGCTTATGAGATACTAGTGGCTAACCTGAGGATCACACCGAGGCAATAGGACTCACGTGTTGTCAGCATTGCTCTTGATTTTTATGGGGAAACCCACCTTCCTGCCTTTCCTTCCTGGGTTCAAAGAAATAAAACAATAAAGGTTTTTCCCCCTGATTCTCTTACCCAGTGTATTTGGGTAAACCCAATTGCATTTTTTAAGTTGGAAAGAATTTTAGGAGCCCTGCCCTGAGAAGGTGTTGTGTCATTTCCCCTGGTAACCGTTGGCTGTATTCTTAGCTGCCCCCTGATCCTGAGTTGTTGCCCCTCTGCCAGCCTCTCTGATTGCAGTGTACATAAACGGGCCTCAAGGCCTGGGCCCCCGATCGGCTTGGCTGCGTCTGGTTGGCTGCTCTGTCTTGACAGCCCGTGTTCTTCACTCACTGAGTTGGGATGCATTTTCTGTACGGCTCTGAAGTGGTTCTTGCAGCACTGTATTTCTGTTTCTTTCTCTCCTTCCTCCCTCCCCTTCCTCCCCTCCTCTTCTCACCTCTCCCCTTCCTTTTGTCCATCCCCTCTCTTCTACTCTCTCTAAATTGGTATTTTTAATTAGATTGTTACTAATGCTTTTTTCCTTGTTTAGATTGATGAGCAAATTGAAAGCATGTTTAATTCAAAGAAGAGAGTGAAGGATATGGCGGCTCCTGGAACATCTAGTGTTCCTGCTCCCACTGCAGGAAATGCTGAGAAACTGGAGATTGCAAAGAGATTGGCTCTTAGAATCAATGCTCAGAAGAATTTGGGTATTGAGTCTCAGGTATTAAGTAATTCGTTCCGAGTCTTAGTACTTTTTGTAAGTTATTTGATTTAAATGCTTTTTAAACTATATCAGCGTAAGTGAACAAGAAGTTGTTTTAGATTTTGAGGTAATAAGCATTTAACATTTGAATACAGAATTCTTTAATTATTGACCTTGGTTGATTTCTCTAGCGTGGTTAATTGAGGTCTTAATGCCTATTCTGGAAGGCCTGTTCACCATAGATAATTTTATAGAATAGTATTCTGGGTGACCTTACCAAAATCCTGAAGAATTAACTCTCTTTTTCTTTCTTACTCTGTGTTTACTGATGGGTTATTGAGCAAACAAACAATACTCTGGAAGTACAAACACCCAGTTATGTAACTCAAACTAACATGAGTTTAGACAATGGGAAACTGTTAAATATTTTACTTGCCATTTTTCTCTTGGGAGTTTTTTGGTTAACTTAATTTTTTTTTGTAGTTGATTTACAATGTTGTGTTAGCTTCTGTTGTACAACCAAGTGATTCAGTTACACACACATATATCTGTATTCTTTCCTTTTTTTTTAAACTTTTTATTTTCTGTTGGGATATAGCCAGTTAACAAACAATGTATGGTAGTTTCAGGTGAACAGCAAAGGGATTCAGCCATATGTATACATGTATCCATTTCCCCCCAAACTTCCCTTCCATCCAGGCTGCCACATAACATTGAGCTGAGTTCCATGTGCTTTACAGTATGTCCGTGTTGGTTGTCCATTTTAAATATAGCAGTGTGTACTTGTCAGTCCCAAACTTCCTAACTATCCTTCCTCCCCTTACCCCTGCACCTATAAGTTCATTCTCAGAAGTCTGTGAGTCTGTTTCTGTTGTATAAGTTTGTTCATTTGTATCTTTTCTTTTCAGATTCCGCATTAAGGGATATCATACAATATTTCTCCTCTGTCTGACTGACTCACTCAACATGACACTCTAGGTCCATCCATGTTGCTGCAGATTGCATTATTTCATTCTTTTTAATGGCTGAGTAATAGTCCATTGTACTTATGTACCACATCTTCTTTATCCGTTCCTCTCTTGATGGACAGTTAGGTTGCGTCCATGTCTTGGCTATTGTAAAATGCGCTGCAGTGAACACTGGGGTGTATGTGTCTTTTCTGATCATGTTTTTCTCTGGAAATATGCCCAGGAGTGGGATTGCAGGGTTATGGTGGCTGTGTTTTTAGTTTTTTAAGGAACCTCCATACTGTTCTTCATAGTGACTGCAACAGTTTACATTCGTACCAACAATGTATGAGGGTTCCTTTCTCCCACATTTTATTTAACTCTCTCTAGCATTTTGTTTAATTTAATTTTTAATCAAATTAAATTAAATTTTCATAGCATTCCCAAAGAACAGTTTGTTAATGTTGACAGTGTTTTTAAGATTTTGAGTGGTCGAGGACCTGCATGGCCCTGTGTCCAGTAGTTGTATACAGGTTTAGGTCTGTAGTGCCCAATTGGAATGACGAAGCCAGAGGCCAGTGAACTGGGATATGAGGCAGCCATAGTCAAGGCTCAGAGCTGTGGGTCTTTGAATCGTTTTTAACCAGAGAATTACTATGATGTGTTTACTCAAGCTGGTGCCTCTTGTGAAAACAGGGATGCAGTACTTCACCTGATATTCACTTGTATTATTGTTACTAGTAACTCTTGTGAAATCATATGACTAACTTTTCACTGTTGTTGGAAGAGCTTGAGTTGTGAGTCATATATTACCCACAGAATTATCTCTGTATTAGGTACATAGTAAAATTAATTTCAAATGTAAAAAAAGTATGTTATGTAAAGACATTTACTATAATTTATAGAATGTTATGTTTGTCCACGAGGGGAGGAGGAGTTCAGTGGTAGTAGTAGGCAAACATACTGATTCAGAGGAAACTCATAGTAGCCACAAGGTATGTAAATGATTTTAGAAATATTATACTGTATTTGATACCAAGAGTTATCTAGTGATCTATGGTTCAGTAGAATTTTTTAATGTAGAATTGGGTATTTAGTTTTCGTATCAAGTAAGGCAGATCAATTAAACTCTCTGTTATAAATATATGCTGTTAAATTGCCCTGTGGGTCAGACTTTACGTAAGAAAGATGCTTTTAGTTAGTGCTTTCCAGAGAATAGTTTGTGGTGGGATCTTCGGTCTTGTCTCTGCACTCGTTTGAGATTTGACTGTAGGTCTTCTTTAACTGCAGGATGTAATGCAACAGGCCACCAATGCCATTCTTAGAGGTGGCACCATCCTGGCTCCCACTGTATCTGCGAAAACCATTGCAGAGCAACTTGCTGAAAAGATAAATGCCAAGCTCAACTATGTGCCTTTGGAGAAACAAGAAGAGGAGAGACAGGATGGTGGACAGAATGAATCTTTTAAGAGATATGAGGAAGAATTAGAGATCAATGACTTCCCACAGGCAAGTAGCAGATTTAAACTTTTTTATTGAGTAGAAACCCTGTTTTTAGGAGTGAAAATACCTTATTTAAAACCTATGAAGGTGCTTCCCTGATGGTCCAGTGGTTAGGAATCTGCCTTCCAATGCAGGGGATAGGGGTTCGATCCCTGGTCAGGGAACTAAGATTCCACATTCTCTGGGGCACCTAAGCCCTCAAGCTACAGCTAAGACCCGACACAGCCAAGTAAATAGATAAAGAAAAAAACATGAATATTTTAATAGCCACTTTACTTTTTATCTAGATGGGAGACAACACTGGAAATTGCATTTTTATGATTACATTCTAGGTGTATTAGAATCTAAATGAATTTATGATGAAGGTGTTGATTAAAATTTTAATATTGACAATAACATGATTTAGCCAACCTATTCTTTCAGGACATCAGGTTTTTTTATCCTGTTGTAAAGCGATTTCTTCTCCCCCAACTCTTTTCTTTCATAGACTGCTAGGTGGAAAGTTACCTCTAAGGAAGCTCTGCAGAGAATCAGTGAATATTCTGAAGCTGCAATTACAATCAGAGGAACATACTTCCCACCTGGCAAAGAGCCCAAGGAAGGAGAGCGGAAAATTTACTTGGCAATTGAAAGTATGTACTGTTGGTTCGGTTTCATCTTGAGTTTGATCAAAGTTGATAATAGATGTAATAGACCCAGAGAGAATATGAGGTCAGTTCTAGAGAGGACTGAAAATGAGGACCACCTGTTAAAAAAAAAAGTTTCACCCAGCATTTATAGTCTTTATTTAGGAGTTTATATAGAGGTGAGTTATCTTTGTTGGGGACTCTTTCATTTTTGACAATTTGATCAAATTTGAAAATGACTCAAAAGAACACTTGTGTTTTGGGGACTGGTCCAGTCAGTCCTTATGCTTCCAGTAAGCATTCTGTCCAAAGTTAAGGTTAGAAAGTAAATCAACTATATTAATCGCCTTGATGCTTGTTTACCCAAGCAGATACTGCCTCTGATTTTATGCCTGTAAATTCATACACACCATTTTTAGAAAAATAAGACAATTAATACCATAGCTTAAAGGCTACAAGAGATCAGGTGTGCTTTTAACCTTATTTCATACATTCATAAATGAATTCAAAAGACAGATTCTATTTTGATTTTTTTCTAATGTATTATATATAACAGAGTAGGACAACTTACCTCCTTTCTTTTATATTTTAACATCTTTATAATAGATTTTTAAGAATAGACCAGCCACAGCTCCATTTCATTTATTTCATGAACTAAGTGTTTATTGAATACTGGTATTGGGGCTGTGAAGTAGTTTATTCCATGTGTCATGTAAATCTAGAGTCTGCATACTCCCTCAAACATACAATCTCAAACACTGGCCTAATCCATTGAATCATACACATCACTTCCAGTAAGGAAGTGATCTTGATCTCACTTCGCCACCCTGTAGCTCTTTACTTGCTTTGTTTTTCTTCACAGTACTCATTACATAGTTATTATAGTATATTTATACTTGTTTCTGTCTGCCCTCCTCAAGCTCTGTGAGTGCGATGGCTTTATCATTTGCTGTATTCCCAGTGTTCTGCACCTGGTAGGCACTTGATATATTTGCTGAAAATGCATCTGATTAAGCTCTAGAGCTACTTCTTTTCTGCACATATAATATTATTTGACAGGCATATCCATATGACCTCTCTAAAGCTGTGCTGTCCAGGAAGAACTCTGGTGGCTCTGGAATACTTGAGGTATGGCCAGTGTGACCGAGGAATGTTAAGTTTAGTTTTTATTAACTTACATCTAAAAAGCCACATGGCTGATAGCTACTATATTGACTAGCTCAGCTCTAAAGTTTTTGTTGAAAGATCAATGGAAGTATAAACTGAAAGTATATTGTAATAACTTAGCGTTTTCTTATTATATTTTGACATTCCTTTGATTTTTGTGAAGACTTTATAACTTTTAGGTAAGTTTCTTACTGAAATAAATATAAGTTAAAACTGATTTAAATACACATGAGGACTGATTTTTAGGGTTTGATTCTTTTTCTGACCAAAACAAAGAGAATTTTCATATGTGAAAGTAAATTAGTATTGTGCCTGTTTACTTTTTTTTTATTGGTGATCTCAATTGTTTTTGTGTGACTTGTTAACATGAAGACTACAAGAAGAGAAATGCATGTGCAGTGTGCATCCCATCTACTCTAAGTAGAAGTTGTTTCCTGGTCAGAAATGCTCGATAGGGTCAGAGTAAGTTAAAAAACAGGAAAGTTTCGTTACCAGGATTGAGTTGGAATTTTGTTTTTTTCTCTTTTAATAAGGGTTTGCCTGGTTGATGTAAACTTTTGATTAGTTTCTGTGTTCTGATAAAGTTGATTTTATCACTTTTTGCAGATATATTCAGTGTTTTGTGGAGGTTAGGCTTTTGAAGTTCCCTCCTGTGCCATTTTCATTGATACCACTCTCACTTTTGTACCTTTTAAAATTAATAATGTTGAATTACACTAAAGGTATAAAACTCAGATACAGCCTTCATATTTTCCATGTAATTGATAATCTACCATTACTCTACAGGAAGATTCATACATATTTCCACTGATGTACAAAGAAAGTGGGTCCAGAATTAGACAAATTGGATATTTTGGTTTGTGATTGTGACTTTGAGAAACTGGATCACATGTATTGATATTTCAGGTCAGGTTTTTAAATAGTATCCTTTTTTATATCCTGAAAGACTTTTGTCCTGCCAGTGACTCACTGTGTTTTTGAATCATGTGACACTGTTCCTTATTGCAAGGTAAAATGGGGATTGCTGGCATCTTGATGTGCAAGGAGAAGAAATTATATTGACATTTTTCTGTGCTTGGAACTAGATGGCTCCCTCTTAGTATTGTATTATTAGGCCATACAAGATGTCATTCAGTGGAATCTGATTATAAAACCTTGGTAAACATGGAGTCATCCTTGTTTATTCAGCTTGAACGTGATAGGTGTCATTTAAGCAAAACCAGTATTTTATTTTTTTGTAATAACATACTAGAGATACCAAGGGAACATTTCATGCACAGAAGGGTTCAATGAAGGACAGAAATGGTAGGGACCTAAAAGAACCAGAAGATATTAAGAAGAGGTGGCAAGAATACACAGAAGAACTGTACAAAAAAGATCTTAACGACCCAGATAATCACAGTGGTGTGATCACTCACCATTGCCAGACATCCTGGAATGTGAAGTCAAGTGGACCTTAGGAAGCAACACTACGAACAAAGCTAGTGGAAGTGATGGAATTCAGTTGAGCTATTTCAAATCCTGAAAGGTGATGCTGTGAAAGTGCTGCACTCAATATGCCAGCAAATTTGGAAAACTCAGCAATGGCCACAGGACTGGAAAAGGTCAGTTTTCATTCCAATCCCAAAGAAAGGCAATGCCAAAGAGTGCTCAATCTACCGCACAATTGCACTCTTCTCACACGCTAGTAAAGTAATGCTCATAATTCTCCAAACCAGGCTTCATCAATATGTGAACCGGGAACTTCGAGATGTTCAAGCTAGTTTTAGAAAGGCCGAGGAACCAGAAATCAAATTGCCAACATCTGCTGGATCATCGAAAAAGCAAGAGAATTCCAGAAAAACATCTATTTCTGCTTTGACTATGCCAAAGCCTTTGACCGTGTAGATCACAATAAACTGGAAAATTCTGAAAGAGATGAGAATACCAGACCACCTGACCTGCCTCTTGAGAAACCTGTATGCAGGTCAGGAAGCAACAGTTAGAACTGGACATGGAACAACAGACTGGTTCCAAATAGGAAAAGGAGTACATCAAGGCTGTATATTGTCACCCTGCTTATTTAACATATATACAGAGTACATCATGAGAAACCCTGGGCTGGAGATCCTAGGATCAAGATTGCTGGGAGAAATATCAATAACCTCAGATATGCAGATGACACCACCCTTATGGCAGAAAGTGAAGAGGAACTAAAAAGCCTCTTGATGAAAGTGAAAGAAGAGAGTGAAAAAGTTGGCTTAAAGCTCAGTATTCAGAAAACTAAGATCGTGGCATCTGGTCCCATCACTTCATGTCAGATAGATAGGGAAACAGTGGAAACAGTGGCTGACTTAATTTTTCTGGGCTCCAAAATCACTGCAGATGGTGATTGCAGCAATGAAATTAAAAGATACTTGCTTACTCCTTGGAAGGAAAGTTATGACCAACCTAGACAGCATATTAAAAAGCAGAGACATTACTTTGTCAACAAAGTAGTCAAGGCTATGGTTTTTCCAGTAGTCATGTATGGATGTGAGAGTTAGACTATAACGAAAACTGAGCGCAGAAGAATTGATGCTTTTGAACTGTGATGTTGGAGAAGACTCTTGAGAGTCCCTTGGACTGCAAGGAGATCCAACCAGTCCATCCTAAAGGAGATCAGTCCTGGGTGTTCATTGGAAGGACTGATGTTGAAGCTGAAACTCCAGTACTTTGGCCACCTGATGGGAAGAGCTGACTCATTGGAAAAGACCCTGATGCTGGGAAAGATTGAGGGCAGGAGGAGAGGGGGATGGCAGAGGATGAGATGGCTGGGTGGCATCATCGACTCAATGGCCATGGGTTTGGGTGGACTCCGGGAGTTGGTAATACTGCGTGCTGTGGTTCATGGGGTCGCAAAGAGTCGGACATGACTGAGTGACTGAACTGAACTGAACTTAATATTTTAAGTATCTCTAAGATTTCAAAATCAGTATTTTAAGTGACATTGTTTTAAAGAGGTAAATCAGAAAGATTATTTTTTGTTTTGAAAAAGATTCCTCTGTAGTTTATTGGTAATTATGCTTATTTAATGTAGTATAATTAATGTATGCCAGATTTAATTTGTATATAACTTTATCAGAATACATCTGCTGTACGACCAAATGAAGTGAAATGAGAAGCCCACAGCTTCTGTCAACTTTTTTATCTACCTACAATGGTTCTGGGTGCTTTCCACTGTGAACTTATACTTAGGAAGTAACATCTAATTTTTATAATCTAAGCAGGTCTTTCCCTCCCAATTACAGAATAACCTTGTTAAGAATGAATCTTGAGAATTCTAGAGACATAAAGATGCTAAATAAGGGCTGGAGATTGGTAATTAAAATGATCTAAAAGCTTTGAGAATTTTCATAGATGGTTAGATTTAAATGATCTTTTAGCTTTTGAAACTCCAACCAGATCGACTGAACACTAATGGGATGAAAACAGGTGTTGTAAGGAGCCTAGTGTCATCTGTTTCTAGTTCTGTGATTGGAGGGACCCCACTGCCTGGTTCCTTCGAGGCTCTGTGAGGCTCACAGCTCCAGGCCTCCCACCAGGCAGTGGGAAGGAGAACAGGAAGGACGTACGTGCCTAGCCAGCCTGTTTAATTTATAGCCTGTTTTTGTGACCCTCTATTTTTACTGGTGGAGAATCCCTTAAAAGCAGCTAGAGTTGTTTTGGGACCAGTGAAAGGAAATGCCTCTTTTTCATGACAGCTTATAAACATATGTAACCCATTACCTAAAGAACCTGTGTAAGTCAAAATTTTAAACCGGTCCAAATGGTCAGGTTCTAACTAATGCAGGAAAATTGCTCGTCTGCTTTGAGCTGGGTGAGAGTATCATTTTCCTTCTTTTTATAACAGCACAGAGTGTCAAGCTATACACCAACTCATGCCAAGTAGCATATTATCCTTCTGAAATTTGGGTTTTTTAATACTTTTTCATTTTGGTTCAGCTCTTTATTCTACTCTTGGCTTCACATGCATCCACCTCTCTTCCCTTCCAGCACCCACAGCTTCAAAATGTTGTGGTCAATGGCTGGTGGAGGTGTGGGGCTTAGATTAGATTAGATTTGTTGCTGTGACTTCATAGCCATAAGCGTGTCTCTTTTCTTCCTGTTGTTAAACTGTTTCTTCGCCCTCCTCCTTCTCATCTTCTGTTTTCCTCTTCCTCTCCCCCCACTTCCTCCCTTCCTCCTTCTCTGTCCTCTCTGGGTTTGAAAAGTTGTCATATCTAATAAGGGGGAGAATTTTTCCATTTCTTCTGAATCGTTTTCCATATTTTATTTTTCTTATAAAAATAATAAAAACATAGTTTTCTACATTACAACCCCTGTTCTTTTATTCTTTGACAGTCTCTTGCTCCTAGTACTCAATCTCTCATCTATTTCTTTGGTCCAGCACTTCTCCTTTTACAGGTGTGCACCGAGT
Source organism: Antilocapra americana (assembly GCA_007570785.1). Classification (NCBI taxonomy): domain Eukaryota; kingdom Metazoa; phylum Chordata; class Mammalia; order Artiodactyla; family Antilocapridae; genus Antilocapra; species Antilocapra americana. The sequence continues at coordinate 5,436,371 of ML661896.1, read as the reverse complement.
TCCCTATCTAGACTTGCCTACTTCCTGGCATTGTCCCCTGCCTTCAAATCCTTCCACACGTATCCTTGGTGGCGCTCTAATCTTCATTTCCTCTACTTCTGCTCCTTGTTTCCATTGGTCGTACTGACGTTTCCAACTTGGTGTGTCCCATGAACACCTCTGCTACAATGATGTCAGTTAACCACCATCACTGCTAATAATAACATCTCCTCTTCCTCTTGGATTCAGTATCTCCGTTATTCACATTTTAGTTTCTTGTGACTCAGCTCTTAGCATCTTACTTTGTTCTTCACTGTTCACATCTAATCAGAAAAAATACTGTTCATTCTACCTCACAAATGTGCCTTCACAATGGTATGAACACAGTCCTGTGAGGGCACTGAGGGAAGAAACACTAATCCCACCTGGAGAAGTTGGGGAAAGATTCTTGGAAGAAATGATATTTGAAAGTTCCTCTGATAAGACTGCTTCCTAATGTACTCATTTTGCTGTAATATTTTCCAAGTCTGTTTTTCTAGTAGCCTACAGGATCACACAGAGCTTAGATGAGTACTTTGTATAATGAATTTCATACCGTATACCACACATGGTGGGTGCTTCTTGAATGTGTAACTGTATATGTGTCTCCAGCCTACCTCATCTGTTTGGCTGTTTTGCTGTGTTCTTTCACACACCTTTTTCTTTCAACCATACTATACTTCTCTTACTCTTCAGTCTTTAAACATGCCGTTCTTAATCTGTACCACCACACGCGTGATTGATTCCCTTTGTAAAATGCTTTCCCTGTCATCCGTCCTCCTTCAACTTTAAGACTTTGTTCAGACGACACATTTCTGAAACATTTGCTGACTTTAAAGCATCCAATAAGTATTTGTTAAATAACTGAACCTAGGAAGGTGTATTTTCCTTCTTCTATTTTGGACAAATTGCAAATCATTTTTTCTTTGCATACCAATATACCAAGAACTTGTAACACTAGTACTTCACTCACCTTAACCCTTAGGCACTAAGCTTAGACTAGGTTACATTTGAAACTCTAAAAGTAATCATAATAATAAGCAGCCATGATACAATGTAGATGATGTTCCACCAGGTGTTGAAAGACCTTTTTTGGCAAGTAGTACAGTGTTCCTGAAAGTCACCTATAGTGTTTCTACTGGATCTCAATGATGTGGATAAACATCCAGTGTTATTCCAGTAATATGAATAATGTTCTCCACTCACTCACCAGGTGCCAATGAACTGGCTGTGCAGAAAGCTAAGGCAGAAATCACCAGGCTTATAAAAGAAGAACTGATCCGATTGGTGAGTGAAAACCTCAAGGACTTGTTTGTTCTAATAAATGTTTTATTTAACCATTTAATATAAATACTGCAAAGTAGACAGATGATATAGTTTGATGAATTTTCACAAACCGAGCACACTGGTGTGATCACTGCCCAGATGAAGAAATAGAGCATGTTACCAGGATCCCAGAAACCCTGCTCATGTTCTTCCTTGTTGCTATTCAGTGCCCCTAAATGTGACTTTCTGACTGTCAACATCATAGATTAGGTTTGCCTAGTTTTGAACTCCGTGTAAGTGGAATCAAATGCTGTATACTCTTTTGTATCTTAAGTTCTTTCAACATTACTTTGAGGAAATCAATCCATGTTTTTACATAAAGCAGTTATTATTTTTGTGATTATATAGTAGTTAAGCCCATGGGTTTACCAGAGTTAATTTATGTTTTAGATTTTGAGGTCATTTTAGTTTTGAGTTTTTATGAATAACGCTTCTCTGAACATTTTTCCACGTCTCTGTAGTACACTTCAGTGTATTTTTCCTTTGAGTAAATGCCTTAAAGTAGAATCGCTAGTTATAGGGTATGTATCATGTTTAGCTTTAAGTTGGTGTTGCTAAATAATTTTTCAGAGTAGTTATATCAGTTTACATTGCTTTTGGCAGTGTATGAAAATTCCAGTTTCTCTACGTTTTTGCCACTGTTTTTAAACTTAGGTGTTTGTTGGTGTTTTAAACTTTGGTATGGTCTTTATTTGATTTTGGATATAGACCTTTTATAGACCACCTTTTCAAAGGAAGCAGACACCTTCTTGTAAATTCTCCCTACAGTGTGTACCTTGGGATGAGGATCCTTTGAAAGGAAACTTTTCAAAGAATGTGTTTTTAGGGCTTTTCTAAAATTTCTCTTACAGAACATTCTTTGGATGGGTAAAAATAATTTAAAGAGTGGAATGTAAACAAAGCAAGAGGAAAGAATAAAAACAAACTTTAAATCAAGTGACTTTTACAAAGAAGTGATAGAAAAAGAATGCTACCACCATTAAGTTGGTTCAGAACCATTGTTAAGAAGTAGTCAAGTGAACACAGAGAAAGGATTGTTAAATAGTTCTTTCTCACTAAATAATATTTTTATTTTAAATATCTGATAGTTGTATAAATTTGTAAAGGAAATTACTTAACATATTTTTTTTCCTTTTATTTCTTTTTCCTTTTACTAATCATATACCTTTTATTTTTTTCTATAGCAAAATTCATACCAACCAACAAATAAAGGAAGATACAAAGTCTTATAAAACACCTGGGAAAAACTTTTACCTGTGCTGGTCTGTGATAAATGTGGCAGTTGTTGTCTTCAGTTTACAGTGTATTTTAAATTAAGATTTTTGAAATTCTGTTTCGCTGATTTTTTTTTTTTTTTAAGTATAAGAAACCAGTATTTGTTAACAAATCTTCGTCCTGTAAGTACCCCCAGAATTATCAAACTCTATTTAAAGCAGGCCTGTTTTCATTAAAGTGTCCTTTAATGTAAAACTTAAATATCAATATTTTAACTATCTGGGTAATATTCCTGAAGTTTAAGACAATTAAAATATTTGAACTTTCCATTGAAGATAATAAAGTATAAAAGTTGCTAAGGGATTGTTTACCTTATCTTCTTGCAATGAAACTGTGATCATCTCCTCAGAAAAGGTAAAATTCTCTAATTTTGTGTCTCTACCTTGAGTTTAAATCTTACTTAACTCAGTAGAACAATATGAACTGGAAATAAGAATGTTACAATAGAATTTTTACAAAATGGGTTCAGAATTTTTTTTTTCAATTTTTATCATCTTATAAGGGTCATAGTTGGACTGCTTTTTGAAGTTTTGTAGTATAGAATTTTTTGCATTCCTTTACACTGCTAAGAATTTTAGTATTGACTGCTTATAGTTTCCCTTCGCAACCTCTGGCTCTGTGCCTAGCTACTAGCTCTTTTCTAATCTTCCTGAAGTGAAAGTGATTTGTCACCTGTAAATATGAATATGATTGTTTTTTCCCCTTTAAAGTGTTCATTTATACATCTATACATATAAACACCCTACCAATCTGATATTTCTTCAGGGTTATTGAGTAGGTTGTGAATTTTCTTTTTTAAAAAAATGACACCCACATTTTCGACTTAGACTTTAAGCATTTCTCAGTGAAATTTAGTTTCCAAAGAATCATAAATTATATTTTTGAACCTTGATATATATATTTCTTGAGTATCCTAATTTAAATTGTGATAATTGGAATCACCTAATGTTCAAGATTCCTGGTGTGTTAGAACTTAGTATGGTTGTCACTCTTTGAAAAAATAAAATTTTCAGGAATTAAATAGTTGTATTTCTTAAAAGATACAGAAGTTCCTTTGAGTATTCTTGACTTAGGGCTTTTAAAAACGAAAAAACCCAAAGCCTATTATAGCTGTTAAATCATTTCAATAGTATGTTAGATGGTTAAAGTGACAGGCCGTATCAGTCATGATTTCCTCAATCTGAAGTTATCCTTACTGAAAATCTCAGGTATATTCATGAATCTCTCACATATCCACTTTTTTACTTGAGGAAGAAAACAGATAAAACACATGTAACAATAGAATCAAATAAACCATTTTCTTTAAAATTTTAGGCATCTTGGGCTTCTCCACCCCCACCATTTTATTTATATCCTTATTTTTATTACTTAGTGATAGTTTGTTTCCTTTGAAAGACTATGTCACAGTCCCACATTGATGGCAGTTGGTGCTCCCTTCAGCCTGCTCCATCACTTTGAGATTCAGTTTTACATCATTTTAGTATTATTACCTTTACGTTTGTACATCTAGTTGTCATAAGCCACTGACAGTATTTTGTTAAAATGAAGCACATTTCTTTGTTACTACATTTTTTAGTGTCACATTGACTCTTTTATCTTTAAAATTTGAATGATGTACAGATTAATTTGTTTTTTTAAAAATGCAATATTTGCTCATGTTTTTTAAAATTCCTTATAAAATAAAGTTAGCCTGCATTTTCCTAAAATTATCTTTGCTGAAATGTTTTCTGATGCATATCTAATTTTGTTTACATTGCTAGGCATGTGAGAGAAGTATAATACTCTATTAAAAAATTCTCACAACCCAAAATACATAGTTCTATCCAAAAATAAGAAGCCTTTTAATCTTTGATGGTGTTTATATTTGGCATAAGATAGGCTGTAGGTGAAATAATGGGTTCATGTGCCAGTTGGTGTTTTATCACAGGGAAGCTTATTCTTAAAAAATGAAAATATATAATGAAACGATAATGGTTAGATTCTCTCCAACTCCTTTTAGACACTTTATTATCTGATATATTTTGTGTCTTACCAGCCTTGTTGGTATGCCAAGGTGTTCAGCTGGTAGTCACGGTGCACTTGTAACTCAGTTCCTCTTTTGAAGGAGGCAGGTCCTGTGTGCAAGAAGTTTTTGTTTGTTTGAGCAGAACCAGCCCTTGAATGCCTGGAGTTTATAAATCCCATGAAGCCAGCTGTGGAGTCCACTTCCAAGTAATTCACCAGCACCTTAAAAATCACAGCCTAGAGAGCAAAGCCTCTAAAGTTATAACTTCGTTTTGTGTGACCTCTTTTTCCTATGATGCCTTGTTTTGTTTTATAAAACCATCAGCTAACGTCCTTTAATGGCAGATAACTTAGCACTTGTTTGAGACAGAAGTTGCGGGGAAAATGGTGATTGAAATGAAGTTCAGGGTAAACAAGTATGTTTTATTTATTTAGCCTCATTTTGGTCATTTATAGATGACAGATGCTGAGTTCTTGTAGCAGGCATAAATTCTAAGTGGCTAGCCCAATGTGATCCATGAGAATACTTTTCCTCTTAGAATTGAGTCTGGAGCTTCCAATTCTTCATATTTTGGTATATAGTTTTATATAAGAATCAGAATCTAGTGACTTTTTTTTTTTTTTTTACAGTTTCTGCTCTGGCATGAAAAACTGATGTTAAATCTTTAAAAAAAAAATGTGTAAATATAAAGAGAAAGAGAACAAATGAATATGTGTTGAGAGGTAGAGGGAATGTCTTACTCAGTTTAGGTGTTGTAACTACCAGAAAAGCTTAATAAAATCTCTGGGGAGTGAAGCGTTTGGCTTGGAATATAGCAGCATCTCACACATTACTTATTGAAACAAATGTTATAGTCTTAGGCCATCTCTGCATTTCTGTTACTAAGTAAAGATTCCCTGTTGTATCTGCAATATTACCAGTTGCAGTTATTTGAAGGTCTTTTTTTCCTGTATCAACTTATAATTTCATTTGAGCAGGAGTCCCAGGTAGAAATATGGAAATAAAAGTGTAAATAAACGAATTCTCTTGGTGTCCCCACTGCAATATCAGTGGTCTCACCTTTCTGGCTCTTTATGGCCAAACTGGTATATAAGTGCATACTGTCAAGTCACATGTATAGGTGACACATTTAGTTATGATTATTTTTCTTGACTTTGTCCTCTTCCAGATATGGCATAAGCTTATAGAAGTTCATGATGTTGAAGCTCAAACCTTTAAAAAGAAATTCTAAATTTGCATTAACCTTGTTCTTTTGGTTGGAAAAAAAAATGTGAAATAAAAAAGTTCTAACCCCTTTGGAAAACTAGAACTCAGAGTTACTCTCTCAGATATCACCAGGATTACTGTAAAATCTAGAGTTGCAGAATTTAAGATAATCCTAATTGTCTTTAATATATGGAAATAATGCATTTTGGATATTAGTCTGTTTTCACAATTTCACTTATTATGGAATAAAGAAAATGTGAGGATTCAGTATGAAAAATGTTCTTTGTCCACAGCAAAAGCATGTCATTTGAACTTGGCATTTGGTAGTAGGTAGATTTTTTGCAGCCTATCACCTCCTGGCAGTTCCAACAGCCTTGAGTATAAGTGTCCTTGGCCTTTATTGCTGAATTTCCGGGAGGCTCTCAGGTGCCCACGTCCAGAAATGTCAAGGTAATATCAAAGGTAATATTTTCTCTCCATGCCTTTGCCTGGGGAGTCTTCTGGGAGCTGAGATTCCTAGAGTTGTGCTGTAGACTTTTGGAAGAATCCTTGCCATCCCCCAGGCCAACCCTTGGCCTAAATCTCAGATTTGGAAAGCTCCATGGAAAAACAGGAGAGATGCCCTTAAAGAGAACACAAGTTCCTCTAACTGTAAAAAAGTCTAGAGTTGCTATTTTAAGTGTGTCTGGGATGGTAATGATTCTGTGATACATACTCAGATTTGAAAGCCACTGATAGTCTTCACTTTGTTCTTGGGTTTTGACTAGCTATTATCTAAAGAAGTGGTCTCACGCAAGGAGAAAATACTGGAACCTCTGTTTGTATTTCATTTTTAAAATCTCATCCTTTGAATTTTTTGAGTAGATTTTATGTTATTACGTGATATATCAAGTATAATATTACACTTTAGTGTGGTGGTTCATATACATAATTATAAGTAAATTCACATGTGGGAGACACTTGGACAGCCTTTGGCAAGTTGCTTAAATGCTTTAAAATATCTTTTTTCACATAAAAGATTGCAGGAATACCTATTTCAGGATTTTTGTGAGGATGAAAGGAAATAATACATGTAAATCATTAAAGCATATAAAAACAGTACCTAAATAATTAGTATTCTTACTACAATGGGTGTATGGGAGTGCATTTTCTTGTTTTCTTTCTGTATTGCTCTATCTTTCAATGTTGCTATATGCTGTATACTAGCAGGGACAGTCAGTGACTACTGATAAACTAAAATCTAGAAAATGAAATTCATTTTTCCTATAGATATCTTTCAGTTCAAATGAATAGCATGTTAGAGCACTCATTGCTTTAATTGAAAGGTCTTTAAGCAGCAGCCAGTTCCCACTCTATTTGAATAGTCCTTTTTTGACCTTTTCTCATGTATACAGTCACCATTTATCATGATGGTTTGCCGTTATGATCTGGCCTATTCTGGGCCAGGTTGAGGCTGTTGGAGAAGGAATGTAAAACGTTGAATTGAGTCCAAATTGTATTTCACAGATGTTCACTTTTGAAGAAGAAGTGTTTGGATATAAGTCAAATAGTGTGCCAATTACAAGTGTGCTCTTTACAAATGAAGTGAGGATAAATGCTCTTAGAAAAACCTCTATATTCAGCACTAGTTGTACATTCTACCATGTTATGTGTACTATAGTACCTCATTAAGACCAACTTGAGATAATCATCTGAAAATACCAGATCGTTGGTTTTAACACTGTATTTTGATTATTTGCATTTTTGTCTGCTACACCAGAAGGTAAGTTTCTTGAGGTTAGGGACTATGTCTGTCCTGTATTCTTAGTACTTTGACATTATCTTCATTTCACACATATGGAAGGAAGCATTTGGAAAAAGCAGTGACTTGTCCAAGGTACCGTGGCTTCCCAGGCAGCTCGATGGTAAAGAGTCTGTCTGCCAGTGCAGGAGACACAGTCTATCTAGGTGGGAAAGATCCCCTGAAGGACAAAATGGCATCCTGCTCCAGTATTTTTGCCTGAAAAATCCCATGGACCGAGGACCCTGGTGGGCTGTGACTGAGCGTGTGTATGCCTGTGTGCATATACACACACAGGCAGGCACGTGTGCACACTCTCCAAGGTCCCTGGGGGTGTCTGATTTCCTCTGTTCCTTTGTCTACTTCTCCACTGGGCCTGCAAATCATTTGACCTTATTGGTATAAATTTGTTTTGGCCATACCTCACGGCTTATGGGGCGCTTAGTTCCCCTATCAGGAATTGAACCCAGGCCCTCAGCAATGCAAGAGTCCTTGCCACTGGACCACCAGTCATTGACAAGTTTTCTTCTTAAGTGGTTGGTTATATGTACAAATGCCATTTTGGTTGAAAGTTTAAAGTTATGAAAAGGATCTGGAAAAAACATGATATGGCAGCACTACAGTGCATTCTTATATTTCCCTTTCAAGAAAAAGAAGCCTTGCTTAGAGAAAACTTGTTTTTAAAAAGTCTTTGGAAGGCTACTTCATGTGCCCTAAAATCTGTGTATATGTTTTAGTTGTTATCTATGTTGGTATTTTTCTTTTATATGTGAGACAATACTAGTATGATCAGCCCTGTTTTCTAGTATTTTATAGGATTAATTAGATTGAGAGTTAGAATCTTGTTACAGAACTCTGCTTGCCAGAAAATGATTGAGCTTGCCTGTTCTATGTACTCTATTTGGTTTGCCTCCTGGTTTGTGTTGTTGCTGCTGTTTTTATTTAGTTGCTAAGTCATGTCCGGCTCTTGTGACTCCATGGACGGTAGCCTGCCATGTTCCTCCTTGTGTGTTCACCCAGAAAAGTTGTTCTCTTTCTTTATTTCCTACTGGTAGCAGCACTGGGCCAAATGCTGTACTCATGGTACAGTTCATTGCTAAAAATTATATCCTTAAAACTGTTTATTGCATGGGCAAAAGGTTCGACTTCCTGCCTCTGGCTTTTGTCACACTGTCAAAAAAATTGCCTTCCTGGGAATCCTCTGGTGGTCCAGTGACTCCGCGCTTTCACTGCTGGGTCTGGGTTCGATCCCTGTTCGGGGAATTAGGAACCTGGAAGCAGCCTGGAGTGGCAGGGAAAAATATTTTAAAATAATCATGCTTTTAAAAATATATATCTTCCGCTCAGCAGCCTTCCTAATTCTGAATCCTCCCCTTTCTGACATCTTTGAATTAACTGGGGAAACTGGAGGAACTGGGGAAACTAATACCGTTTGCAAAATTGGCTTGCATGGGGTGACCCATAAGTCAGAAATCTTGCAGTAGCTACATAAATGAGATTTTGTAAGAAAACTACCTGTCATATCCCTTCCTGTGATGGTGGAATGAAGAATATGGTAATCCAGAGATCATGGATATAAAAACTATTATTAACCTTTAAAGTTAGCCTCACAAAATGAGACTTCATTATTACATGATCCTAGGACTGAGGGCTCAAACACCTTATTATTTGAATATCCCCCATTTTATTAATATTTGCAGGGGGAGACCTCACCCCGTCCACCCATAAGTAACTAAAAGGCTTGTCCTTTCAATGAATGGACTTTGGGCAGCGCCTAGAACAATAAGGCAATCTTTTTGCTAATAGCAATTAAAACAGTTTCTAGAACAAGGATGCTGGGTACAAATCCTAGCTCCGCCATTTATTAGTCCTCTAATTTGAAAAATGGGGTCGGTAATAGATCCAGTATCACTGAAGTGCGATGAAAATCGACTTCATAAAGTTTATTAGCCTTTGGAGAGCGCGATCTGCACCGGAGCCTAAGTAGCTCCGGCCTAGGCCCCGCCTCCTGCCGTCTTCTGGCCGCGCAAGCGCAGCCAGGCCCCCTGGGCTACTCTTTGCCCAGACCTGCGTGCTGGTCCTCGGCGGGAGATTGGGTCTCGCGCCGTGCGTGTGCGTGCGCGGTACTCGCGAGCTCGCGCACGCCGCACCTCGCTCTCCGGGGCTGTGGCGGCCTCTTCCTCTGCGTCCGGGGCAGATCTGCCAGCGGTGGCTGCGGTGGGAGCTGGGAGCCAGTGTCCGCTCCGCCGCCAACGCCCTCGCTGCGTTTCCCTCCGTCTCGGGCTCAGCGCAGTACAGAGGCGTCGGGCTGGGAAAGGAGCGGCGCCAGCGCGAGGTTTCCAGCCGATGGGCAGCCCCTGGGCACGCTGAGGGGCCGGGCCAGTAGCGGCTGAGGTAAGGAGACGCGCGGGGGTTGGTCAGGGGCCGGGGGCAGAGTCTGGGCTGCGGGTGCTCGTGGAGAAGGCAAGGAGGGAGCAGAAGGAGGGCCTAGCCGGCTGGTGAGAGAGGTCTCCGACCCGCGCCTGAGAAGGGCTCCGGCCTAGCCCGGAGAGGAGGGCCCCGGTTTGCAGCCTGCTCTTCCCTGGGCTTGAAGCCATTACTGGGGGGAAATGCCTCTTGCGGCGGGGGGAGGGGTCACCCTTTCTTTTCTCCGAGAGGTCAGAATCACTTCTCCCCCGCCACTTTAAATTAAGGCCTGCCGCCTTCGAGATGGACATCTAGATGGAGTAGCCTGTGACTTGTGCAGCTTGCGGAACTCCGGGGGCACGACGGCGGGCTATCAGTTTTGATTATCGGAGGCTACACGGCCCTTTCCTAGTGTGGGCGTGTATCTCCTGCAAAGTTGTTATTGCTGATACACTAATAAATCGCCTTCGGGCACAACAGGTAATATATTTCTACACGCCTCTTGTCAAATAAGGATTCCGGCACCAGGGAAACTGCGCAGTGGGGCACAATTAAGGAGGAGAAAGAAGACAAAGAAGGCCGTTATTTAGTTCTGTTCTAGTATCAAAACTTTCCGTGGTGGGGCAAAGTGCGTGGCAACTGGCATTTGCTTTAGCCTTTGCTGAATAGATTTTCTGAGTGAAGTCGATCACAAATGGACTTTTATTTAGAACTATAAAATCGCGTGTGATTCTATATGGTTGTTACAAGCCGAATGACATGAAATAAACCTCTGAGAATTATGTGTTTGCTCTTTAGAAGAGAGCGAAACTTGGATTTCTTGAAAGGACGATTTTCTCCATGTTTAAAAATGAATGTGTTCTGAAGTTACTAAAAATAGTTGTAGTTCTTTATGTTGGCAGTAATGACTGCTACATTCAGGAGAAGGAAGATGAGTTGTTTCATAACAACTCACGGGAAGACTTCCGGGGTTACATGCACAGTAAAACAACTTCAGGGATGGCAAGTTTTAGCATATGCTCTAAGAATTCAAATTTAGGCCGTCCCGTGGCTAAGACTCCATGCTCTCAACTCACCGAGCCCGGTTCGATCCCTGGGCAGGGAATTAGTTTGCCTATGCCACAACTAAGACCTGGAACAGACAAATATTTGAAAAAAGAGAATTCTAATTTAGTCATTGTTAAAATATATAGAACCTCTTAGTTGATTCCCTTATATTCAGTGAACTATTTTAAAAAATTATTAACCTTTGCTAGTCTTCACAGTCTGGTTCTGTATTCTTGAATTTCATTCAGTTCAAACTTTCTAGAAATGTTGTAGTTATAGTAGTAGTTATTCTAACTCTCTTAAGCAATGAGGCCTGCATTGCTTTCAGTGAACTCTCTACTATAGTATCTGAAGAGTCAAGAAAGAAAAGTTATCTGGTGAGCCCTGAGCTGGGACCAGGGAGGCATTGTTAAGTGTACAATTAAAGCTTGAATGTGTACATACTATGCACAAACATATCAATTCAACATGCACCTACCACTGTGTATGTTTATGTGTATGATGATTGTGCACACAAGGAACTAATGATGCTGACTCCCATCTTAAAAAGTTGACTCCTGAAAGTAGAGAAGGATTGGTTTTAACTCTATTTCTTTTTTTTAGTTAGCTGTTTACATGAGTAACAGTCATAGTAAATTTCTTTTCCAGCTTGTTAATTAGTTATTGAGTAAGGAGAGAATTGTACTGATTTTTTTGGTGTTAGCAGGGAAGGAAAATATAGAGCCCTTCTAAACTAGCCTTTAGAAATCTTCTTTTAAGTAAGTATCTTGTTGTCTTTCCTGGGATAAACAACTTTACACCTGTCTGTTTTGTGTCCTGGTTCTCAGAATAGTGTTTTGCATGGAGTTGGCCCTCTGTTAAAAATGAGCTATGTCAGAAGTAAATCAATGTAATACACACCGGGACTTCCCTGGTGGCCCAGTTGCTGGAACTCTGCTCCCAAAGCAGGGGCCTAATTTCCATCTCTGGTTGGGGAACTAGATCCCACATGCCACAACTAAGACCAGGAGCAGCCAGATAAATAAATAGAATATTAAAAAAGCATAATACAAATCAAATGCATACATTCCTGAGAAGATTAAAGAAGTTGAAGATGGGTGATTTTTTTTTTTTTTTGTCTGTCTACTGTTTAAATGTTGTGTTTTTCTTCATTGTTGGTTGAAAAGTGTTGGTGTCTGAGTAAAGGATATATGGCAGAATCTTGGTTCTGAAAACCTAAACGTAATGTAAGCTGAGACTATATATCCTGATAGTGATGATAGATGATGAATGTTCTGACATATTAAGAGAAAATGAAGCTAAGGGAAGTAGGTAAGGGAAGGTTTTGGTTAGTGATAGGAACTTAAAAGGCATGACCTATAAAACATTGCAACAGATTGTAGGAAAAAAAACATTTTCTCCTTTTACTGGCAGTACTTTCTGTGGAAGAGAACTGGTACCTTTCTGGCTGTTTATACTAGAGCTTTCCAGCAGGGTGATTTCTGAATAATAAAATTGAAAAAGAAGTCACTTTGGGAATTCCCTGGCTGTCCAGTGGTTAAGACTGTGCTTTTACTGTGTGGCCCAAGCCACAAGGCATGACCAGAAAAAAAAGAAAAAGGGATCACTTTTTCTCTTACAATCTGCTCAGAGGTCTAGTGTGTTTCTCTTTGTATTTGCATGTGGTCTCTCAGTTCAGTTCAGTTTAGTCGCTCAGTCGTGTCCGACTCTTTGCGACCCCATGAACCGCAGCACGCCAGGCCTCCCTGTCCATCACCAACTCCCAGAGTCTACCCAAACCCATGTCCATCAAGTCGGTGATGCCATCCAGCCATCTCATCCTCTGTCATCCCCTTCTCCTGCCTCTAGTCCAATTTTATTGGCAATAAAATAGTATTTTGATTCTTATCTAAGTCCTGTGTATATTTCTCAGTTTATAACTTGTAGGGGAGAGGAATGTGGTTGGTCTCTTCACAAATTCCAATGGTGGCTTTTCTTCAATTTGGAAAACAAATCTATTTGATTTAGATGTTGTAGATGTTATCAATAGAAAGGTTTTGTGGATGTTTGAAGAGGTAGTAGCTTAAGAGTTGAATAAAAATTTTGACAGGAGTATTTTATTATTTATTTATTTATTTTTCACTGCGTTGGGTCTCTTGCTTTTTCTGGTTGTGGCAAGAGAGCGGGCTACTCTCCCATCCAAGTACTAACCAGGCCCGACCCTGCTTAGCTTCCGAGATCAGACGAGATCGGGCGCGTTCAGGGTGGTATGGCCGTAGACTGCAAGAGAGCGGGCTACTCTCTAGTTGCAGTGCCTAGACTTCTCATTGTGAAAAAGGCTTCTTTTGTTGCTGAGCACAGGCTTTAGGGTGCGGGCTCAGTAGCTGTGACGCCCATGGCTTTGAAATCTTCCTGGACCAGTGATCAAACGTTTGTCCCCTGCATTGGCAGGCAGATTCTTTATCACTGGACCACTGGGAAAGTCCTCAGCAGAAGTATTTTAAGTTGACTTTTGTGTTTTCATTTTAGTATAGCTGAGTGACTCTCATGATGGGTGGTAGGTTTTGGCCCCTGCCGCCCCCCATCCCCCAGAATATTTGGCAGTGTCTGGAAAATATTTTGGTTGTCACAAATTGAGAGGGAAAAGAGGAGGATATAGAAACTGACATCTAGGGTGTGCAGTGGGTAGAGGGCAGGGATGCTGCTAAACATCTTAAAATGTTCAGGGCAGCCCCCCACCTTCACCCTAGCTAAGGAATTATCTGACTCAAATAATAATTGTGCGTATGAAGAAACCCTGTTGATTCTAAAGTCAAGTTAACTAAATTTGTATTTGGCTTTACGGTTTACTAATGTGTGACCCTGGCAAGTTGCTTGAAGTTAAAATAGAGCTAAGAGTATGTTCCTCATAAAGCTGAGTTGTAGTGATGATAGAGTTGAGATATAGTGCCAAACTTATTACCTGGTGCATAGAAAATCTCAAAAATTGGTAACTTTCAGTTAATAGTATTACATTTGGAATGTATCTTGATGATCTCTTATTTCTCATCTGAAATTAGAATTTGAGCAAATGAAATGATACTTAACCTCATTCTCTCTGTATGCTTGGGGAATGAATGAGGAATTACTCCTTTTAATATTTGTGTTTAGCTCCAGTCTTGTTTTATGTTCTCAGATCTATAAGGCTTCTGCCATAAACAAGTAGCTTCTCATGGTAAATGTTTTTCCTTCATAGTTAAGATTTTTAAGCTAGCTGGAAAATGGCTCTATATTTGTTGATTTTTAGCAAATATTTAGTAATGTAACTGAATTCAGTTCTTTGACTTGATTCCCATTTCCTTTTAGGTTTATGATTGAAATAAATTTGCAGTAGTTTTGGCTCACATTAATTATATGTTCTTAGCCTCTTGGAGTAACTATTTTCATAATTGGGGTTTTGGTACAGTTTTACATTTATGAAAGGTACAGGCAAATATCTAACAACTTGTGGCTGAACCTTCATAGACATTTGTGACTCTTTCTAAATATGAATTAGAACCCATGTGTTGTGTTTTTTTTAACCTCATTGAAATATAATACTGTAGTCTGTATAGATTCCCTTTTACTGTGTTTCTAAATGATGTGGCTGTTTAGAGCTGACTTGTCATTGTGGCGGTCATATTATAGCCTTTAAATAAGAAATAATTCACAGGGATGTTTCACAGACAAAATAGAGTCCTTGCACTGTTGGTTACAGAGCTTGTACAAGGGGAAAAGATTCATGTCATACTTATGGCCAAGGGACAGAGCAGTGTTGCATATTCAGCATTTCGTCTCGATAACTACACTTTTAAAAGTATTTTATTATGATTGTTACATATTTTTTTTAGTATAAGTCTCAGTTTTATAAATGTTCAGTTATTTTAGCTAATGGGAACCTTTGTTTACCCTTATGTTGGTGATGCCTCCTGTTTGGATAGAACAGTTTGAAGGGAGTCAGTACCTACGGCCAACAGATTGTGTTCTTTGCTTGGCACATTCTGTCTTTATATAGTGTAATATACACTCAGGATTTTGTATAGATAATAAATTATGATAATGCTGAAGAAGCATCCACCTTTGAAAACTGGCTGAATGAGAAGTAAGCATGTGGGAAATAGAATGAAAAGCCAAAGGGAGACATTCTTAGAATGTTAAGAAAACTAAAGGAAAAAAAAGTATGTTAATAACAGTTCTTATCTTTACTATCTTTTTTTGAACTTAATCCAGAAAAGAAAAGCCTACAAAATATAACAGATTTTGCATACACACTTTTCTAATTCCTATGCAGAAAACATTATGACTACTAAATCAGTACTGGTCTTAGTTATGGCATTTATGTCTACTGGTGATTAAAGTGAGAAAAAAGAAGTATCTTTGAATCTGCTGATGTGTGTTTGTTTATAAGTGGTCTGGAGTCCTGCCTGTCAGCTAATTTTAGAGAGCCTGCATAGTTGTTGGGAGACTGACTGTTTTCCCACTAAATGCTGTCATTCAGATATATATTTGTATACGTGTATTTATGCATATTTGTCCTTTATTTTTGGTAGAAAATGATGCATCCTGTTGCCAGCAGTAATCCAGCTTTTTGTGGGCCTGGCAAACCTTCCTGCCTCAATGAAGATGCCATGAGAGCTGCTGATCAGTTTGACATATATTCTTCCCAGCAAAACAAATACAGCCACACAGTCAGCCACAAACCAATGGTTTGTCAGAGGCAAGACCCATTAAATGAAACACACTTGCAGACTGCAGGTGGCAGAAGCATAGAGATAAAAGATGAACTAAAGAAAAAGAAAAATCTCAACCGATCTGGTAAGCGTGGCCGGCCTTCAGGAACCACCAAATCAGCAGGATACCGGACCAGCACAGGCAGACCCCTGGGAACCACCAAAGCGGCTGGATTTAAAACAAGTCCAGGCAGACCTTTGGGTACAACTAAAGCTGCAGGATACAAAGTCAGCCCAGGGAGACCTCCAGGTAGCATTAAAGCTCTATCCCGTCTTGCCGATCTTGGCTACGGCTGTGGGACTGCTGCTTTTCCTTACCCTATGATACATGGTAGAGCCGTTCATGGGGTGGAGGAAACCAGCAGCGAAATCAAGCCACCTAATGAGTGAATGAGGCAGGAAAGGAGGGCCAGGTTTAGAAGGAAAATTGTGGATAATCCCAAAGCTTCTTGGTTTCATTTCGACATACATGGTATGGCCTGGGCTTTCCAAATTTGTTTTCCCATTTGATTTTTTTTTTCTGCTTTTGCTCAGAAACTGTCATATGCTGACAGATGCACTCAGTGCATGAGCAGTGGCTTTGTATTTGTACAGAGGTTCAAGTGTAACACCTGTCTAGATCGTTTTTGCTTTTGCTTTAGAGTTATGGTTGTATCTCATTTCATTACCATGTTTTTGTCATTCTGAATGCTTTATGTGCTACAGTTGAAACCATTATACCTATTAGTTTGTGAAGTTAGCTTACAATATAATAAAGATAATATCTAAGGTATTTTTAACTGATAGAACAAAGCAAACTAATGATTCAGGATTACTTGAGGTAGTGGCTGGAGGGTTTTTTTGGTAACATTTATGTTCATGGGACAGGACACAGATATATGCTTTGGTATTTACATAGACTTCATATGTTAGAAATCTTATTTTTAATGTTCTAGGTTTAAACGGTTTCTTATTTATTGATCTACATGGCGTTAATTGATTTAACCATTATTCCTTTGAAAGTTCTTTAGCATTTGCCTTTCAGCTATGTTTAGGTTGTGTAATTTTTAATTGCCTAAGAGCATGTATACCAAACACTACAAACAATTCATATTTACAAAAAAAATTGAACTTTTTAATAAAAACTGCACATTACATTTTTTGTGAAATACAATACATTCTCAGACTAGCATATTTAATATAATAGAAAAAAATATTCTTAAGGTCTGCATGTTGCTATAGTTAATACATTTTGCCTTTTATATACTTAGTTATAAAGCATTATGCTTAAAACACTGTTTAATGTTCATTTATTAAAAAATATTTTTTTAATTTTATCTGATAAATTGTCCCATTGCATTAGCACTTACTGTGGTTTCAGGTCTATATCTACCAAAGGACAAAAATTGAATGGTAGACTGTAAAACTGGTACAAACAAGGTGCAGTTTTCTGACTGTCAGAACCCAAATATTAAGAAATAGGAATCCATCTATGCATGAAACATGTGAGAAATATGTTGATTAGTTTAATTAAAAATCTCATTGTGGCTCTAGTGAGACCACTTCATCCAAAATAAATTTTTTTCCAACAGATTTTGCTTTAGAAGCAAGATAGATAGAAAAAAAATTGAGCAGATATGTATAGAAGGGACAGAGGGATATCTCTTGTCCCTCCTTTTGAAAGCAGTCTTCCTTAATATACATTTTATTTATTCTGAGTTTGATCTAAATAAAATAGATTATTATAAACTTTGGATTTGGAAAAAAAAATTCCACTGAATTTTAAAGTTACTGTGTATGTATTTGTGAGCTTAAATGCCTTTGAAATTATAATGTAGGTTTGCAGGATCCCTAGATTTTTAAAACAATTAAAATTTTCAAAGGGTGCATATTTATGTTGTTTGGGTTTGCTCTCAGTTAGTGCAAACTCGGGTTGCAAATGGATGTCATGTTTCATACCTTTTTTATCAGGAAAAAGCAGCAAGCGTTCAGGTGTTCCCGTGATGCCTGATACAAACAGCTGGACTTTATGCTGCTCTTTACAGTAAAAGGTGTTGGATTTCATGTGGGGACTGTGTGCGCACTGGCTTTAAGACAGTGACCTCAACAATTTCAGCTTTGCACAAACCATAGAGAGCAATGTTGGATGACTACATAATTAGTTGTAACATTCTGGCAGCTAAATTGCTATAACAGTTTCTTCTTGCAGAAGCTTAAAATACGAAACTTTAATATAAATCTACTTATAACAGTATAACTTCTGACACACACAGATGCTTACATCTCTATTCATATATTCATCCATCCACTTTTATTATGTATATGTCATTCAGTTGTTTCTGAAGGTGATGTTCAGCAGTTGGCTGCTTAGAAGTCCTCATTTGAATTCCTGAAAGCAGTTGTTTAATTTAATGTTCTCCCATAGAATTATATATATCATAGTCAAGGGTTTGGTTGTGTTTTGTGTTTTATAGTGTGCCCATTCGATGTTTCCCTGTCAGTTTTATTTTCTTTCCTGATTTTGTTACACATGCCCTTTCTCCCTGCGTTTTCCTACATTTGTTCTCCAGTTTCTCCATCCTCCAGCACGTCTACTCGGTGGTGCTGTGCTGTGTGTCAGAAGATAAAGCAGGTGTATTATTGTATGATGAATTTTATATACAAGTTAATGAAATGGTGAGATCAACTAAAGAAAGTTATGTCCATGACAGTGCTTTATTAATATCAGGAGCTATGTTCCAGGAAAAAAAGTGATTAGATAACCCCATTTAGAAAGCTGAATTTTCTATTTTATGAGAAGTTACCTAGAGTATTAGATCTGTATTCTGAGGAGCATCTCTTTATTCTACTTCCTTTTCTCCTTGTGAACGGTTTATTGGTGCCATGTTGAAGAGAAAGACATCTAAGTGGTAACATGAATGAAGTCTTAACATAGAAAATATTTTTACTTCTCTATAAAGACTATGTTGTGCATCTTTTGTAACACTGTCTCTTGTCATGATAAACACTGAAATAGCATGTTAAACAATTCCTTATACTTTAATATAATCAGTTGGGGAAAACTGGCTTTTCCCCACCACTGTATACTTGTTCCTTGAAAAGTAAATTGCTAATTTTATATTGTGTAATTCTGTTCTTCACAAAATACGTTTCACTATTCTATATTTAAACTGTTGGTCAGAAAATGATCTGCTATTCAAGTAAGTTTGCTTTACTTTTTTCTTTAAAGAATATTTTAACATGCCTTATTTATTCTTATATCAACATATTAGGAGCTAATACAGATGAACTTTTCATTTTTTGACAGATATAACTTTGTATAACTAATCTTTAGTGTGGGATGATTTTGATACTATCTTTGGAGTTTTGCACTGGATATTAAATTAGCACAGTGTATTGGAAAAAAATAAGTATCTGATTAATTTTAAATATTTGGAGATGTTTTAAAAATCAGTGTTTTCAGTTATACTAAAAACTTCTTTATATTTTTTATTTACTTGTAAAAGAAACATCTGTTAAGGTAGTTAAGTTAATATTAATTCCAAACTGATGTTTGTGTGAATTTACATGTATTTTTTCATGAAAGAAGTAACTTTTTTTTAATTAAGGAGCAAAAGGAATGATCTGGATCCATTTATTAGGTTAAAGGTGACTCATACAATGTAGGAAAAGCTGGTGTATGAGCTAAATGGAAAAAAAAACAACCAACTTTTATATTCTAAGAAGCTTTAAAAGAAGAGTTCAGGGGATGTTGACAATAACTGCTACTCTGTCAGCCATTGTCTATATATGCAGTAAAATTTTATGATCCCTTTATAGTAAAACATAAGAATTCACAACAGTTGTTGGAAACATTTTTTCCCTTTGACATAAGATGCTATTATATTTTTCTCTTTATTATATCTTAACTATATGCTGTTAAACTCTAGGATGTATCTAAATCTTTCCTTTGCTTTCTCCCCTTACACCTCCCAAGTAGAAAAATCTGTTCTCTCACATATAATGTATTTAATTTTGGAAAATTTAATGCTACAGTAAATCAAGGATGTGATTTATAGTAATCAGACCACTTTGATTCTTTTAGTTTCACAGTTTCATTTTTCCACAGATAATTATGGAGAGAATAATTACCAATTAACTGATATAAGCACGCTGTCCTCTGCTGTAAAAAGTCTGAATAGATACTGTGTATGTTTTTATGTCCATGAACTTGAGCTACTCGTGTGCAATTATGTGTATGGGAATGGAGTAGTGTTCATGATTTGTATCTACATCATCATATGGATGTATATTTATTAATAAAGTCATTACTTTAAAACCAACTGCGTTTACTACTCTTTCTTAGCAGAGTATTTTCCAAGTAGGATAATTATAAATGGTAAAACTGGGGACTTCACAGGCAGTCCATTGGTTAAGACTCTGTGTTTCCACTGTGAGCAGGCGTGGATTAGTTCAAGTGGGTGTGGGTTCAATCCTTGATTAGGGAGCTAAGATCTCACATGCTGTGCAGTGCAGCTGAAAAAGTAAATGCTAAAACCTCTTTTATGATTGGTAATTTTGTATTTTCGTTGGGTTGTGATTCCTAAAATCTACCTTTCTGTATTTTTTGTTTTTTTTCAAAATAGTAATTATTTATATATTTGTAATTTAAACTTCTAACCTATAAATGAATCTCCTTTTTTTTTTTATTGGTTTTGCCATACAATGACATGAAATCGCCATGGGTTTACATATGCTCCCCCTCCAGAACCCCCCTCCCTCCTCCCTCCCGATTCCCTCCCCCTGGGAAATCTCGGTGCACCAGCCCCGAGCATCAATCCTGGGCTGGCGATTGATTTCACATATAATAATTAACATGTTTCAATGCCATTCTCCCATATCATCCCACCCTTGCCCTCTTCCACAGAGTCCACGAGTCTTTTCTATACGTCTGCGTTCCTTTTGCTGTCTCGCATGCAGGGTTCTCGCTGCCATCTTTCTAAATTCCATATATATGCCTTAGTATACTGTATTGTTGTTTTTCCTTCTGGCTTACTTCACTCTGGATAATAGGCTCCAGTTCCCTCCACCTGAGTAGAACTGATTCAAATGAATTTTTTTTTAATGCTGAGTAATATTCCATTGTGTATATGAATCTCCTTTACTTTCAATTATCAAGATACTTCAGACTAATGGTTCTAATAAAGGCTTAATTTTTTTCTTTTTGTCTGCACCGTATGGTGTGTAGGATCTTAGTTCCCCGACCAGGGATTGAACCTATGCTCCCCACTCTGGGAACTCAGAGTCTTAACCACTGGGCTGGCAAGAAGTCCCTAAAGGCTTAAATTTAAACGTGATCCTTTTAATTTAAAAAGTTTAGATATTAAACATGGCTAGTTTTTTAGTGTTAACCTTAGGGATAGCAGCATGTGCATATTTTGTAACTGTCAACTATTGGAAATATAAAAAGAAAAATATCCTAATTATTGGAATATATGTAATTTTGAAGAGTTTTTTTTAATTACCTAATTACCTTTTCTGCCTTCTCCAAATCGTGCAGATCATCTGGAACAGAGCTTGGCAAACCAAGACCCACTGCCTGTTTTGGACTAGCCATGCCCATTGGTTTACAAGTGGTCTCTGGCTGCTTTTGACTACAGTAGCAGAGTTGAATTGTGACATAAGTCCTGCAAAGTCTAAATTATTGACTGATTATTTCCCTCTGTTACAGAAAAAGTTTGCTCACCCCCTTGTCTAAGAAGGATAAATTAGAGTAGGAAACAACAGATACAATTTTGAAACTGAATTTCAAAACCCAAGCAAGTGATGGCTTTTGTTTTTTTTTTCCTGGCCACACCAAGTGGTCTGTGGAACTTAGCTGACCAGCCAAACCTGCACCCCCTGCAGGAAAAGTGCAGAATCAACCTCAACCACCAGGGAAGTCCAGTGGTGGCTTTTTAAAAAAATTCTTCAAATTACATTTAGAAGTGATTTTATGTATATTTTTGCTCAAGTCACTGAAGTCCTTTTACTTGTGTTGTTTATTAGGTATACTATTCCTCATCTAGGAAAAGATTCCCATACCATCATAGTGTGGATCATTTACTGTGGCCCAAAGGATCATTTATTTACTGTTCACCAACAATTATAGTTTTACCACTTTTTGCATAGCTCTTTGTATAGTTTTATAATAAAAAATTCATTTGTCCATTGTGTTTATATTTGCCAAAATTCTCATTCTCTGGCAAGTTGTCAGCAAATCAGTGTCCTATTCAGTTGAAAAAGTCATCTGATTGAAAATTTGTAGGTTGAAGAGAAGACAGTCTGCATTCACCGCCTAGACCTAGAGTTTATGCCATGAATATTAGCACTGTACTTGTAGTTTTTATTCCAACAGTTGCCAGAGTGAGAGTCATGAACAGCCCTTAGAAAATACAAAGCAAATGACATTTGATAATTTTATAACAGAATCTTAGATATTGGTGCAAATATTTACAGTGTTATAGTTGTCACTAGGTATATGAGAATGAAAATAGAGCTGTTGGCACCATACATTTTCCTTTTTTAAGCACCCAGATTTCCTTGTTATGGGTTGATAAGGATTTCATCCTCAGAATAAGATATGCATCACAGATAGGTTGTGAAGTAAAAGGTACTTTTAATACCTGATTTCTCTAAGATGATCAGCGTGGCAGAGGTGATGTGACTTAAATTCTTTGGTAAGCTGTTAGCAAAGGCAGGTACACTGTAGTGTGGCCTTTTGGTGATACCACAGGAGGAGGCTACACACTTAAAGGAAACTTGGAGCTGTTTCAAAGTCAGTGCCAAGTAAAAATCTTTGCTAAAAAACAAAATACAAAAGCCTACTGGAGTGAAAGTATAGTGGGTACAGTAATAATGGTTTCTTTGATGCTTGCCATACATAAATACTTTACATGATTTATTTCATTAAACCATTGTGGTTCTACTGAAGGTGCTTAATGAATCGGAATATCCTTTTACTGGTAAGAAAACTTCAGTCCCAGAGAGGTTAAGTAATTTACCCAGAGTCCTGACATCCAGTAAATGGTAAGAGTCAGCATCTGAACCTGTGTAGAACTGGAGCTCTTAAAATTCTACTCACCACTGGATGAGTTTAAAGCTGGTGTTCTGGTTTTAGCAGTAGGTGTTTTTGTGCTGGTCCTGAAATAGATAAATGTGACTATGGAATTCTAATACACTCATTTTATTGCCTTGCCAGTAGCTAAAATTCTTTTCTGAGAACCTAAGGGCTGTTAAAGCAGCTTCTTTACAAGGAGAGTGACAGGGCCTTTTTGTTGTTTTTTAAGTTTTCTTTGTCATTTTACTCATGACTCTTTTAAAACCTTTGTAAAGTTTTAAAATTTTATAAAATCTTTTTAAGATCTTCATTCTTTTAGGCACTTATTTTCATATGAGCATGGTGTGTTTTTATAAGAATCTGCCCATTTTGTCTTTGACCTGCCTGATGTTGGTTTGTGACCTCTGAAGCTGGATTGTGGTCTGTTGTCTATCATTTGCCCCATTATCCTTGGCCTAGCCTTTTTTTTGATAAGTTGCATGTAGAATGGCAGTCACCTTAATTGCTACCCTAGCTGCACATTAACTTCGGGCACCACAGAAATTCCTTTTCCTTGTCTTTTTTGTTTTGTTGTTACTTGTTGATTTTATTAATTTGTCTCAAATAAATGTCAGTTCTTTCTCATTAAGGAAAATATTTTTAACTAGTTTCAAAAATTTCTGTTTTCTGTATTTATATGACCCTGGGTTCATCATAAAATTTTTATATTGAAATTTTTAGTCTTTATTAGGTCTGTGTCAGTTTTCTGAAAATCTGAAGTCTCCCATTTCATCTTCCTCTCTGTATTCTGTGTATTAGGCCTTATGGTAGTGAAAGTAGTAACAAAGAGATCCCAAAATGTGATGGTTCTGATAAAGCATATTTCTCACCACTTAAAGTGTCCTATACTGTTCATAGAGTCTTTCAAAGACCTGGGCTCTGATTTTGCCATTTTCAAAACATGGCTTCTGAGATAACTCAGTTGCTTTCATTTTAGCCCCTGAAGGAATGGCCTTTTGAAATCTAAGCCATAAGTTGTATCGCTTCTCATGTTCTTTTGACTGTAGGTTGATCACAGGAATACATAAAGCCTTAAGAGGCATTGGGAAATGTAGTCTCTACTTGAGAAGCAAGGTCTAGTTATGCAAGGAGAGAATAGATTTTAGTGCAACATCCTGATAGGTGAGTAAAGGTTGTGGGCTGAGGTTGGAGTAGAATTAAGAAGCAAAAATTGTACAGACTACAGGAAACCAAATAGAGGGTTTTGAAGCTAGTTTAAATCATTATTAGCTGTCATTTTAAAAAAACTGTTAATTTACTGAAGATCAGCATGCCGTCATTGAGCCAAACACTCTTCTGAGTACACTAGACTATTGCTTTGTGTCTAATGAAAGATTTGGATAAGTAGAAAATTATAAAATATGATGAATAGTATTTCTGAGACAAATTAAGGAGGCTTTGAGAATACTCAAAATGATGTTTAAGCTGAGAGCTGAAAGATGAGTACAGATTGGTGTGTAGAGGAGGAGAGTATTAGAGACAGGAAGTATATGCACACACACATACACGCAAGCCTGGAAGCATGGTATTCTTTAAACAATTTATTGTGTATGGTAAGCGGGAGTGGTGAACAAGGGCTGAGAGGAGATGAAGTGGACCAGATCATAGAAGAGCCCAGACAATTTAAAGAGTTTCTCTTTTTTTAAGACTATGATGAGCCACTAGAAAGTTTTAAATAAGGAAATGAAACTCATAGTTCAGGTTGGCTTGGAGAAGGAGAAATCAGAGGCAGGCACAGGGGTAAAATCTCATTTGGGTGAGATACTCTGATTAAGATTGAGCAACGGGAAAGAAAAGTGGAAAGGTTATGACCTGAAACAGGCAGTTAATAAAACTTGGTATCAATAATGAGGGAAAGAGAGGAGTTGAAGATAATAAGTGGTGACATAGGACCAAGTAGGCTACAGAGCGTGAGAGTGTGTGCCTGCGCGCGCACACAGGAGACGTGGTTAGGTGGACTATTGTTGGATAGTCGCTAAGTTGTATCCGAGTCTTTTGTGACCTCATGGACTATAGCCCGCCAGGCTTCTCTGTCCGTGGGATTTCCCAGGCAACTGCAGTGGGTTGCCATTTCCTTCTCTGGGGGATCTTCCTGACACAGGGATCAAACCTGCATCTCTTTCATTGGCAGGTGGATTCTTTACCACTGAGCCACCAGTACCGTAGTTAGACTATATCCAAACCTAGCACATGTGACAAATTAAGATGGCCTCTGCCTATATCAAGATATTATATAGCCCAAGATCTATCCCCCTGTAGATGATAGAAAATACTGTTTTTATTGTTGGTGGAAGGTGTAGGGCCCAAAGAAACTGCTCTTTTTTTTAAAAAAAATTAAAGGCTAGTTGATATATTAGTTTCAGGTATACAACGTAATGATTTGATATTTGTATATATTGTGAAATGGTCATTATACTAAGTCTAGCTAACATCTATCACCATACATAGCTGCAGAATTCTTTTTTTTCTTGTGATGAGAACTTTTAAGATCTAGCAGCTGTCAAATATGCAACTGTTGTTTAGTCGCTATGTTGTGTCCCACTCTGCCCACCTGGCTCCTCTGTCTGTGGGATTTTCCAGACAAGAATACTGCAGTGGGTTGCCATTTCCTTCTGTAGAGGATCTTCCTGACCCAGGGATTGAACCCGTGTCTCCTGCGTTGGCAGGCAGATTCTTTACCACTGAGCCGCCAGTACAGTAGTAATAGCTATTGTCGCCATGTTGCACATTGTATCTCCATGAATTACTAATTTTATAACCTGAAGTTTGTACCTTTTGACTCCACTTTTCCATTTAGCAGACACCCTACCTGACCACCAGTCTGTTGCATACCATCTGTTCTCTGTAAGCTTGGTTTTGGTTTTACAGATTCCATTTAAAGCTGAGATCATACACTATTTGTCTTTGTTTGACTTATTTCACCTGGCATAATACCCCAAGGAGTCATCCATTGTTGTTGCAGATGGCAAGAAATTCTTTTTTATGATTGAATGATATTTCTGTATATAGATAAACATAGATATCTATTTCAATATATCGTGTTTTCTTCATCTGTTCTATTGATGAACTCTTAGGTTGTTTCCATATCTTGGCCATTGTAAATAATGCTGCAAAGAACATGGGAGTGCTGGTGTTTTCATTTTCTTTGGATAAATACCCAGCGTGGATTTGTGAGATCACATGATAGTTTCTATTTTTAATATTTTGAGGAACCTCTGTAGTATTTTCCATAGTGGCTGCGCCAATTTACATTCCCACTGACAGTACCCAAGGGTTCCTTTTCTCCACATCCTCTCCAATGCTTGTTATTTCTTGTCCTTTTGGTAATAGCCATCCTAACAGGTGTGAGGACCACTTTTGAACATGAAGAATTTATTATATTTTAGGTTAAAGTAAGCCATTTTAATTAGTCCTTTCCCTAACTTTCAACTGGCCTAATAAATTCAACAACCTTAGTAATATTTGAACATCTCCTCTACAGTGTATTAAGAGCAGCTCATGTGATGAACAAGACACAAGTCCCTTTCCTCTAGGAACCCATACTAAAGAACAAAACCTTTGATACGTAGAACATAAACCATGTAATGCTATTTTTTTTGTTCTGAATTAATATTTTAACATGCTTTATCTCTCAACTTAGCTACTTAATTTTAGCACAGAGCCAGTGAAACTCCAACCCATCTGCTTAGTCCAAGCTCTTCAGGCTTGTTTTTAGAGGAATTTCGACAGAAAAACTGGTTATTGTGCTTATTCTCTATCAGTTCAGAAGTACCAGATAATCCTGTAATAAGCCATAGTGGAAAAAAATATGAAAAAGTATGTATGTATAACTAAATCACTTTGTTGTACACCAGCAATCAGCACAACATTGTAAATCAACAATACTTCAATAGAAAGTAAATTTAAAAGTATCAGATAACAGGTCATTCATAAGTTGTGATGACTCTCAATTTTAAATCATGTTCAGGGCTGCTTACATGGCTGTTGTGCTCCCTGTGTCACATCAGTTCAGTTCAAGTTCAGTCCCTCAGTCGTGTCTGACTCTTTGCGACCCCATGAACTGCAGCACACCAGGCCTCCCTGTTCTTCACCAACTCCCCGAGTCCACCCAAATCCATGTCCATTGAGTCGGTGATACCATCCAACCATCTCATCCTCTGTTGTCACCTTCTCCTCCTGCCCATATTCTTTCCCAGCATCAGGGTATTTTCAAATGAGTCAGCTCTTTGCATCAGGTGGCCAAAGTATTGGAGTTTCAGGTTCAACATCAGTCCTTCCAATGAACACCCAGGATGTTAGGATGGATTGGTTGGATCTCCTTGCAGTCCAAGGGACTCTCAGGAGTCTTCTCCAATACCACAGTTCAAAATCATCAATTCTTCAGCTCTCAGCTTTCTACATAGTCCAACTCTCACATCCATACATGACTACTGGAAAAACCATAGCCTTGACTAGATGGACCTTTGTTGACAAAGTGATGTCTCTGCTTTTTAATCTGCTGTCTAGGTTAGTCATAACTTTCCTTCCAAGGAGTAAGAGTCTTTTAATTTCATGGCTGCAGTGATTTTGGAGCCCAGAAAAATAAAGTCAGCCACTGTTTCCCCATCTATTTGCCATGAAGTGATGGGACCGGATGCCATGATCTTAGTTTTCTGAATGTTGAGCTTTAAGCCAATTTTTTCACTCTCCTCTTTCACTTTCATTAAGAGGCCCTTTAGTTCTTCACTTTCTGCCATAAGGGTGGTATCATCTGCATATCTGAGGTTATTGATATTTCTCCCAGCAATCTTGATTCCAGCTTGTGCTCCTTCCAGCCCAGCATTTCTCATGATGTACTCTGCATATAAGTTAAATAAGCAGGGTGACAATATACAGCCTTGATGTACTCCTTTTCCTATTTGGAACCAGTCTGTTGTTCCATGTCCAGTTCTAACTGTTGCTTCCTGACATGCATACAGGTTTCTTAAGAGGTAGGGTCAGGTGGTCTGGTATTCTCATCTCTTTCAGAATTGTCCACAGTTTATTGTGAGCCACACACTCAAAGGCTTTGGCATAGTCAATCAAGCAGAAATAGATGTTTTTCTGGAACTCTCTTGCTTTTTCGATGATCCATTGGATGTTGGCAATTTGATCTCTGGTTCCTCTGCCTTTTCTAAAACCAGCTGGAACGTCTGGAAGTTGAACAGTTCTTTGAAGACCTACAAAACCTTCTAGAACTAACACCCAAAGAAGATAGCCTTTTCATTATAGGGGACTGTAATGCAAAAGTAGGAAATATCAAGAAACACCTGAGTAACAGGCAAATTTGGCCTTGGAGTACAGAATGAAGCAGGGCAAAGGCTACTAGAGTTCTGCCAAGAGAACACACTGGTCATAGCAAACACTCTCTTCCAACAGCACAAGAGAAGACTCTACACATGGACATCAGCAGATGGTCAACACTGAAATCAGATTGATTATATTCTTTGCAGCCAAAGATGAAGAAGCTCTATATAGTCAGCAAAAACAAGACTGAGAGCTGACCGTGGCTCAGATCATGAACTCCTTATTGCCAAATTCAGACTTAAATTGAAGAAAGTAGAGAAAACCACTAGACCATTTAGGTATAACCTAAATCAAATCCCTATGACTATACAGTAGAAGTGAGAAATAGATTTAAGGGACTAGATCTGATAGAGTGTCTGATGAATTATGGATGGAGGTTCGTGACATTGTACAGGAGACAGAAATCAAAACCATCCCCAAGAAAAAGAAATGCAAAAAAGCAAAATGGCTGTCTGAGAAGGCCTTATAAATGGCTGTGAAAAGAAGGGAATCAAAAAGCAAAGGAGAAAAGAAAAGATATACCCATTTGAATCCAGAGTTCCAAAGAACAGCAAGGAGAGATAAGAAAGCCTTCCTCAGTGATCAATGCAAAGAAAAAGAGGAAAACAGCAGATTGGGAAAGACTAGAGATTTCCTCAAGAAAATCAGAGATACCAAGGGAACATTTCATGCAAAGATGTGCTCCATAAAGAACAGAAATGGTAGGGAACTAACAGAAGCAGAAGATATTAAGAAGAGGTGGCAAGAATACACAGAAGAACTGTACAAAAAAGATCTTCATGACCCAGATAATCACGATGGTGTGATGACTCACCTAGAGCCAGACATCCTGGAATGCGAAGTCAGGTGGGCCTTACGAAGCATCACTACGAACAAAGCTAGTGGAGGTGATGGAATTCCAGTCGAGGTATTTCAAATCCTGAAAGTTGATGCTGTGAAAGTGCTGCACTCAATATGCCAGCAAATTTGGAAAACTCAGCCATGCCACAGGACTGGAAAAGGTCAGTTTTCATTCCAATCCCAAAGAAAGGCAATGCCAAAGAATGCTCAAACTACCTGTGTCACATAAACAAATAATAACTACAAAGTGTTATGCATCTTCCCTATGCCAGGTGCAGAATGACTGATAGCTGAAACTGATGATTTTTTTTTTTTTGGAGTAGTTATGGACCTATAACAAAAACAGCACACAAACAAGAAGAGTTTGTAAAACGTCTGTTTATTTATTTTTTTAAAATTTTGTTGGGGCTTCCCTGGTGGTTCAGTGGTTAAGAACCACCCTCCAATGAAGTGGGTGTGGGCTTGATTCTTGATTGGAGAGCTAAGATCCCATATGCCATAGGGCAGCTAAGCGCACCCGCTGCAACTACTGAGCCTGAGAACACACCTGGCAAGCCTATGCACCACGGTTAGAGAGAAGCCCTCACTGCAATGAAATATCCTGTGTGCCACAACTAAGACCTGACACAACCATAAATACATAATTTGTTAAAAAATTTTTTGAAATTACAAACTTAGACAAAACAGTAAAAATAAGAGTATAATCACTGTCCATGTGGCTGTCAACAAACTTTAGTAATTAAAAATTCGGGACCTATTTTTTTTTTTAAATCTGTATCCTACCCACTCTCTTTCCCCCTCAATTATACTGAAGCAAGTTCTCCAAATCATGTCTTCCTAAAATATTTCAATACATATATCTAAAACTGATATAAAACACATATGCATGATAGCATTATTACACTTTAATAATTCCTAGATATCACCAAATATCCAAATAGTGTTAAAATTGTACTAATTTGGGAATTTTCTGTTGGTTCAGTTTGTAGGACTCAGGACTTCCACTGCATAGGGCCCAGGTTCAGTTCCTGGTTGGGGAACTAACATCCTACAAGCTACATAGGACAGCCAAAAAAAAATTTTTGTCTTAATTTTCCAATAATTATTTAAAAAATTATTTAATTGCTGTCTCTTTATTGAAGTATAATTTACCTATCAAAACATTTCACCCATTTTCAGTATACAGTTCACCCATTTTAAGTACACTTATAGAGAAGTAAAGAATGATTTTGATGCTATCTTTGAAGTTTTGCACTGGATTTTTAAAACTTTTTATCTTATATTGGAGTATAGCCAATTAACAATAGTGTTATAGTTTACAGCAAAGAGACTCAGCTGTACATATACATGTATCCATTCTCCTCCAAACTCCTCTCCCATCCAGGCGGCCACATGACATTGAGCAAAGTTCCTTCTGCTATATAGAAGACCTTTTTGGTTATCTATTTTAAATATAGCAGTGTGTACATGTTGATCCCAAACTTCCTATCATTCACCCACTGGCAACCATAAGTTCATTCTTAAGTCTGTGAATCTGTTTCTATTCTGTAAAGAAATTAATTTGTATAATTTCTTTTTAGATTCTGCATATAAGGGATGTCATATGATATTTTTCCTTCTCTTTCTGACTGACTTTACTCAGTATGACAATCTCTAGGTCCGTCCATGTTGCTGCAAATGGCATTATTTCATTCTTTTTAATGGCTGAGTAATATTCCATTGTGTATAAGTACCACATCGTCTTTATCCATTCCTCTGTCCGTGACATTTAGGTTGCTTCCATGTCTTGGGTGTTGTAAACAGTGCTTCAATGTACACTGGGATGCGTGTATCCTTTTAGATCATGTTTTTCTCTGGATATATGCCCAGAATTGGGGTTGCAAGGTTATACAGTAGCTCTATTTTTAGTTTTTAAAGGACCTACCATACTGTTCCCCATAGTGGCTATACCAATGTACATTCCCATCAATAGTGTAGCAGGGTTCCCTTTTCTCCACACCCTCTCCAGCATTGATCATTTGTAGATTTTTTTTTGATGAGGGCTATTCTAACCTGTGTGACACAGTACCTCATAGTTTTGATTTGCATTTCTCTAATATAATTAGTAATGTTGAGCATCTTTTCATGTGCTTCTTGGCTATCTGTCTTTGGAGAAATGTCTCTTTAGATCTCCTGCCCAGTTTTTAATTGGATTGTTTGTTTTTTGATATTGAAGTGCATGAGCTGTTTGTATATTTTGGAGATTAATCCCTTTTTGGTCACTTTGCAGATATTTTCTCCCATTCTGTGGATTGTCTTTCTGTTTTGTTTATGATTTCCTTTGCTGTGCAAAACCTTTTCAGTTTAATTAGGTCTCATTTGTTTATTTTTGGTTTTATTTTCATTACTCTAGAAGGTGGAGCAAGATGTTGCTGTGGTTTATATCAAAGAGTGTTCTGCTTTTGTTTTTAATAACTTTGTTTTTAATTTAACTTAATGTAATTTAAATTTTTTGGCTGTGCCATGCAGCATGTGGGATTTTAGTTCCCTCACCAGGAATGAAACATGTGCCCCCTGCAGTGGAAGCACAGAGTCCTAACCAGTGGGCCTCCAGGCAAGTCTTGGAATAACTTAAAATGGAGTAAAATCTGAAATATTGAATCACTATGTTGTGCACCTGAAACTAAGATAATGTAAAGCAACTACACTTCAATTAAAAACAAAAGCAGTCTATGGCCATACCACCCTGAACGCACCTAATCACATCTGATCTCGAAAGCTAAGTAGTGCTGGGCCTGGTTAGCACTTGGATGGGAGATCACATGGGAATACCGGACACTGTAGGCTAATAATAAAAAAAAAGCAAACAAAGAAACCATACTTATTTGCAGATCAGTAGTGAAGAGTGAACTCTTTAAAGGAGTCTGTTAAAAGTTCCTTTATTCCATTTTAGCAACAGAGGGTGATCTTGCGGTCTTCCCTGGTCGCTTGCTGAGGGTACTGGAGACTTCCGAGCCCTGCATTCTCAGTATTGATTGGCTGCTTTGACCTAAATAAGCCTCACTGTAGAGATAGCGGGACCTAACCTGGTTGATAGCATAGTAAGAACACCTAGTTCATGAAATGATAAGGAAACTAGTTAGTCATGATTTCTCTACTTCCAAACAGAAACAGAATCATTGACATAATTTTGATCCATTAAAAGTTTAAAAAGCTTTTTTTTTAAAGTAAGTATGAACTCATGGATTCTAATGTATCATGCATCTCCTTCTATTGAAATTACTCATTTTTATGCTCAACTTGTTCCATCTTTGGCTGGTAGGAGCTAGTTTGACTCCTCAATCATTTTGGCATAACCCTAGTGTTCTTCATCTATTTTCTTGCATTTCGGTGTGACAAGATGTCCTAGACTCACAAAAAGAGATCTTTTGACTTAGCAAGGCAATTTAGGGAAGCGATGTGTTGTACCTTGAATTTTAGGATGTATGGTTTTGAAAGAATTTTCTTCGTTTTCCAGAATTGCTATTTTACAAAGTATTTAAACTGAAAGAATCCTTACAATGATACAATTACTTAAAAACTTTTTTTTTAGTAAACAAAGGATATTTAAAGAAAGACAGGTGGAATGAGCAAAGAAAACAGGACACTAGCTTGAAGTACAACATCTGGCTTGAGATCTGTTCCCAGTAAATTTTAGATTCTAGGGTATCCTTTTGAGCAAACTTCAGAAGTGTGAATGAAATATGGCTAAGCATATTACTTTTGTTTTCAAATTATAGTCCTCCGCACACAGATGTCTTACCATACAATTGCCAGTTTCCTGCTCTCCTAAAGCATCCTCTAAATGTTTTTCTCTCTCCCCTTCACTTCTGCCACATCACCAGACATCAGCTTCTCAGTGAGAAGTATTTGGATACAGATTTGTTCTCTTTTTGACAAAGTAACATTTTTTATTGCAATTTGCTTACATGAAGCTAGATATTGTTGATCTAGCCTTTGTGAAAAGTTTGAACCTTGATTTGGAATAGATACAGTGACTACTGGTAAAGTGTTATTCCAAGGCACTCACTGCCTATTTCAGTAACTTATTTATTTTATCTTCCTAGTTTGGTATTTGTAATATGTTACTTTTCTCTTCCTTTCTATGTTTGTAGCAAAACACATTGGATTTAGGGATAGACCTGGGTTTGAGTCTCTGAACATCCAGTTGTTGCTTATTCTTTCTAAGCCTCAGAAATGGGTTTGTAGTGAGAATTAAATGAGAATAATGCATTTGGGTAATTGGCATCCCGACAGTTTAATTTGGGGTTCAAATTCAAGCTCTGTCATTTAATGTGTGAACTTAGGCTACTTACTCTTTTATTTTCATTTAAAAAATGTATATCATGTCTATGTTAGGGATATTGCAAGAATAATATGGGAAATGTGACCAAACTAAAATATTTAACCTACCACCTGACACATTTTGGTATGAGAATTTTAACTTTTGTTATACATTCTGAAAGGCCTTTTAACATGAAAATGTCTTAATAAAATGAAAGAAGATGCTGGATATTTTAATTTGTAAAACATGCCCATTGATTTGGGTATTTTATTATTTGAATCAGCAGAACATCAGGCAATATCCTAAGATAGTCCTTTAATTTTCATGATATCTGAAGGTTATCTGGAATGGTGAATGGATCAGAGAAAGAAAAAGAACATCAATTGATGCACAGTTGTTTTTGTTTGTTTGTTTGTTTTGCCACACAGCTTTAGGGATCTTATTTTCCCTACCAGGGATCAAACCTGCAACCTCAGCTGTGAAAGCATGGAGTCCTAACCTCTGGACCACCAGGGAATTCCCTATACAGTTATTCTTGCTTGGAAGACTTGGCTGTAAGGATACTTTGAAAACTTGAATGATTTTACCTTCCTTCCTAAGAACTGCATGTACTGTTTTTTTTTGTTTGTTTGCTTTTTTAAAGATGGAAATATAGTAATTGATGTACAATACTGTATAAGGTTCAAGTGTACAACATAGTAATTCACAATTTTTAAAGGTTATACTCCATTTATAGTTATTATAAAATATTGGCTATCTTCCCTGTTTTGTACAGTATGTCCTGTAGCTTATTTTATACTAGTTTGTACCTCTTAAGTCCCTACCCCTATTGTGCCCTTCTCTCCTCCCCTCCTCACTGATAACCACTAGTTTGTACTATTTGTGACTCTCTTTTTAGATTCCACATATAAATGACAGCATATGATATTTATTTTTCTTTGTCTGACATATTTCACTTAGCATAATACCCTTCAAATCCATCCATCTTGTTGCAAACCACAGAATTTCATTCTTTTTTAGGGCTTTTTTTTTTTAAGTATTCCATTATATACATATACACTGCATCTTCTTTCTCCATTTGTCTATTGATGGACACTTAGGTTGCTTCTTTATCTTGGCAACTATAAATAATACTGCTAGGAACTTTGAGGGGCATGTATCTTTTCAAATTAGTGTTTTTGTTTTTTTCAGATATATATCCAAGAGTGGAATTGCAGTGTCATATGATAGTTCTATTTCTAGTTTTTTGAGAAACTTCCATACTGTTTTCCACAGTGGCTGCTCCAGTTTACATTCCCATCAATAGTGTATGAGTGTTCTCTCTACATCCTTGCCAACATTTGTGATCTTTTTGATGACAGCCATCCTGTCAGGTGTGGGGTGATATCTCATTGTGATTTCAATTTGCATTTCTTTGATGATTAATGATGTTCATGTGCCTGTTGGTCATCAGATGTCTTTGCAGAAATGTTTGTTCATGTCTTCTGTCCATTTTTTAATTGGATTGTTTGTTTCTTGATGTTGAGTTCTATGAACTGTTTTTATATTTGGGATATTAATCCCTTATCAGGCATATCATAAGCAAATATTTTCTCCGATCAGTAGATTGCTGATGGTTTTCTTTACTGAGCAAAAGTTTTTAAGTCTAATTAGGTCCCATTTGTTTATTTTTTCTACTTTAAGAGATAGATCCTAAAAATATTGCAAAAAAATAAAAAATAAAAAAATAAAAATATTGCTATGGTTTATGTCACAGAGTTTTTTTTAGCATGTGCCATTTTTAAAACAAAAGATATATAGCCTGTTGCCTTTTGTTCGTTTGTTTGTTTGTGCCATGTGGTTTGTAGGATCTTAGTTCCTTGTCCAGAAATTGAACCCAAGGCCACGGTACTAAAAACCCTGAATCTAAAAACCCTTGGACTGCCAGGAAACCCCCTGTCCATTTTTATAGTCACCATTTTGATGTCAGTTTTTTAAAAAAAAATTATTTATTTTAATTGGAGGCTAATTACTTTACAATATTGTAGTGGTTTTTGCCATACATTGACATGAATCAGCCATGGGTTTACATGTGTTCCCCATCCTGAACCTCCCTCCCACCTCCCTCCCCATCATATTCCTCTGGGTCATCCCAGTGCAGCAGCTCTGAGCACCCTGTTTCATGCATCAAACCTGGACTGGTGATCTATTTCACATATGATAATATACATGTTTCAGTGCTATTCTCTAAGATCATCCCACCCTTGCCTTCTCCCACAGAGTCCAAAAGACTGTTCTATACATCTGTGTCTCTTTTGCTGTCTCACATATAGGGTTACCATTACCATCTTTCTAAATTCTGTATATATGTGTTAGTATACTGTACTGGTGTTTTTCTTTCTGGCTTACTTCACTCTGTATAATAGGCTGCAGTTTCATCCACCTCATTAGAACTGATTTGAATGTATTCTTTTTAATACATTGTATTAATTAATACATTAGTAATACATTATTTTATACATTATTTAATACAATAATATTCTTTGTAATATTCCATTGTGTATATGTACTACAGCTTTCTTATCCATTCATCTGCTGATGGACATCTAGGTTGCTTCCATGTCCTGGCTATTATAAAACAGCGCTGCGATGAACATTGGGGTACATGTGTCTCTTCCAGTTCTGGTTTCCTCAGTGTGTATGCCCAGCAGTGGGATTGCTGGGTCATATGGCAGTTCTATTTCCAGTTTTTTAAGGAATCTCCACACTGTTCTCCATAGTGGCCTACTAGTTTGCATTCCCACCAACAGTGTAAGAGGGTTCCCTCTCCAGCATTTATTGGTTGTAGATTTTGGATAGCAATTTTTGATTCTGTTGATGTCAGTTTTAATATTTTGAAGATAGTATTAGTGAATCAGTATCTCCAAATGCTACACTGGGTATAGTATCAAATGCAGTAAGTTGAATCATAATTTATGGATTTCTTTATTGCTTGAAGATTTGGCATTTCCTAAACAGAACCCCTCAAATGTGCTGTAAGCTCAAGTACATCTGAAAAAAATTAGATTCAATGAGTTGAAAGGGGAATGAAGAACATATTAGATAAATAGGTAATTGACCATTAGGTAATGGCTTGGATAGGTATTTTGTATGTTATTTTCTTATTATTTATAATATCATCAAGTATTAATATTATAGAAATTCACACCTTATTAGTTGTGATAAGCCAGCTTCCAAAATGGCTCCTAGAGATCCTCACCTTCTGGCATTTATGTCCTTGTGTAGTCCCATCCTACACCCACATGGTAAGCTGTATAGCCAACAGGATATTACAGAAATGATGTGTGATTTCAGAGTCTAGGATATGAAGGACTGCAGCTGTATCATTGTTCTTTTGGATTACTTGGTCTGGGGGAAGCCATCTGTCATGTCATTAGAACATAGAAACTGTCCTATGGAGAGATCCACATGATTAGGAACTGAGCCTTCTTGCCAACAGTCGTCAAGTTGCCATCTTGGAAGCGGATCTTCCAGCCACAGTCAAGCCCATAAATAACCGTAGCCCAAGCCAGCATCCTGACTGCAACTGTATGACAGATCTTGAACCAGAACGGCCCAGCTAAGCCCTTTCTGAATTCCCCACCCACATAAATGGTATGATATGATAAATGGTTATTACTATTTTAAGACAAAGTTTTAGGGAATTTGTTATGCAACATTAGATAATCAATACACTGATTATAAATGATTGTTACGTTATACTAAGTGATCATGTACATAAGGAATAGCCAACTTATAAGGTTTCCCTTTCAAATTAATATTAGGACTCAACTATACTGATAAGGACATTAGCAACTATCATCATCTTCAACTAACTCCCCCCCCACCCCAGTCTTTCCATCACACAAGCCTGGCAAAACACTAACTCTGACCTAACATTGGCTCCCTTTTACTTCAGGGCTGCTAAATGCTATTGGAAAAAAAATGCTTAACTGTGCCAGCTGCCATTACAAATTCCTGCTTTGCAACCACAGCTGGATCCCCAACACTATCCTAGTAGTATCCTTAGTCAGCTCTCATGGCATTTTATTTAGGTTATTTCAGATTTCCACTCTCCATTCTCCTTAGATATTTAGGCATTACCACAGGCTTGCTCTCTCTCAGCAGATCACGTTTCTTCTTACAGAGAAAATAGCTTATCTGCATCCATCCTCTCCTCCAATTACGATAAAGGAGGTATTCCTCTTACTGTCTCTAGTTTATCCTTTGGCTCCCACCCTACTTTCTTCTCAAAAATTACCCTCCTATACCTTAATGCTCTCTCAATAGGATCCTTCTTGTTAGCTTCGAAACAGTCAGTTTAGTTAAATCTAATATTTATGTATATGAGATCTTATGAAGTATTGGTTAACAGTGTAATAACATTTGAAATGGGTTCCTGATTCTATAGCAATGTAAAAAGTTTTGAATTCAGATTAATATTCTGGCCTCAGCTCTGTCAGAAACTCCCTATATGACACTGAGCAGTTTTCTCTGTGCTTTAGTTACCTAATGAGTCAAATAAGAATGATATCTCTGGGAGAAAGCCTTCTGAGTAAAATCGTAAATGCCAAGGGCTTAGTACCCAGGTCAGAAATGCAGAGGTTTTCCGGTTTTTACATTTGAGTTTATGCTTGTGATCATGCCAGGCAGCATTTCATGTACAACAAAGTAAAGCATGATTCTGATTATGAATGAAACTCAGGGTATGTGCCCTGAATAGATAAATGGGGAAAAAGAGACTGTGATTAAAACAAATATATATATATATGGCTGTGCTGGGTCTTTGTTGCTGCAAGAGGGATCTTTTAGTTACTGTATGAGGGATCTTTAGTTTTGAACTCTTAGTTGTAGCATGTAAGATCTATTTTCCTGACCAGGGATGGAACCTAGGTCTTCTGCCTTGGGAATGGGGAGTGTTAGCCACTGGAGCACCAGGCAAGTCCTTTTTTTTTCCTCTTTTTTAAATGAGTTTCCTTAACTAATATACATTGCCTGATCTAACCTGTGCTTCAGGACGTAACTCTCTTGTATATCTTGGGAGGCTACTTAATTATTGATGGAGCTCAGTTTAATCTCCTTTTGTTATAACTGCAAAGAATATCCAGTATTGATGAAATAATAATGAGTACATTGGGTCATCTTAAGTCCATCAAAATATAACATCAAAATGATAAAGCAGGAAAGGAGCTTGGAAGAATAACTATGTGAATACATGCCCAAAGCACTAATTTATTAATTAAATATTCTCTTCAGATGAAAGGTATTACATTATAAAATAACATGATTCAATTATCTATTCTATTTTAAAAAATCAGCCAGGAAATTCCCTGGTGGTTCCATGGTTAGGGTTACCTGCTTCCATTGCAGGGGTCATAGGTTCCAGGCCCAGTTAGGTAACTAAGATCCTGTATACTGCACAGTGAGGCCAAAAAAAAAAATCACCAAAACTTAGTGACTTAAGACAATTTTTGAATCTGTTTCAGTGGGTCAGGAATTTGGAAACAGCTCTAACTGTACATCTCTGGCTACAGTCTCTCAGGCAGTAGCAGTCCACTGATGGCCAAGGCTGGAACAGAGTGGGGCTGGGGTCAGCTGATGGTGGTGGGCCTCTCTCCTCATGAAGAGTCACAGCTTCTGTATGCAAGCTACCTTGAGCACAGCAGCCTCAGGACAGTCCATCTACTTACTCAGTGGCTCAGGTTCACCTGTGGAAGCTCCAGCAAAAAAGGATAAAGTTGTGTAGCCTCAGAAGTCATACAGGATCATTTCATAAACTGCCACATTCTCTTGGTTATATGTGAATCACAAGCCCACTCAGATTCAAGGGGAGGGGAACTAGGTTCTATCTATTGACGGGGTGGGTTTCCCTGGTTGCTTAGTGGTAAAGAACCCACCTTCCAATGTAGGAGATGTGGGTTCAATCCCTGGATCCGGAAGATCCCCTGCAGAAGGAAATGGCAACCCACTCCAGGATTCTTTTCTGGGAAATCCCATGGACAGAGGATTCTGGTGGGCTTCAGTCCTTGAGGTTGCAAAAGAGTCAGACATGACTTAGCGACTAAACAACAGCAAAAATTGGTGGGGCAGTGACAAAACTGCTTTGCACAAGAGCATGTGGGATGGGGAATATTTTTGTGGCAATCTTTAGAAAATATGCTTTGCCACAGTGATCTTGTTGTTCAGTTGCTAACTCGTGTCCAGCTCTTTGTGACCCCATGGACTGTAGCACACCAGGCTTCCCTGTCCTTCACCATCTCCTAGAGTTTGCTCAAACTCATGTCCATTGAATCGATGATGCCATCCAACTGTCTCTTCTTCTGTCGCCTCTTCTCCTTCTGCCCTCAAGCATTCCCAGCACCAGGGTCTTTTCCAGTGAGTTGGCTGTTCACATCAGATGGCCAGAGTACTGGAGCTTCAACTTCAGCATCAGTCCTTTCCTTTAGGATTGACTGGTTTGATCTTGCAGTACAAGGGATTCTCAAGAGTCTTCTCCAGCACCACAGTTCGAAAGCATCAATTCTTTGGAGCTCAGCCTTCTCTGTGGTAATC
Organism: Antilocapra americana; assembly: GCA_007570785.1. Lineage (NCBI taxonomy): Eukaryota > Metazoa > Chordata > Mammalia > Artiodactyla > Antilocapridae > Antilocapra > Antilocapra americana. Next base: position 5,396,447 of record ML661896.1, on the reverse strand, counting down.
TAAATGAAAGCAAATACTTGTCTTTTGATGAAGGAGAGGGAGGGGGAGAGAAAAAGAGGTCCTCATGACTCACCAGACTAAAATAATTTAGACAAACCCATCAAGGGGGACGGGCTTCCCTGGTGACTCATATGGTAAAGAATCTGCCTGCAATGTGAGAGACCTGGGTTCGATCCCTGAGTTGTGAAGATCCCCTGGAGGTGGGCATGGCAACCCACTCCAGTATTCTTGCCTGGAGTATCCCCATGGACAGAGGATCCTGGTGGGCTATCATCCATGGGGTCGCAATGAGTTGGACACAACTGAGTGACTAAGCATACATCAAGGGGTACAAAGTGAAGGAAAGTTACATGGCTCAAAATAGCCTGGAGTTAAAACTCCCCTCTGAGTCCTCCCCAACATTCCATGCAAAACAAAGAACTCTCTCACAGAAGGAAAAAAATGGACATTAAGGCTGATTATGCCCAGCTCCCAGCCGGTCCAGCCTCTGACCATCTCCAGAATTCCTTGCCCTAGCTGTTTAAGAGATAGCTACTCCTAACAACCTTGGAGAATAGGCCCCCTTAAGACAGTAGATTTCCACATATATGCCTATATATACTTACTCTTTCCTTGGGTTAGTGCAGCAGCTTACTAATCTGACTGCTGCCCCTTCTCCCCTCATTAAAGTTGATCTGCTCTGTTCCCGTAAAGTGCTGGTCTCGTTCTTTTTCTGAACCTCGCCTTCTCTAACCCTTACCCTAAACAAAACACTGCGTGCAGGTGTGTAGTTGTGAGTAACAGTTTCTCCTTTCTTTTAAAATATTTATTTGGCTGCATCAGATCTTAGTTGTGGCATGTGAGATGTAGTTCCCTGGCCAGGGGTTGAACTCCCAGGCATTGGGAGCCTGGAGTTTTAGCCACTGGACCACAAGGGAAGTCCCAACAATTCCAAATAGTATCAGCCTCTTGTGTAAACAATCCCTGGGATGTATGGTGTTGGTGCATAAAGTTCTTCTCAGCCAAAGAAGATGATGTCAACTTTTTTACCTCGTAGGAAACAAAGTAAAACCTGTTTTAAACCTGAATGTTTTAAACTCTCACTGAAAATAAGTGCATGTGCCACCTGGTGGTGAGACAGTCAAATACACATTCTGTCCTGTTGGCTGTATATATTGCTGCTGCTGCTGCTGCTAAGTCGCTTCAGTCGTGTCTGACTCTGTGCAACCCCATAGACAGCAGCCTACCAGGCTCCGCTCTCCCTGGGATTCTCCATTCAAGAACACTGGAGTGGGTTGCCATTTCCTTCTCCAATGCATGAAAGTAAAAAGTGAAAGTGAAGTTGCTCAGTCATGTCTGACTCTTCGAAACCCCATGGACTGCAGCCTACCAGGGTTGTCCATCCATTGGACTTTCCAGGCAAGAGTACTGGAGTGGGTTACCATTGCCTTCTCCCGTATATATTGAGTTGTCATCAGAGATAGCATTTATTGTAAAACAAATCTAACATCTGGAAGTGCACGTGTTAAAACAAATAGCCAAAACACAAACACAGAGAAGGGAATAGGACATAATAAAAAGGAAAGAGTGTGTGGATGAACCAAATCAGCCTCCTTTTCATTAATCCTAAATTCTTTTAATCCTCTGTCCCATTAGCTTTTCATGCACCTTCAGATCCAGTAAGGAGTGTATGTTGTTGTTAGTTGCTAAGTCTATCCTACTCTTTGCCACCCCATGACTATGGCCCTCCTGGCTCCTCTGTCCATAGGCATTCCCAGTCAAGAATACTGGAGTGGGTTGCCATTGCCTTCTCCAAGGGATCTCCCTGCGGCAGGGATGGAACTGGAGTCTCCTGCACTGGCAGGTGGATTCTTTACCCCTGAGCCACTAGGGAAGCCCAAGGTTATGGGAGACAAGAAATTAAAGAAAATCTTTGCTACTACACTGTTGGGTGTAAGGTTGTTATTCCAAATGATGACTGCAGTGATCTAGTTTACAAATGTGCGCTCTTCCACCCATGTTGTCCATTGTCCCAGATCCTTCTGGACCCGCTAGAAAATTTACTATAGCAAAACTAGGGCAGCCTAGCATTGGTCGGTCTCTTATAGTGAAAAAAAATCAGTCGTTGCTTATGTGAAATTCTAAAATAGACATCCTGTGTTTTATCTGGCAACCTGGGAAGGGCAGCTAGAGATGTGAACCTCCACGAGCGCTCCAACAGGAGGCTTCTGGGCCTTTCTGGCCCGAGAAGGACGTGCTGGGCAGGGGCGCAGGGTGTGCTGCCAGCCGCCAGGCCGCACCAGGGTCAGGCAACTTGAAAAACAGCCCGGAGCCCCACGGAGCGAGCCAGAGCCGGCCGCCCGACTCCAAGATGGCGCCCCCGGCGGCTGCCAGCTGCCAAGATGGCGACGCGGGGCCGCGCCCGCGCTCCCGGCCTCTCCTCCCCCAGCCTCCCTCCGCCTGCGAGCGCGACCCGCGTCGCCGTGCGCCTGCTGCCCTTCGGCCTGGGTGTACGGGCCGGTTCCCGCCCCGCACCATGCTGCTCCTAGGCTGGTGGCAGGTTCTGCTGTGGATGCTGGGGTCTCCTGCCCGCGCCGAGGAGAGTGAGTACAGGCTGGGGCCTTGGGCGGCGGCGCGGAAGGCTGTGCGTGAAACGACCGACCAGGTGGTGGTCTACTGGGCGACGGTCTTCTGTCTGCGCGGAGGCCCCGGTCTGCGCGCCTCGCCTCTTCCTGGCGCCCTCTAGAGCGCCTCTCTCCACGTCGTCCCGACCTCTTTCCTCCGGGGGTCCGGGCTCGCGGTCCGAGGTGGGAGGGATGCCCCGACCGTGCACTAGTGCTTACGGAGGCGTACCCGCGTGTGCTGAGCACTTTATTATTAATGATAATCTTAACGAGTAGCTGACCTGTACCGTGTCGCAGAGTCGGACACGACTTAGCGACGAACCAACAACAGCCGTGCCTTTGGTAGGAGCCAGGAACTGTGCGTAGTACTTTCTATCATTTTCTCCTTTTGTCCTCCTACCGAGATACGTTCTGAGTATCCCTGTTTTACTGATGAAGATGCTGAGCTCAGAGAGGCTAAGTAATCTGCCTACATTTGTGCTTCTGGTAATTGGCAGAGCCTGCATCTCTCACTGCAAAGCCCACGATTAACTTTGCACCCTGCTGGACCACTTTCTTAAGAAGGTCATTTTTGCTCAGGTGCCTGTGTGAAGGATAGATGGGAACAACACAGCAGACACCCCGGGTAACCCGCTGCTTGCCAGATTATGCTTTTAGGACCTCCTCCGTGGGGGAAGGCAGCCACCTGGAGGCATGGCTGGGACTTACTTACTCTCATTGCTCTTTCTCCCCACTCCTCCAATTACAGTCCAGACCCTTTGACCTTGCTTGTTATTCAGAACTTACCAGGAATACGCGGGCTTGCCCGGTAGCGCTAGTGTGAAAGAACTTGCCTGCCAATGCAGGAGACAGAAGAGATGCAGGTTTAATCCCTGGGTGGGGAAGATCCCTTGGAGTAGGGCATGGCAATCTACTCCAATATTCTTGCTTGGAGAATCCCATGGACAGAGGAGCCTGGCGGGCTACAGTCCATTGGGTCGCAAAGAGTAGGACAGAACTGAAGCGACTTATCGTGCATGCATCAGAAATATGCAGGTCTTTCCTTTTGCAACAGTGTCCTGGAAAGAGGCAAGGCAACTGGCTTGCTGAGTTATGAAAAGTAATGAAAACACTCATTATATGCCAGGCAGTATCCTTAGCGCTTTTTGAGCATCATTTGTTATTTTTATTCAGAAGAACTTGTTTCCCTATCACAAAAATTGTATAACCGTACTGCCAACAGCAGCAGAGTCCGTAGGGTTACATCGATGGTGGAGAGTTCACTGGATATTTCCAATGTCCTGAAGGTCATAAAGGAGAAAAAAAGGAAAAGAAAAAGTACTCAAAACAAATCCAAACCCTATGATGACTTTGGGGAGAGATGCCGCATGACAGTTTCTGTCTTCTCTTATTCTGACTCAAAATTCTAACACTTTGCCTCACTCAGACTTCCTTTTGAGTTTCTGTAAGGGACATCTATATAGTTGTACATGAAGGCGATCAGGAGCACCAGATTCTCTTTTGTGCCCTGATTTTTTTTCTCTGGAGATTCTTTCAGGATGTTGGCATTCTCCATTTGCTTTAGGGGACCTGGAATGTTGGTTAGGTTCTGACAGAGCAGATCTCTACAGAGCTGGTGCATTTGAGAGTGGGATTGGCTCCCCAGTCTGCCACCTTTTCTTTTCCAGACTTTTAGCCTCTCTGGCTTCATCTCCTGCTCTCATCTTAAGAACAATCCAGTAATCATGTTGATTTTGACTTCTGATTATGTATTCAGTACATATTTATTAACCCAAGGCTACAGAAAGACTGCCATCCCCACCATCTTGGCAGAACTCCCTGTCCAGGCACCTAACCCCCTCCCTAGGTCAAAAAAGTGCTTGACCCACTTCTGTCAGGACCTGCCTTGCTTCCCAAACCCTGTACTCTGCTGTATCTAACTGTCACCTCTCCCTGCTTACCTGTTTTCCAATTAGTTTTATGTCCTTAAATTTATCTTATGTCCTAAAAACCAAATCCTGTCCCTTGGCCCTCTACCTGCCCATAACAACTACCTGCTCTTTCTTTTCCTTTTCAGAGCTAGATTTTCAGAAAGAATTGTGTATATTTATATTAATAGATTCCACATATAAGAAAGATTATACAGTATTTGTTTTTCTCTGATTTATTTTACTTAGCATAATGCCCTCAAGGAGATCCATCCATGTTATTGCAAATGGCAATATTAATGTGATATTAACATATTAATGTTAGTATGTGTGATGTATATATTATATTTTCTTTATCCATTCATTCATTGATTGCTTTCCTATCTTGGCTTTTGTAAATAATGCTGCAGTGAACATGGGGGTGCATATACCTTTTTGAGTAAGTGTTTTATTTTCTTTGGATAAATACTCAGAAGTGGAATTGCTGAATCACATGGTAGTTCTATTTTTTATTTTTTGAGGAACCTCCATACTGTTTTCCATAGAGACTGCACCAATTTACATTCCTATTGATAGTGCATAACGGCTCCCCTCTGTCCACACCCTTGCCAACATTTGTCATTTCTTGTCTTTTTGATAATAGCCAGTCTAACATGTATGAGGTGATATTTCATTGTGGTTTTGACTTACATTTTGATCTGTTTTTTTTTTAATATCTTGTGTTCTCTGCATCTACTTTTTAAATATGTAATGCAGTTGTTGCTGTTTTAATAGCCTTGTCTAATAATTCTGACAACCGTGCAAGTTCTGGGTCAGGTTTGATTATTCTCATTATGGATAATGAGAGTTTCCCTGCTTCTTTGCACGCCTGGTAATCTTCAGCTGGATGCCAGATGTAAATTTTTAGTTTGTTGAGTGCTAGGTATTTTAGTTGTCTTATAAATATTCTTGAGCTTTGTTCAAATATCCAGTTTTTTGAACACAGTTTGATTCTCACTTTTCAGATTTGCTAGATGAGAGCAGAGCTGTATTTACTTTAGGGTTAATTGGGCCCTACTAATCCGCCTGCCAATGCAGGAGATGTGGGTTCGATCCCTGGGTCAGGAAGATCCCCTGAAGGAGGAAATGGCTACCACTCCAGTATGCTTGCCGGGAAAATTCCATGAATAGAGGAACCTGGTGGACTGCAGTCCATGAGATCGAAAAGAGTCAGCCACAACTTGACAGCTCAAGCTGCACGCACCAAAGCAAGTCCTTTTTGTGCACTCTGTGACTTGTGAGGTTTTCCAGTGTAGTGGGTGCAGATAGGTCCTAGTCCCAGCTCTCTGTGGGTATTGGGTAATTGTTATCTCTAATTCTTTGAGTGGTTCTTTCCCTGGTTTTGGGTAGTTTACTTACATGCATATGCTGACCAGTACACTCAAGGGGGCCGCTCCGCAGGTGACCAGAGTGCCCTTTCTGCAGCTCTCCCATCTCCAGCATTCTGTTGTGCAGACTCTGGCTTTCTTAGTCTTTCTGGACCCTCCATTGCAACTGAGTCAAGGCAGGAACTCCATCCGGCAGTAAGCTGGACCTGTTGTAGGGCTCTTCTAGTCTGTTTCCTTTGTTTTCAGTGATCACTGTCCTTCTCCATCTCAGTCTCCTGAAGCTGTTGTTGCACATATTTGGCTGTTTTGGGGGTTGTTTCAGGAGGGAGAGTAAATCTGGTTTCTGTTTTTCCACTTAGCCTGAAATGAATTCCCGGAGAGTGTCTTTGAATTGCCGAATGAGTCTGTAGACATCTGTGGAGATGTTCTTTGAGACATTATACAAGCGTGCATACCTTAGGAAGCTCCCAGACCCCTCCCCAGCTTTCAAGCCAGTTGGTCATTCACACTCTGGTAGACATGCTCTTTTGCATGCAGGACTCCTTCCACAGCTGCTGGCTCCCCAGCCATATGGTGGGCTCGTCCGGGTGCAGCTGCACTCCTTCCTTACCCAGAGTCTGGCGGCTGTTGTTGAGATCATGAGAGGTGTAGGGCAGGAGTCATTGTTACAGAGGTGAGTGGAGCTTGCTGTATGGATGTGTGAGACTGCCTCGGACTCCTCCCTTACCCAAACCTTTGGCTCAAGCCCCATCTAGTGGCTCCAGAGTGAGAGGAAAGCCCCCTCTTCTGGCTGCTGTCCCAGCTCTGCTGGGCACATCTTTAAGCACTCGTGTGGGCTGTAGCCCAAGGGCAGCAGGCAGGAAAGCAGAGGCCAGTGGTGGAGGCCACCTCAGGAAGAGCTGCTGCTCGCTCTAGTGGTGTTCCTCAGGCAGTATGGCCTGGCAGCCCCCTGAGGTATCTTGCAGGGAGGTAAGGCCCGCTCTGGAGCGGTAGTCACAAGACTTCACTCCTGTTGCTTACTGCTTTGTGCCATTGCACATCACGCTGAACCTCTTGTACTCCAGTTCAGTCATCTGTTAAGTTGACTTGGTAACCTTCATCCCGTCCATCTCTCAGAGCTGATGTAATGGGTGCAAAGATGCTTCACCGCAGTAGAATCTTCCATCTTGTTCAGTTGCCCAGTTGTGTCTGACTCTTTGAGACCCCATGAACTGCAGCACGTGAGGCCTCCCTGTCCCTCACTACCTCCTGGAGTTTGCTGAAATTCACGTCCATTGCATCCGTGATGCCATCCAGCCGTCTCATCCTCTGATACTCTCTCCTCCTTATGCCCTCAATCTTTCCCAGCATCAGGGACTTTTCCAATGAGTCATCTGTGCACATCAGATGACCAGAATACTGGAGCTTTAGCATCAGTCCTTCCAGTGAATATTCAGGGTTGATCTCCCTTAAGACTGACTGGTTTGATCTCCTTGCTGTCCAAGGGACTTTCAGGAGTCTTCTCCAGCACCACAGTTCAAAGGCATCAATTCTTGGCATTCTGCCTTCTTACGGTCCAACTCTCACACCTATACGTGACCACTGGAGAATCTTCCATAAAGTCATCATTATTTTCTTGGATAGTCTCATCAAACAAATTAAATTGTTAAAGTGTTTGAATTTTCCTAATTGGATGTCTGTAGTGGAATGTTTTTGCTTGTAATCCACATGGCAAGCTACAGGTTTCATGTGAAGCTGTGTGTTTGTCCACTTCTGGGCATTCATTAATCTAGTACCCCCTTGTGACCTTCTTCATGACCTGGAGAATGATGGGTGGCTCTCTGATAGTTTAACGGGAAGGTAACTTTTTACTCTGGAGGGGAAATTTTTCATATTTGAGAACTGTGATTCTTTGAGATTCATTTATTTTGAAGTCAAATATGACTGTGAACATGCTGGCATGTTTTAGTTGCAGAGAAAAGCAGTCACTTATGGTCAGAGGAGCAGCCTGCTTACCCATTCCAGGTGGGCGCTGTGTACATGAGTGAGGAGGTGCCTTCCCCTGACCCAGTGGGCCAGGACCCATCTGCAGAAGAGACAGAGGCAGTGCTGGGGCTGGATGCTGACGGCAACCACATGGTGATGTTGTCGGTGATTCCCGGGGAAGCCGAGGACAAGCTGAGCCCAGAGTCCAGCAGTGGCACCTGCGGGGCCGGAGGGGAGGGGGACTCGAGGTGCAACCTCCGGGAGAGCCTCTTCTCCCTGGACAGAGCTGGAGCAAGCTACTTGGAGAGAGAAGAGGAGTACTACACGGAGCCCGACATGGTGGAATCCGACCCCGCCCCAACTGAGGACGCCAACACCACCGAAAGTCTGAAATCCCCAAAGGTCAACTGTGAGGAGAGAAATGTGACAGGACTAGAAAATTTCACTCTGAAAATTTTAAATATGTCACAGGTAAGAAAAAATTATTTAGTACTTTTCTCTTTTTCTGCTCATTGATTTTATGATTTACTACTCTGTCATCTTTCACATGCAGAGTCATAATCTTCATCATATTGTAAGTGGGATAGCATCTAGTGGCTGCATTGGTGAAAATTCACTCGACTTTTTGTGATATATATAGGGGAAAGAGGAGATACAGCTAGTGTTGACCTATGCTTTTTAGATGGCCTGAACCTAGTCATCCTTGGGGTAATCTCACCACCAAGCCTCATGATAAAAATCCCAGTGGACAGGGAGGTGCTTGGTATCAGAATCATAGCACTTTTCTTCTCAATGAGGTATTTATTATGGAGACATAAAAATGAGATATCTGAATTACTAAAATTGTAATTTAGCATTGTTTGGACCAGTCATGTCCCTGAGAAGTTTGTTATATTGATGGAAAGTTTTCTTTTTTTTCCTCCAGAGAGTATGAAGCTAGTGTTTACTCTGGACTGCGAGCTGACACATTTGTCCAGGCCAGCCATGCTTTCCAGCTAGTTGGATAAATGGTGATTCTAAAGAGGATTCTGACTGATGTTTTCTATCAGATTGTTAAAGCCAGAGAGCAGAATGAATTCAGGCTGCTTATATAAGAAAAGAATCTTAGCTGTGAGAACTGTGGTTGCTTATTTTATTATTATTTAAAAATAGTTATTTATTTGGCTGCGCTGGGCACTGGTTGTGGCACGCGGGGTCTTCAGTCTTCATTGCGGGATCGTTAGTTGCAGTATGTGAACTCTTAGTTGTGGCTTGTGGGATCTAGTTCCCTGACCTGGGATCAAACCTGTGCCCCCTGCATTGGGACCAGAGAGTCTTAGCTACTGGACCACCAGAGAAGTTCCATGTGATTGCTTTTTTAAAATTAGGGTGCATACAGGACGTCGAGCGCCGCTCCAAGGCAGGTGTCACACCCTGCCCTCGGTGCCTGGTGAATGCTGTGCCTTAGCTGTGTGGACTGTTGCGTGACTGTTCCATACATAACCAGGAGAAAGCACTTTGAGTGGTCAGAGTTAGCGTGGTGGCAGGGATGATGCGCCCTCAAACTGAACTAACCGTTGGCCAAATACATGGAGCTGACTGCTTAGTAAAGACTTGGATCTGCTGAGATTATAGCCTGGGCCTGAGACCACAGTGCTTTAATGATTCTGTTAGATTGTGTGCGATGCACAGTTCTAAGGCTGGGACATTAGCTTGTACCCTGTGAGTACTTAGTGTATGAATTGAAGCATTATGAAAAATGTTAAAATTGCTCTATAGTAATATTAAGAAAGCTTAGAAGAGGAACCGTCCTCCACTGTTAGTGGGAATGTAAGTTGGTGCAGCCACTATAGAAAACAGTATGGAGGTTCCTCATCAGATTAAAATTAGAGTTGCCATATGATCCAGCAATCCCACTCCTGGGCATATATTCAGACAGACCCACAATTCAAAAAGATATATGCTGGGACTTCCCTGGCAGTCCAGTGGTTAAGACTTTGTGCTTCCATGGCAGGAGGTGTGTACTTGATCCCTGGTTGGGGAACTGAGACCCCATGTGCCCCATTGCGTGACCAAAAACAAACAAAAGATGCATGCACCTTTGTGTTTATAGCAGTACTATTTACAGCAGCCAAGATATGGAAACAACCTAAATGTCCACTCACAGATGAGTGGATAAAGAAGATGCGGTACACACACACACTGGAATATTAATCAGCCATAAAAAAGAAAAAAAATGTCATTTGCAGCAATGTGGATGGAACTAGAGATTCATACTAAGTGAAGGACAAAGACAAATACCAGATGATATCACTTAAAAATGGAATCTAAAATACAACACAAATGAACCCACCTACAAAACAGAAACAGACTCACAGACAGAGAACATACCTGTGGTTGCCAAGGGGGAGGCAGTGGGGAAGGAATGGATTGGGAATGTGGGATTAACAGATGTGGGATGGACAAACTATTATATATAGGATGGATGAACAATAAGGTCCACGGTATAGCATAGGGAGTTATATTCAGTATCCTGTGATAAACTATAATGGAAAAAAATATGAAAAAGAATATATGTATGTATAACTGAATCACTTTGCTGTACAGCAGAAATTAACACGGCATTGTAAATGAACTATCCTTTATAAAAAAAAAAGAGAAACCTTGGAGGAAAGTTGGTGATATGTCATTTGATGCTACTTTGCTGCTGATCCGTGGATCCATATGGGGCCACCCCAGAAGGTTCTCGGGGGCTACACTGCTGCCTCCCTCCTGGCCCCGCCCCCACCTCCTTTCCCTGGCATCAGTGGTGCTTCCTGCCCTCGAGTATCCTTCCAGGAGTACCCATCCTTTACTGCCGATTTTAACACTTTTTGTTTCTTTTGCCACAGGACCTTATGGATTTTCTCAACCCAAATGGTAGTGACTGCACTCTAGTCCTGTTTTACACCCCTTGGTGCCGATTTTCTGCCAGCTTGGCCCCTCACTTTAATTCTCTGCCCCGGGCGTTTCCAGCTCTTCACTTTTTGGCACTGGATGCATCTCAGCACAGCAGGTATCTTTCCCTAGTATCTCCCCTCAGTGGACTTTATGTCTCATCTCGTTGGACGATGGTTACAGTTACCTGGGGGTCGTGATCAGTTAAGTTAGGAGCAGAGGAGGCCGGCTTAAGCCTGAGCTTTGAGATGGAATTGAGGGAAGGACAGACAATGTGAGCAGTGAGGACTGGCACATTCCTGAGGGAGACTTTCTGGAGGCTCCTTAAGAAGAAAGACTGTTCATCTCCTGGTGGAATTTAAAGAGGCTCTGCCTGATGGCAGGGGAGGGGGCAGAGGAGGTGTTAGGGTACTGGCCAGACTGAATTAGCAAGATTAGCATCCTAAGTACGTTCTTCCTGTGTGACTTTCACCTGCAGCTTAGGTCCCCAACCTGGCAGCCTAACTCTTGACATCCTTGTTTTATGTCTGCTAAGGATTTCTTTCCTTTTTATTCTTTTTCTTTCTTTATTTTGGTTGTGCTGGGTCTCCGTTGCTGTGCATGGGCTTTCTCTGGACTGCTTTCGTTGTGATGTGTGGGCTTCTCATTGCAGTGGTTTCTCTCATTTCAGAGCGTTGGCTCTAGGCGCTCAGGCTTCAGTAGTTGGGGCACTCCGGCTCAGTAGTTGTGGTGCATGGGCTTTATTGCTCCACTGGCTGTGGTGTCCTCCTGGCCTAGGGATCGAACCTGTGTCCCCTGCACTGGCAGACCGAGTCTAATCCGCTGTACCACCAGAGAAGTCCTTTTTTTTTAATTATTCTTTTCTTTCCTTCTTGCCCTCCTTCCTTCTTTCTTCTTGCTTACATTTATTCTTGAGTGCCTGTTCTTAGTAGACATTCAATAAATATGATGAATTATTTTAGGACTTTGATATACATTTACCCTTGTTTTGTAGTCTTTCATATTGTTCAGTGGGGTTTTGTCTTTTCTGAATGTTCAGTAAGACAAGTTACAAAGAACTTGGTGCAGATGTTAAATATTTTCCCTGTGACTGTGTCTGAGGTAATAAACCATGTCCTCCTCTCCTGCTGTAAGTCAGATGCTGCTTCTTAGGTCACATGGCGGTTGTGTGTGAATAAATTTGGGAAGTTTGGAAGATGGTCAAGTTGGTGATGAAAACGAGGCCTTGATTTTCAGTGTGGATAATGTTTACCTGAAATTGTTTATGAAGATAGAAACTGCCCCACAAATAAGTATTTCCCATAAAGCCTTCAGGGAAAGATCTCAGTGGCCTGGCCCAAGGTTGCAGACCGATTGGAAGGACAATTTAAGGCACTGTCCAGCTTTGACCAGCCCTCTACTGACCCCCTAGTCAGCAGGGCCACCTCCCAGCACCTGCTCAGCACTCTTTGCTTATGGATCTGACACCAGCCTCCATGATACCCTCTATCCCCTGCAGGCTTTTATCATCCCTTTTGTTGCTTCTTCATCTCTGTGCATCCTTCTCAGTGCCTGGTATGGTGCCTCTTATGGAGAACAGAGGATACTCTGTCTTATTGTATGGCATGGGACATGTATTTGCCTCATATGTTAATATTTATGTTACAGCATGTTTGCAAAAGAAAAAAATCCTGATTAATTATCTAATATTACCATTTTATTAGTGGGGGTAACTGAGGTTTAGAAAGGTTAAATAATCTGCCCAAAGGTCACATAGCTGGTTCAGTGGCAGAACTGAGGCTTGAACCCAGAGCATTTTGGCTTATACCACTGCTCAGTATTCTGTAAAAGTTGAAACGGTACCGCTCAGGTCATGTCATTTCCGAATTGTCCCGCCTTAATTGTGAGCTTTCTGGTGTGTTTGTTAGATTGTAGATTCTTTTGCACTGACTCACCAACCTAATTGCCTATCCATAAGCTGAATCTTTTATGAGGGATGGAAATGGGCATTCTGGAGAGTTTGAAGTTTCTTCTGTCAAGTAAATTGACACAGTGTACTTTGTCCATGCGTTAGAATTTTCTGGTCTGATCTATTTTGGCTGTTAGGAACAAAAGTAGTGGAATAATTGTGTCTTGGGCAGCTCCACATTGTAATAGAAAGCGAGTCAGAGAGCAGAACGGGAATGCCCCCAACCATGACCCATGAGGAAGGCAGAGACAACCACAGCCTATTATTTCAATGTCAGAAGCCTCCACAGGTCACAGAAAACTGATCCTTTCTCATGTATTTCCATCCATTCTGATATCGTAATTGTGTGAGGAAGCCCACTGTTAATTCAGGTTTTCTCTCTTGTAGCCTTTCTACAAGGTTTGGCACCGTGGCTGTTCCTAACATCTTGTTATTTCAAGGGGCTAAACCGATGGCTAGGTTTAATCATACAGACCGAACGTTGGAAACGCTGAAAATTTTCATTTTTAACCAGACAGGTATGTAGAAATAATATGCTGTAGGAGACGACATTTTATTGCTGAAGGAATATGCCTTCTGTGGCTTTTGATCAGCTATTACCCTTAAGTGAAGGATTCAAGATTGGCATTGGGATGTAAAACTTCTTTTCTGATGAAATGTTGTGGTCCTGTTAAATGTCTGTCAATCGGTGGCAAGCTTAACATGATTAGATAATATCAATATGATTATAGATAGCTTTGATGCCATACGTATTTGCATGCCATACATCTATAGATAAGTTTTTACGTACATTATTCATTTAAGTGTAATATTTACACAGAAATATGCATCAGTCACTAGCGCCTTTGACTAGTGATGAATTTTCACAGAGTGAACACCTTGAGTAACCAGTACTCTGATTCAGAAAGAGAACCTTACCAGCCCCCTTTCCACACTATCACTGTTCTCCCCAAGGATAAGTACCATCTTCATTCCTACTATCATAGTATAGTATTCCTTGTTTTTGATCTTTGTATTAATGCAGACATACAATATAGATTCTTCTGTGTCTGACTGGTTTTACTCACCATTATGTCTGTGGGATTCATCTGCATTGTTGTGTATGGTTGTGCTTTTTTCATTTTTGTTCTTGTATAGAGTTCTATTTATTAATTCATGTGTAGATGCCATTTTAATTCCTTAATATTTGCTGAAACACAGGCCCTTATTTTTATCCTGTAGAAGTCTGAGCACTGAATAGTGATGAAATTTCCTTCATTGGAAAAGTTCATTCCTCAAAAGCTTTAATCCCTTAGTTATGAGCACCCACTTTTTCCTGAAATACATTCATTGGAAGTAAATAAAAATTATAACATACCTTCCATATATTCTTAGCTGCATATTATTATGTAGATCTAACACAGAACAAAGGGCTGAATTACCTTATGGGAGTAACTCCCTACCAGGTATTTAGTTATTCCCAGTCCTGTATTGGATCCCTGCTTGGCATTTAGATTGATATGGAGAAGGGGAGCCAATTTGTTTCGTGCTGTCACAAAACTTAGAACATAAGTGAAATCTGTGTAACCATTTTGATAATCACTGAGCCCCGTGTTGGTTAGTTGTTCTAACAATTCTTTCAGTAAATTATTTTAAAACATTTTGAATTTAGCATTACTCACCCTGTGACAGCATTCTGTAGACTCCTGAGAATAGCTTTACTAAGTTGCTGAACTTTGGTCTTGAAAGAGAACAAAAAACACCTCATACAGTGCACCCACTAAGACTTTTCTGGTGAGTTAACTGAAATTCTAGTGTTTTAGCTTTGAACAGCTGAATGGATTCCTGCTCCTTTGATGTGGTGGAGAGAAGGGCAAGTTACAAATTACACTGACAGGCAAGTGAAGCCCATCCTAGGTATACTAGCCGTGCTGTTTAAGACGACATATCATTTTGCATGCCATGCAGAATACTTAAGAAAAATCTGTAGTGGGAGTGTTTTCTATCTCATTTGAAACAAAACTGATTTCTCTTTCAGGTATAGAAGCCAAGAAAAATGTGGTGGTAACTCAAGCTGACCAAATAGGCCCTCTTCCCAGCACTTTGATAAAGAGTGTGGACTGGTTGCTTGTATTTTCCTTATTCTTTTTAATCAGTTTTATTATGTACGCTACCATTCGAACTGAGAGTATTCGGTGGTTGATTCCAGGACAAGAGCAGGAACATGCGGAGTAGTGATAGACTCAAAGGAGAGTTGGGAAGAATTTCATTCCTTCATTTCAGAGACTAATGCAATTTTGTGTACTTTCTCCAGTGAAGTGTTGACTTACAACTTTAGTCAGATTGAAAGAATCATGTGTTTGCTGAACTGTTGAATGTGTGAAAAAAATTATAAACTGATGTTTTAACTAGTCCTATAGTAAGCAAATGCAAACATATTCAGTAGAATTCACCATTCTTGTTTTTACTACTTGAACACTTTAAGGGAGTAATCCAGTTTGGCATGTGAAGATGTATTCTGGTGGAGTAATGAACAGAGTGACAGTATGCTTACTTAGGGAGAAAAAAAGACTTTCAGATTGTAGATTTGGAAAACTGTTGATTTCTTGTATACATCTAAGAAAGTTGATTTTTTTGTTCATTTATCTTTTCTCTCCCAGAATCAGTAAGCAGGAAAGTCTTCTTCTATGGGAAGAATAATTAGGATCAATAGGTGTGACCTTACAAGTAGCAGCTGATGGAAAAATAAAGAGTCGGATACTATGGTGTTTGTGACCTCTGATTTCACTGAAAGGATCTGAAGTGGTTTAAGAAGTTGTTTCTGGGTAAGGCAGATGTTAATCAGCATGCATTAACTGAATCTTAAAATGTTCTTGGCCTCCTGCCTGGCTTAGTGAAAGCGGAAAGAAATATAAAGTACTGTTGTTGCCCACAGTTGATTATGGTCTAGTTTAGGACACATGTAGAAAAGAGACAATATGTAATTTACATGAACTTTTCAAAAGGCTGTTTCTAAAAGATCCCTTAAATTCAGACATGACAGCTGACTACATAATAATAAACTACTATTATACTGATCATTTCCAGAGTTTAGGTTGTTTAGATCATAAGGTAGTCTAAGTTCTGTGAAAATAGAACCTTAGGAGGTTACTCATGCCTTCCCATGAGTAACATTCGATAGGGGTTTACAAGGTATGTGTCATGCTGTGGACAGCTGTGGCTGGGGTAGTCCCTGGTAGGAGGGGACCATAGCTCAGAAAAGTACCATTATTATTTCCTTTTTACACATGAGTCTAAACTGGCATATTGAGGTTAAATAACTTTCCTAGGTTATGAACATAGTATGCTGATGAATCTAGGATTTGACTCTTCATATGTGTATCTGTACTTAAAATATTTAAGAAAAAAAAAAGCCCTCATTCCATCTCTTATAATAATGTTTGAATATTACTACGTGTGCCACGTATTGCTTTAAGTGCTTAACACACACCATTTCTTTTATCCTGTACAGTGGCCCTCTGAGGTTGACTCCACTGGAAAATGAGTAAGTGAGGCCCTAAATAACTTGCTCTTCATTATATACTTCCAGTGGTGGAACCTAGCTTCAAACTTAAGCATTCTCCAGAGCCTCTATGTGGGCTGGAACCCTGTCCTGCCCCAATGCGATGGCCCAGGCAACCATCATATGCATAGCATTCCAGTCTTTCTCTTATGTTTCCCATACTTGTAGCCATGATACAGCATCTTTTTCTCCCTTTTTTTGCTTAACAAGTGATAAATATTTCACTGTTGGTAACAGTGTTCCTAACCATGGCTATAGTATAGGCCTTTGAATAGATTCAGCATTACTTACCTTACCTGTCCTCTTGCTGGATTTATGGTTGTGTATATAATCTTATTCCCTTGGTGGCAGATTCCCAGAGTGGGAGTTATCCTATCAAAGAAATAGGAATTTTCCTATGGTTTCATATGTAGTGGGGCCCAGTATTAGTCTGGAGGGTGAGGAAAGGCTCCCAGGATGACCAGCAGATCCATGGCTTTGCCTCTGACACTTAGCTGAGGCAGGCTACTGAGGTTCCCCTGGAGGGAAATATGGAACAGGGCTGGTTCCTGGAAGGGAGGTCCAAGTGTCGAGGGTCAGCTGGGAAGCACCAGTGTTGAGGGAAAGAGAACTAGAGGGGAAGGAAGTGGTCCAAGACCAGCCAAACATGTCTGTTGAGAACACTGTATACCAGGAACCCGTGCCAGGAGGGGACTGCAACTCCATGAAGGATAGCAAGAATCATCACAATGCCAGCCACCAGGGATGCAGGCCAACACTTCCGTCCCTGACTTCTTGGTATTAGACTTACCTAGGAGAACAACACGGTCGAGCTCACAAGAAGAGATAGCAAGGTCAGCCCCAGTATTGTGCATAGGTCCCTCATGGCTCAAGGATGTCCCTCACCCCCAGCCTATGGCCAAAGAGCACCCATCTAGTGCCACAGCAGAAGAACCCTCTCCCCCACTGAATGTGACATTCTGAAATGGGGGTGTGTGCCCCAGGGTCATTGACACCCTTACTTAAGCAGAACAAAGAAGCACACATTCAGTCTGAAACAAGGAAGGGTGCTCTCACAGGCTGATCAGCCTAACAGGCTGTGTGGGCTCTTTTTTGGCAAGGTGTTCCAGACCCAAGGCCTAGTCCATGTGGCCAAGCAGGACATGAAAGACTGAGCAGGAGGCTGTTTTTCTCAACAGTGTCCATGACAGAGGACATGCCCAGTAAATCTTTGCTAAGGGACTTAGATCCTAGTAAGAGAGCTCTACGTTAGGGCAGGGCATCCACAGCCCCTGTCAGTGGACGTCACTCTCCCTGGACCCTAACCAGCTTCCTGCTGCTAATGCTTTCATGACAAGAGCTGATGTGTCACAGTCTCGTCCAGCAGTATTAGGGAAGAAAAATGATGAAAGCAAACCACTGAAAATGATGAGGGGTCTTCAACTTGTTCCTTCACAACTACCAGTTCATTTCTCAGTTCTCACTTTAATGAGCAAGATAGTAGAACATTTTTCATGATCCCAAATGCCCAAAGTAAATATTGGAAATACAGTCTACAGTTCCAGCTCTTGTATCTGTCCATGTATGGCATCAGGCAAAGAAAACCAGAATGTCTCGGATAAATGCCTTGAGACCAGTGACATTTGATGAAGGTCTACAGCAAGATTCCTCTGCTGAGTTTTCATCAGGTGGGCAAGAGTGAAGAAGAGGGGTTGGGCCCATAAGTCTGAATTTTAGACTATTTTAGGTAAAAAGGCTTTATTTTTTTCCAGGTTCATATGGGAAATAAAACCAAATGCTAGCAGCTGCTAAGCTGAACTTAAATAGACTCTCATAGTTTTAAAAATATATTCCTGAGTGTATTGCTATGTTCTCTGCAAAACAACTTATATTATTAATTTGCTTGAACTATTTAGTTAAAAAAAAAAGATACAAGAATATACTAAGACTCACTAAATTGTGCCCTTTAAAGGGATGAGTTTTATGGTATGTGAATTATATCTCAAAAAAAAAAAAGGAACTCTAAAATACTAATACAAATATATAAAAGGAAGACTACCCCTTTTGTCCAAATATATATATATAAAACTTATCTAAATCTGTCCACATGTTATCTCCGGGATGCCTACTATGTACTGAGTGCGCTACCTTTTAGAAAGCACTGTGAGCTAGGTTTTCCAAATTATTTTATCTAGACAGAGATGAGTTAGTCTGCCCAGGACACTGGCAGCTAAGTAATAACAGAGTAGCGCTTACATTCAACCGGTGGCTCCCCCATTTAGAAGGCCCTGTTTGCATCGCTGTGGTTCACTGTCCCACAACCGCTAGCAGAGTGCGGTGGTCCCCAATCAGCCCCCGACCCCGCTGCAGCTCATCTCTTCCTGTCTCCATCCGCGACATCCTCCAGCCCGCAGGTGCTGTTTGCCCCAACGAGGTCAGCCAGTGGGCGAGGCAGAGACCACCTGAGGGCTGGACACCGAAATGCGAACCGCAGCCAGCGCCCCTACCCGCCCCACACCAGGCGGGAAACCTGGCACCCAAACGGCGAGGACGCCGAAGGCCCGTAAAGCTGGGGCTGACAGCGCCCGGGCCTGCGGGGGCCTGCGGGGGCCTGCGGGGCCTGCGGGGGGCTGACAGCGCCCGGGCCTGCGGGACCTGCGGGGGGCTGACAGCGCCCGGGTCTGCGGGGTCTGCGGGGGGCTGAC